>VZTE01005518.1:5083343-5114419 GCA_013397775.1 Eulacestoma nigropectus | reverse complement strand
CCCCCCTTTTTAAATAAAATTTAATCACTGAGTTTTAATTTCCCTGAAAAACAGGTTTTTGCTTGGAAGACTTTGCAAGAAAAGAAGGCTCAAAGTGAGACATTTTCACATTAAGAAGTGTTTGGAAGGTGCTTGTTTAGTCCTTTGAATCATGGGAGGAAAGTCTCAGCCAGTTTTCACCAGTGGAAGAAATTCACAGAATTCAGTAAAATTATTTGGGATATTTGCTGATGTATTTCAGATTAGCACCTGGCCCCGTAAGAGATGTGTTTGTGCAGTAGAGGTTGCTCAGCCTTTTGCATGAACCTTTCCTTACTTGTAAAGCAGGATGTTGCTTGGACCAATACCCTGCATCCCACAAAGGGACAGCATTTTTGGGGTGCTTTTTGGTGGGACTGCACCCTTTGTTAATCACCAAATTGGACTGAGATGTCTGCATTTAGGTTAGTTGTCTCTTGCTGTAAAATGTGAGTATTCAGGACATCCGGAGCAATGGAGTGTGCACAGAGCATGTGGAAAAGTGGAACCTTTCCAGGGATAAACAGACATACCGTGGACTGGATGGGCCCATTCCCTTAGGTGCTTACTGAGAAAAATAATGCCATTTGTTAGAGTTTAGGAGCTTCTTGTAAAGCATGTGTTAAAGGCGCTGGAAGACATATTTTATGGGTTCGCTTTAATAAGCGTACAATAATTGAGATTCCTAGAAGGAGTGGAAATAAATGGCATGTTCCTTTCTGCAAAAGAGATCTATAGCCCTATTTTAAAATCAGGGGAAAAAAAGAAAGATTCCTGGTTTTTTACTCCTAATAAAATCTGTCTCAGTGTCCTTCTGTACCCAGTTCCTATGGCATTGCTTTCTCACAAAGTGACAGGCAGAGGTCAGTGCTGAAGCTGGGACCTCCTGGCAAAGAGCTGAATCTTACCAGAGCAGAGACCTCTGCCATCCTTGTGGGGCTGCCCATGCCCCCAGCCTCCCTGGAACCACAGAAGATGGTTTCCCATTACTGTCCTGCTTGGTCTCCATCATGTGTTGTCTGTGACTTCTTGTGGAGCACAGACCAGTGTGTGAAGGTGATCCTCTACATCCTGGTCACTGATTCAGTTTCCATCCTCTGGCCAGGGTCTGGCTCTCCAAGTCTGTTTCCCTGCTCCTGCTGGTGGTTCTTGCCCAGCTCCTGCTGTGCCCAGGGGATGAACGTTTGAGTTGGGAGCAGGCTGGGATCCTTTCTCATCCCTTGGGCCTGCTGAGTGTAGAAAGAGTGATTCTATTAACATTATTTTGATTATTACTGGTTTTGATAATCATATTTCACCTTGGACATAGTTTGTGCTGCAACTGGTTCATTTTCTATAGGAGAAGTTGTGTGATGTATTCCTGAGTTCTTTGGGGTTTATTCGTTCCACTTTGGGGTTTTAAAGAACATCTCTAGCAGGCAGTTAGTTTTCCTTTTGAAACAACTGGTTTGTTATTGATCAAATGTAAATTGCACTTCAGGTGATGGACATCAGGGCTATGATGACCGCAGCATGAATTCCTGAATAACGTGGTGCTTTGGAAATCAGATCGAGGGCTGTCTGTGCAGTCACCCACCCTCTCAGACGTGTGTGTTGGAATTTATGTTATGACCTGTATAGAGAGCTGTGTGTGTCTATGTACATGTGCTGGGGGGAAGAAGGTTTTTTTTTTGTGGCAGAACAATGGATTGGAAGGGGACTGCATGTGTCCACATGTCCATTGCTCGCAACTCTTCCCACTGGGATGCACCACTTCAAGGCTGGTAAAATTTGGGGTCTAACATGAAGTGATGCTTTGTTGCTAATGATAATCAGCCATGACCATGGGAAATTGCAAGCTTAACTCTGCATGTGAAATAATGAAATAAATCAAGTGGAATGTTTCTTTCTGTCGTGCAGTGCCCTGGGTGATGTAGGAGTGAAGAAGCAGCAGTGGAATTTTGGAAGGGCTGGACAGGCAGATGGGCAGTAGCAGGGATGGTGGCCATGCATCCATCCCTGTTGCTCCACCAAATATGCGCCATCCTTGTGGAGTAAAGCTTGCTGCGTGGAGGGAGGTCTTGGAGCATGCAGCAGTCACCTCCTTTTCCTGCTTTTCTGGCAGCGACCTTCCCTGTGCCTCTGCAAACTGTTGCCGAGACTCCTTTCCATGCTGTTCAGCTTAATTGTCTTGTCAGGATAAAGAAATGTTTGAACAGTTAAAAGTGGGGAAGGGCTGGATGGGAGCAGCCCCTGCCGGCTGTGGGGCCATCTGGCCTCCCTTGGATCTGCCGGTCTCCAGTTTATATTTCTCTTTCTGTTATTTGGGGCTATCTGGCGCACTCGGAATACCTAATCACCATGGTGAGAGGAGGGATAGGGTTGCCTCCCCCGGCCTCCCCTTCCCATCAATTGTCATGCAGAGCCCGGTCGGGCGCTGCTCCTCGCAGCCCTCATTTGCTGTCCTCGCCCGCTCTCGGCAGAAGGATGGCTTTTAATTGATCGTTTGAGGGGAGGGCTGGGGCTGTTTTCTCCTCCAAAATGTTTCCCCGTGCAGCCGCTGCCATCCGGCCAGCCTTCATGTCATCTCTGCCATGCCAGAGATGCCTCGTGCCCTCTCTCTTCCTTTTTGGACGGCCCAGGAGCAGGTGCCAGGGCTTGTAACCACTGTCCTCGGAGTGCTGAGCAAGACCAAAATGTTATAGTTATCCATCTCCTGCTGGAGAGATGGGCATGGACGCAGTAAATATTTATCACTCCTCTTTTGCCCTGTGTGCCTGGATGCTGGCAGGAGGGTACTGACTCTACAATTGCAGGGAACCCCCCCCCCACCTTGCTCGGTATTTCCCATCAAAACCACGGCCCCCAAACCACTGGCCAAACCTTGCTTTTCGAGAAGGAATGAGTCACATTAAGTCTTCAGCCCCATCGATCAGACTCAACTGCTGTCAGAGGATTGCGGCAGGAGAAGTGCAGGCAGACTTGGTGGCTGCCGTGCTGTGCTGGGGATCGGGAATCCTGACCTCGGGCATGGCTCGGAGTCACGGTTTCCCGATCCCATACAGGGCAGTAGTGATACCTCCCTCACAGCGGAGTGTGCCGCTTTGATATCTTCTGACAGAAGACACTAGGCAAGGGCAAAGTATTAGTATTATTAATATAGTACAGTTAGTAGAATATTATGAACTATTATAAATCATTACTACTAAACTACAGTTATTAAAGGAAATGACCAAAGTGCACTTTGTGAGCCAGGATCTCTGACAGTTAAAACATTGTTTTATTATTTTACTTGCTAACTTGCAAAATTCAAGAGTTAGTAACAGTTTCCTGGTTGATTGGTGGTGACTGCATAAGGAATTGGGAGAAGTGGGGGAGAAGGTGAAGATTTCAGGAGGGAGAGAATAAGCATTAGTGCCTCTGTGATTTATTTTTCTTTCCTAGATATTTTGAAGGTCTTGAAAGAAAGAGACATACTCAGGCATAGGCCTAATCCTGCTCTGTAAGAGTAAAAGTGTTCAAGGCACCAAGGTCTTAATGTTTCTGGAATTCCCCAATGAAAAAAATAGAAGTGAAGGTGTTTGTGAATCGCTGCTGGTTGTTATTTGTTTGATATCATTTAGAAAAGTCCCATTAAATGCTAGCAGCAGATTCATTTTTTCCTTTTTGTTTGCCTTCCAAGGAGTAGAAAACAGACATAATTATATTTTACGTGAGACTGTAAGATTTCCTCTCATCTCTTTTTTCTGGCTAATATCTGCAGCTATAAAATAAATTCTTTTTGTGCATACATGGTGCTAGACTGAGGTAAATAACTGTCATCTAAAATCTGTCTAACCTTAATCTGCATCAGGAGCACTATAGAGAACTGTACCCATTTGTATAATATTAAGCTTTATTTTTATTATGGATTTCTAATGCAAATTCATAGTGGGAACAAAGTTGTTTCCTTTTAATTCCTTCATATTCCAAGAAAAGCAGCCATTGATAGCAAATTGTGACAATTTTTATCCTGTGGTTCATGTCACTGGTGTTTTTCTATCATGTCAATGTGCTTGATAGCCTGTGAATGTTTCACCTCTCTTCTTCAGGGTGGAATAGCAGATTTGGGGACTTTCGAGGACATTTTTCAGCTATGCAGAGCAATTGAAATTCTTCAGAAATAATGGATTTCTATTTGGGAAATCTAATATAGGATCGGATTCCTATACAGCATCCTCTGAAAAAGGGCATGTGCATCTTTGTAGATCTATCCATGTAAGCTGTGTCTTTCTCCTCTTTCATGGAACATTGCTGTTTGCCTGCCTGGCTTTGCTTTCCTGATTATAGAAACTAATGGGTGACAGATATTTGGGACAAATTCGTCACCCTGAATTCAGTTTTTTTTACAACCAAATTATTTTCCTATTGTTGGTCGGGTATCGGGTATTTGCTGCCGATTGGCAGCTCTTCTCTAGGACCCAGCCCTCCAGTCAAGGAAAGCTCTGGCTGAAGAAGTACTGCTGGGTTTGTTACTATCTGTATCTGTCCATTTCTTCTTTGTTCTGTCTTTTAAAAACATGAGGGTGGTTGTGATAAGCTGGGAATTTTTCCTAGCCATCACTTTCTTCTCTCCTTCAACTATTTGCTGATGTCTTGAATTGCAGCAGTGCCCTGAGCAACAGAAGAGGGGGAAAAACAATGTTGGGGAGGAGCAAGGCAAGGAGAGATTTATTGTCTTAAATGCAGATAACATGGGAAGGAGTCCTGGTGACAGCAAAACTGCTTGTGGAGTTCAGGTGTGGGACACCTCCATCGTGTTTTTCCTCACTTGGGGCATAGTTTCTAATCAGTATTGCTTTTAAAATCTTCCTTTTTTGCTAACTTCAGGCTGAGAACAGCTTTCTCACTGAACTGCAGAGCAAGAATGTGTTTTGTGCTTTTTCTTGTGTATCCGGGACTGCTCTGAAGTGGGAAAAGGAAGGCACCAAGTGTCTCTGGATACCCCCAAAAGGAAGAGCTGGAAACTGTGTCCTTGGTATCCCCCAGCAGCACTGATTCTTAAGAACTGTCTCTCACCAGAATAACCACATTAAGTTTTCAATTTAGAAAGACCCAAGAGCTTTTGTGCATGAGCTTTTTGCAGGTGCAATACTTCAGCGTTACCTGGGCTTTCTAGATGTGCAGTGCCACAGTCCTGGACAGGGTGAGGCTGGCAGGACACATCCAGCTGCAGCTGCTGGGCTGGCAGGCACGGCTGGCTCCCCGAGCATGGGCTTGTTCTTTAGGAGGCAGGTGAATGCCTCCTGGCACTTGTATGAAAACTAAATCAGAAGGCACTGGGACAAGCAGCTGCGGTGAAGGCTCCTTGTGACAGCCTCCCCAAAAGCAATTGGTTTTGTAAACAGCAAAAAGTAAAAGGGCACTGCCCTGAAGGACCCATTTCTTTCTACTGGGATTTTTGGCACTTTGATTTAAATTAAGGTATTTTTAATTAAAAAGGACTCAACCTTTTCATCTGATTTTTATATTGTTTCCCTGTGCTTTAGGAAACAACTTGCAAAGCCATTTAGAATGTGGAATTGTCTGTCCTGTAGCATCCCTCGCTATCCGGAGTCATAGGATAATCATCCCTCATAGCAGAGAGCCTGCTTTGGCAATTGTGCAAGGATGGAAAGAGACCTGGTACCAGACCACAGCTCTGCCTTGTTCTCTAACCTGGCTTTCAATATTGAAGGTTTCTTGAGGAGTCTGTCCTGTCTGGGGGAAAGCTCCACAAAATTCCCTACTGGAGGCCCCATGTGAGCCTCCATGTTGTTAAGGATGTGATGTGAGGGTGTTTGTGAGTGAGAGAAGAGGAGGGTGAATGGCACCCTGGGTGCTGCACCTCTGGCTGGGTAAGTGAAAGCCTTATCAGGGTGGCCTGGCTGTGCTGCAGCAGAGCTGCCCCGCACCCAGCCCAACCTTTGGCCCATGCAGGCTAGAGGGAACCTTGTCTCCTTGTCACTGTTTGCAGTGTGGGGAATCTCGCAAGGTCCATCTCGCGATGGCTGTAGATGGGTGGAAATCCTGGGAGTTGGATATGAGCGCAGGTCAGAGGGATCCAAACTCTGCAGCACCAACAGGGGGGCTGCAGAAGCTTGCTTCCTTCCCTTGTTTATTCTTCTGATTGCAAACCAGCCTCACTTCATATTTCCAGCACTATAGGTGGGAGATAAGCCTCTAGCAAAGTCCTTAGCCAGGGTGACAGCTTTTACCTCCTGAGCACTTGTCTTCAGCCTCCCTGAGGAGGCAGCTTGACCACTGGCTTTTTTTTTTTTTTTTCTGGAGAGATGAAGGAGCAATCAGTGACCTGGATAACCCTATGCCGAGCAGGAGCAGAGGAACTTAATGGTTACAATCAAAAAGTTGCCAGCCTGAGTGGATTCATACATCAGGAGGTGCCCCTTAGACAAGAGAAGGGGAGAATGGACAGCCAAACTCTTACAACCCTGCTTCTTTGCCCTCAGATTTGCACTCTGCTCAGCATACAGCCTGTACAGGACAGCTGGCATTGCTCTTGCCAGCTCTTCTCCTGGGGACTGGTTGCTGCTCTCTGTGCCGCTCCTTCCTTTCTGCATATTTGGGTTCGTGCACAAAAGTGTTGCTCTCAAAGAGCTGTTCTGATTACAGAAGAGGGGAGGTGACGGGCAGCCTGCCTTCACTCGAGATTTGGGGCTAACATGTTCAGGGAGGCTGTACTGAAGGCACTGGGACATTCAGTAGTGCGCGAAGCAGGGTGTCTGCAGACCAGAAATTTAATGTCAGCAAGAGGTGTTTGAGCGAGTGTGAAGTAGAAAAATGCTACAAGTTATTTCTGTCTTAATTTGGCCAATGTGTTGTGTCCAGTTCCACATTTGGTCTAGGACTGAAATAAGTATAATGATATTTGGATCAGGACTAGGATATACTGGAAAAAGTAAGCTATGAAAGTCTGCAGATCTCTGTCTCCATTAGCCAGAAGTAATGTTCCCACCATCTCATTATTTTCCCCTCTTAAAATGAAAACAATGCGTTAACTGTGGAAACAGGGGAGGATTGTATTAGAGCAAGACAGAGCTGGGCAGAGAGAACTTGCATTGGCCTCACTCGCGTGTAACAGAGATGTCGTGGGTGCAGGAGCCTGGGGCAGCTGTGTATGGTGTGGTCTGGATCAGCCCCCAGGTTTATGGCACATCTCGAGGAAGAAAGAACCTTAAACTAAAAAAAAATAGTTTCACCTTTGGTCATCTCTTCAGGAACACTGTGAGGACCCAATGTGTATCTCCCACCTGGGCGCCCAGCCTGGGGCGTGGGCATGTGCTGGTGAAGGCTGGGGAAGGTTATGATGTCAATGAGAAACATCTGTGTGTGTGTTCTCCCAGATGTTGCCAGTTGTGTCTGGGTTGTTAGCTGCACCTGGGCAAAGAAGAAAAGGAAACCCCCGGGTGGTGTGATGGATTTTGCAGAGGCTGGGAGGAGAAGGCAGTTAGACACCACTTGCTGATAGTCTCTCTGCTATGTACTCAGGTGGCTCACTGACATTTGGGTGATCCAGGACCCACATTTTTCTGCATCTAAGGAAATGTGTCATCAACTCGTCACATACTGATTCTTTTACTAGTGTTGCTTGTTTCTAGCTTGAGTGGTGGGGGGGGTATTGAAGATGAAGGACACATTTAGTGGCAGAGCTGAGCGTGCCTAATCCTTGCAGCCATGCGGAGCAGGAAGAGGGAAGGGCTGCCTGGGCAAAGCCCTGAGTATAGGTTGTGCTTGTGCTGTGGACTCTATTGACCTTGGACAAGCAGAGTAATTTCTCATCGTCTGTCTCTAAAGCAGGGATTATGATATTCTCCATCTGAGGGTGGTTGTGTTCATGTTTTGGAGGTGCCCGGATCCTAGAGCACGGGTCATAACCATGGTGCCTGGATTGAAAAGGCTGCGTAGGGGGAGGGATGGAGGCTTGTTTAATAAATTTGACAAATGGGATTTTTTTTCTGAGGAAATAGTTGCCAAATATTTTTTTTTTAACGAAACTTGGATGAACAGCTGAAATCAGTGGCTAGGAATGGTAGAGAAAGAATTGGGGGGAAGAATTTGGAGTAAGGTAGATAAAAGTGAGAGATAAAAGAAATAATGCAGGGAAGGATGAGTAATCAACATTCTTGGAGTGAAGCGCAAGCTCTGGCTTCCTTCCTGAGCAGTAAAATAAAATTTAAAAAAAAGTCTTTAGAACAACAAAACTCTGGACGCGCTGGTTTCCTTCCTGACAGGCCCAGCCTGGTGGTGTTTCGATGAGTCCTCATTGGCAACCAGGGCTGATCTAAAGGCCAAAGGCAGAAAGATGGGGGGGGGAAGGGAGAGGGATTTAACTCCTTGAGCTCTGCTGGAAAAACAGACATCTCCTGCTTTGCATGGGTTCCTTTTGCCATTGCTGGAGTACGAACAGTGTTCACTGTGGCTCAGAGGTCTGAGAGGTGATGGGGTGACGGGGATGATGGGTACATCTACCCAGGTGCTTGGTCATAGTCAGATTTTACAAAACAAAAGTGAATATTTTTAATCCTTGTGGACAAAATTCCTAGGTCTGTGAGTGGTACAACAGCACCAGTGAGCAGCAGGGGAGTGGGCTGGTGACTCTGCTATTGCCATCTCGAGGATGCTCAATTTACTTGTGGCACCCAGTTCATAGTAAAGTGCTGCTGCAGTCCCTTTCGTCAGCACGTTTCCTGGCTGGGAAGGAGCTGCTGGGTGCAGGAGAGCCTATCGTGCCCCAGAGGCTCTGGGCAGCTTGCAGGAAGCTGGGAGTATGGGAGGGGAGGCTGTGTGTGTGCTAGACAGGTTGAATGGCTCGGGCAGAGCTTGTTTTGCAACTAACTCTCTGAGCCTCGCCGCTCTCCGCAGGGTTCCCCTCTCTGAAAGGTCGAAGCTACTTCTTAATTCTCAGCAGCTGACAAAATATTTATTTTCAGGTACTTAAAATATTATAATTTGAAGTGGAGTCCAGGGCCCTGGCTGGAGCTGAGCTTTTGTACTAACAGTTTCAGTGAAATGCCTTTTTTCTCCTACAACTTGCCAACAAATGCTTGGAAAATAATTGTGGGACAGTCGTCCTTTTAGTGAGCAGATCAAGAAGATTTGAGACTTGCCAGAGACTTTCAAAGGACAGGCCAAAGGTTCAAGTTGTTGCCAGTTCTATTTGTCTTAGCCTTTATACTTACTTTTGTGTCATTAATTTCATCAAATGTCTGTGGGTAAAAGGCACCCAGCAGGCTGCTGCTTTCGCTGAGCTCTCTGGGTGTACTTGGACACCTCTTGGGAAATAAGCCCACCTTTTTGTCTAGGGAGGGAGATTAATCCCACCATGGCTGTAGCAGAAAGAGGCTTACCCACTTACCCGACAAAGAGACAGCTGAGCTGGGGGAGCAGGACCCTGGTGTCTCCTCTGCAGTCTTTTCTAATTGGTTATGGCAGAGAGATGCGCAAATGAATTATGCTACCTCAATGGTACTGTACCTACAGCACTTACAGAGACCTACAAAAATAAAATGCCACACTTGGATTTTCTGGAAGTTACAGAAATGAGGGCTCAGTAAGAAGGAAAAGTGAGCAGCGGCCAGGCAGAAGGGACCTCAGTGTCCTGGGTCCTGTTCCTGGCCCTGCTATTGGGTCCTTGGGATGATTATCTATGTTTTGGGCTGCTGGCAGGTCGTTCTGTTGATTTTGGTAGGCAGGGCATCACTGTTGAGCTCTTTGCAAAGGCTGTTCTTGCTACATTAACAACTCTGTTGGCACTGTCCTCTCCTGGGGGCCGTGCAGCAAAAAAAGCAGGGAGGCGGCTGTTTTCCCAGCAGGGTCCCTGCAGGCAGAGCTTCCCTGCCCTTCTCTTGCGCTCTTGTGCCGCAAACCTCTTTTCTTGGTGCTCCCATCGCTGCCTGCATCCTGACAGCTGCTTTCCTACCCTTTCTGCCCCAGTGCAGACGGCCAAGCACATTAATTTTTCGGCAGAAGTGTTGTAATAATTAGGCAGCTCGTCGGAGGGTTTAGCAGTACTTAACCAGATGTGAGAAGACTCGTCCCACGGTCCCCGCTCTCTCGCTGGGCTCCAGCCAGCTGCCTTTTCCCGCCTGCTCAGGTTGCCTAGAAAGGGCTGTAGGAGATCTCCCGGCTGCCCTGGCTCCTCTTGCCTCTCTTCTTATGTTAAATACTCATTTGTAAAGGAGAAAGAGGGAGGGTAGAAATCCTTGGGCTGTTTAGGAGAAGAGCAGCAAAGAATTAAAAGCAGACACCTGCGGGGCTTGGATTTGAGACCTCCACCATTAACTCTTCCCAGGGCAACATCCCCCAGGCTTGTGGCCTTTCTTTTGATGCCAGCCAGGGACAAGTGGTGGGATGCAAGAGCTGGAGTGGGTGGTGCTGCTATGTGGGGCTCTAGACAGCTCCTTGTTATATATAATCTCCATCAAGTTTTATATATATGTAAATATAGTATCTCTTTATATGTATGAAAAATCTCCATATCCCCTGCCTTAGCTTCCCTTCCTGCCCTGTAGGGATGATGCTGTTTCTCTGCACTCTGTCCTCTATAACCATTTATACGCAAGGCAGTAGTATTATCACTAACGTGGTTATAAAACCAGGTTGTAGTAAACTGTATTGTCTGCCTAATCCATATTAATGGAAAAAACTGTTGCAGGCAGGATATTGGCCTGGATGGCCCTTGGATTAAGTCATTCTGACAATTGCTACATTTCTGTGGTAAAGTTTTATAAATACACGCCGACACCATATATTATGCTTAAGAAAATCTATACATGCAACCTATAGGTTTATGGTTATAAAGAGAAAAGATATATTAAATCAGCAAGACCAAGGGAGCAGACAAGATACAAAAATGATACTGTATTATGCTGGAACTTATTGAAAATCCCAGTGCATCTTTTTTATGTAAATGGTAAAGTCTTTTCTATGTTCTGAATATGTTTCTTAATGTGTGTCACGTACCAGAATAGTAGCATGAACACAGTTGCAAATATGGTGTGTGTTTTATTGTGAGTATTATACTGCATAGCAGAGTGAGGGTGTTGAATGTTGCAGTCAGTTATATACAGCTGTAAATGGGAGCTACCTGCTGTTCTGTATACAGCCAGCTGCATATTTATTAGTAAATACCAGTCTAGGTAAAAGAAAAATAAAACAGGAAGTTGTATTAAAGACTTGAAGGCTTAAAACTAGTTTGCGCAAAGCTCCTGGGATCCCACTGCGGGGAACAGTCCTGCATTTTCCCGCATTAAGTCTTTTCCATCTGATTTTTCTAGCTCTGTAAATTTGAAAGCCTCTTCTGAACTCCCCGTGCTCATCGGTTTGTGGAATAATTCATCAGTGTTTCAAAGCAGGGTAAAGATTGGGTTTGGGGCTGGAGAAATTACGGGTTGGATCCTTCCCTGGTGTAGCTCCAGCTGAACATATCGGAATCATGGAGTCACAGAATCACTTAGGTTGGAAAAGACCTGTAAGATCATTGAGTCGAACAATTTACTCAGCAGTGCCACATCTGCCACTAAAGTATGTCCCCAAGTGCCACATCTCAATGTGTTTTAAATACATCCAGGGGTCAGAGCTGCTCTGATGGGTGAAGTTCCGAGGACCGGTGGCTCCGGGCACGTGTCACACACGTGTGCACGTCACACGCAGAGCATGGATGGCTGGTGCCTGCAGCAGGAAGGCCGGGTTGTGAGGGGAAAGCGAACCCCAGATTTTATGGGGTGCCTGTGTGCTTTCTGACTGATGGGCACTTCTCCAGAGAAAGGCATCGGGGCCGAGCATGGGCTCCCGAACAAGCGATGGTTCTGAAATACCCGAGTGTTTGACCTAGAGGGAGCTCTCTTACATGAAGAACGAGACTTGGCACTGCCTGCCCGAACAGCTTTTAGCGTCTATATTTTCAGCAAACTTCTGCTTTCTGTATTCTCAGCTCACACTGCCAGGTACTGCATTCCCCTGAACGATGTACGGAGGGTTGGAGAAGTCCTGTGTGTAACTCCTGTGGTCCCAGCTCTGCAGGGACCAGAGCCAGAGTCTCACTCGTTCTTCAGAGTTTGCTTCTTGTGGAAGTTGATGGCGATTTCTTCTGGCAATAGAAGTTGGTTCTAATTTTCCTGCTTCCAGTAGCACCATCACACCTCACAGATAAGTCATGGCTCTTGGGGTGCCAGGCACTTGCTCCCTGCTCTGCTGGAAGGAGGAAGGGCTCCTTGGTGAGGAAAGAGTCTTTTGCTGGCAGCCTGAATCCAGCAACTGGAGATATTTATGTCACAGCCCGGCATGACTCAGTTTTTCCCTTTGGATCTCTCCTTTTAAATGTCTGCATATCCCCTCATTCTCTTTGGGGTAGGTTCATCTCCCTCAATACAAATCCATGATGTTTTGGATTTAGATGAACTGGCATTTCCTTCCCTGGAAGCTGGGAGATGCTGGAGGTGATACAGATGGATGATGCCAGAGTGCTTCCCCAGTGCACAGGCAGATCTGGCTCTGACCTGTTGCAAGTCCTTGAAATCCCACCAGTCCTGCTTCCAGTGGGTGCAGGAGCTCCGAGCCCCAGGAAAGGCTGTCTCTGGACACTGCAAGGCATGAGTGAGAAGCATGATTGAGCTGACAGGGAGCTCACAGCCTGCTGCACCCACTGCAGCAGGGCAGAGGGGATGTGGCTCTCCAGAGGCAGCGGGTGTAGCTCTGCACCTCCAGGCCACCCACTGACTTAACAGAGTGAAAGAAACTTGCTGACGTGCTGGGGCAGAGGTCTTAAAGAGCCCACAGTGCCTGACAACTCTTAAAAAGAGGACTGAATAAAAGCAGAATGGTGCAATTTTTTCCTGGGTCCAGAAAGCTGCTATCTGGGAATGGGGGGCCCAAAAGAACAGCTTCATGGTGCAAGGGTCAAGCTGGAGGGATTGAAAGTGGTGACGCTGCCCTATTCCTCCATCCCATTCCCAAGCAGTCCAGGTCCCTGTGAGGCTGGGTCCAACCTTTCCAATACCTGGCTTGTGATCCTTCTTCAGCCCCACTGTCTGGTTGATGGGCTGCTTTAAAAGAGGACTGCAGAGGAGCAAATCTGGGAGGGAAATTAAGGACAGACGCGGTGAGATAGCACCATTTTCCTGTGGGTGCTTTTCTTTCTTTTTTTTTTCTTTTTTCCTTTTTTTTTCTTTTTTTTTTTTTGTTCTGTTGAACAAAGGAGTTTGGGGAAGGAAGGGGTGTGTGTGAGGGTAAGGAACTGAATGGGGAAGGCAGCTGAAGAGAAGAAATTGAAAACTAAAACACCTTTCACATCTAATTTTTAAAGAACAGTTTTGCACTAACATTTTGTGGGCCTTCCGTTTGTAGTCTGGTCCGTGTTCTTTCTAGAGCAGGCAAGAAGTGTGAGCAGCAGAGGCAGGAGAAGTTACTTTGGTTCATACCCCCAGTTTGACTTGAAAAATGCCAGAAGAAAGTGAGTGGGATTAGAATAAGCACTTTTCTTGGGGATGACTTTTTGTCTCTATGTCTCAGATGATGGCCATTCCTTCCCCATCTCGCTGTCCTTGCTTTGCTAGCCAGCAAACCATACCTGAGCCTCCATGTGCCCTTCTCCGAGTTGGCACAAGGAGATTATGGGAAGCTGTTACTTGCAAGGCTGTCTTCCTTGGACTTCTAACAAGATTAGGGTATGCTGTGGAAGGGTGAGCCGGGTGAGTCAGCACAGCCAGCTTTGGGATCTCAGCAAATACGTTTGCATGTCAGTAGTGCCCAGGCCTCTGCCCATCCCATTTCTGTCTTCAACAGAAGGAAGCCACTCAGTTGAGTAGAGCTCCCATGAAATTCAACTTTCTAACCCCAACCCTCAGTAATCCTGAAGTAGCAGCTATTAGATATAAACTCTTGCAAGAACCTTGGTGAAATGCCTGAGGTATGAACTGTGGATGTCCCCACGCAGCAGAACTGCTTCATCTTCTCTTCCTCTCTTCCCTTGTGGTCATAGGTCCATGGCCCAGATGGGCTGTTTGAAGGCCTGGCTAGAGGAGTCTTTTTATTCTACATCTAAATTTCTTGAGAGTGAGTTTGCTGTGGGTCTCTGCACTTTGCTCAATCCAAGCAGCTCTCCTTATGTTTTTCACCTTGTACAGAAAGTCAGTTTTATGTTTACGAGTCCCAGGGCAGGTGGATGGCTCTTCAGGGAGCAGAGCAGGTCCTGTGTCCTGTGCAGGGTGATGCAGAGACAGCTTTAGGGGTGCTGATTTCTCATCAGCAGTTCCCATGGGTTGCCAGCTGTTTGGAGTGAAATGCTTTGGCTCCTGAGAAATTCATGGGAACCCTGAAGGGTTAAAAATACCTGGTCAGAAACAATCCTGGAACTTGGGTGGCTCAAAGTAAGTATTGAGAATCCAGCACATACCTGTTGTGTATGTCCCTAATAAAACCATACCCCCAAATGAGGGGGCAGGTAGGGGATGCCGAGTGTGTCCTGAACGTGCAGAGAAAGGTGAGCAGAAGAACAGCTGTTTTCTCCCTCCGGGTCCAGTCTGACTTAGAGCAGGCAGTGGGGTGATGCTCTGTTGCACAGTGGAGGAGCAAGGATGCTGCTGGCTACTGCCCACTACCTGATGGCCCCTTTGGGCCCTTTTGTGATGCCCAGTAGGGGAGAGGAGGACCAGAGCATCCTCAGCAAATGATTTTGAAAAGGCCTCTTTTTCTCTATATAGATGTGTTTTCAGCTCTTACCTAGACTTTACTTAAGAGGTCCTTGTTTGGTAAGTCAGGAGAGATGCAACTTTGGCAAACTCAGGCTTGATTTAAACAAGGACAGCACTTTAAAAATAAATCCTTCTTCTCCTGATCTCCTAAGATACATCCAGGTAGCGTGTGCTCACTGCTGGCTTAACGCTGCAGTTTAAAGGATAATTTTGGCCAAAGCCACCCTTCTGTAGTAGCCTATAATTAGCAATTAAAACATAAAAAATATTTCCATCAAGTGACTCCTAAATAAATGCTTGTCACTGCTGATCAGAGTTCGTTTATTTCCATGTGTGTTTTCCTTCCTTCGTTTTTTGTATAACTTACAGCCCTGTAAATGCTCAGCAGCTGTTAATATGATTCTGTCGATACGTTTACCATGGTGATTTGGCTATATTTGGCAAGCGTGTGAAGAAATCACTCACCAGTTAGAAGAAGGAAAGACAAGCTGTCGATATCAAGGGAGAAATGCTAATAACCCCGGTGACAAATCATTCCTGGGAATCTCAAAGGGTTAAAAAAAAAGCAGCAGCACTTCCCGGAGAGAGGGGCCTTGGTGAGTGAAGGTGACTCATCCGGAGCTGCAGACACCAGCTGTCATCTCCAGCTCCTCCTGTGCTTAATCACTTCACTTTTCTAAAGAAATATTTTGTTCTAATTCAAACAGACCTGGGCTTGTTTGTCTTTTATGAATTATTTACTGGTGAGGAGAACCTCTTGAGGTATCCATCTTCACTCAGAAATAAGTGGACTCTGAGAGCCTGCTGAAGCACTTTAAAGCACACAGTCCCCTCCATGATGAGCCCTTCTTTATTTCTTTTTTTAACAACCACTTAAAATCAAGAATAAACCCTAGAAAGTCAGCTCTGGGCTTCGGACTATACTGGAGAAAATGCACATGGACTTTGGCCTCATCTGATTGCTCTTTGAAAGGCATCCCTGCCCATAGGTGTGGGGTAGTGATGCTCCAGGTGACCCCTGGGACTGCCACTGTTTTTCCAGTGTGGAGGTGGAGATGTGCCCCCATACCTGACTTGCTCCTAGATGCATCCCCATAGGAATTATGAACTCACTGTGCATGAAGCAAGTGCATAAAGTAGCCTGTGTGTGTGCCCCTGACCCCTGTCTGGGCACTGACGCCCTTCAACTTTGGGTGATGTTTCTGTTACTTAATAAACCCACAGCCAAATTCCACCTGGCTGTTCCTCACTTCAGCTCTTTGCACATTTATAGCTCTTCCAGTGGAAAGAGAAGCTCGTACAATATTTTGCAGTCCCCAGAGGTCTGATCCAGAAGCCATGGAAGTAAATAAATGGAAAAATTTGCACTGACTGGACTGGGCATCAGATTAGTCCCTAAATGTTAGTTGATCTGCTTTGGGGTTATGACAGACAAATATTTCCCCAAGGTTACTGCTACAGGAATAATCGATCTACCTGTCTTGGATATGTCTGGGCTGCCTATCATCACTGTAGGGTCTAAGTGAGTGTTACCTCCCAGGAAGTCTGTGCCTGACCAAATAAGTTGCCTTTTCTTTGTGTGGTTTGAGACCAGAGAGTGCAGTTTTCGGTATTTAAGATCATTGCTATTTGGCACTTACCTGCTCCATAGGATATTGGTACTTGACTGCAATGTCCTTATTACCTATGTCTTACATTTATTTTGAAATTCTGGTTTTAAATTAATTTTTTCCTAAATAAATAACATGATCTGTACTTGATCCTGAAAACAATTTAGACAGACAGAGTGTCTCGAGTGTGATTTAGCTTGAGTGGTGTAAGTCACATGCTTATACAAGCTTCAAAATGACAGGAAAGATAATCCCATCAGGCAGTCTGTAAAACAGAACAAGCCTGGAGAAGGGTTTTCTTGTATACAATTACACTTAGAGACACATGATGAGAAGGGATTCAGGACCTGGGGAGGCTGAAAGAGGCAGCTGATTGTGTCCTCGGCACACACTTACACTAAAGTCCCTTCATGCAAGCCTCCACAGCCTGTGGAAGCTGGACATGAGATGAGCACCTGGAAAGTAGCTCTGCCATACCTGCATGGGTTTGGCTAAAGGATTTTGCACTGATGCCAGCTGCAGTGCTGGTGTATTGCAGATCTAGGAATGCCATAGGAATGTGCTGCAGCCTTTTCTCCATCCCATAGGTTATGTGCAATGGGGCATATTTTAGCCTCATATCAGGGCTGCTCTTGTGTGAGCCAGAAGCCTGCAGCCTGCCAGCTGCCCCTGAGCACAAGAGACAAAAGTTCCCGAAAGTCCCCTTTGTGCCCCATTTCTGTTCAGAGAATGGGAACATCTCCTGGAAAATAAGACCCATGAAAGCGATGCTCTTCCCAAAGTCAACAATATATTTGCTGTTGATTCCTCCCTTTTTTTCCTTTTTCCTTGCAGAAGACCATTTGAGCAACACTTTTTTTAAGGGACACTTTAGACACCCAAACCTCTTCCTGCCTCCGTCCACCTCCTCCTCCCTCCAGCCCACACAGTCTGCCAGATTCCCTTGCTGCTCCCTTCCTGGTGCAAAGATAAGACATTTGGAGTAAGAAGTTCGTGTCATACTCATTAGTTATGTGTAAATTAGCAGAACTGAGGACTTTTGGGGGATTTTTGCCACTTGCTATGAACTCTGGATCCCACTGTTTCCAAAGCAGCATCTGGTAGAAGGCGCAAGATAAAAGAACTGAGGTTCATTTCCGAGCCAGTTTCTTGCCTTTTTTTGTGTGTGAAAAGTTCCTTACTCGGTGTTGATTTTCTTGAGATCATGTTTATTTAAATCAGGATAATAATCTTCCAAATATACCCTAAAATTATATAGCCATATAAATCCTGTCATAATATATTCAGTAAAACTGTCAGGTGATCATTCTTAATGTAAAATGAGACCTTTTCATTTTCATCCAGTCAGTTAGCACTAAATTAACTCCTTGGAGCAGGCTCAGCGTCATTCATTTGAGTAAATACCCCAGTTATTTATTGAATATGCAGCATTGCTGTCTATCTTGGGGCTGGGAGCTCCTTATCCCAGCTCTGGCACCAATCACTCAGGGGGCTTGAAAACTTCAATAATACCCACAAAAACATTCATTTTGTTCTTAATCTCAGTGCAGCCATGAGATGATTCCCAATTACAGGTTCAAGCTGTGAGCTACGCTGCAAGCTGGACTCCTAACACTAGGAGCAGGAATTGCCCCAAGATGGCTCGAGTGCTTGGGGATGTGGACAGGAGCCAAGTCTTGCCCGTGCAGCTGAGGATGCTCTGCCAATGGGCTCCTCAGAAGCACACTCTGACACACCAGCTCTGTTCTCCTTGGTCACCTCACCTCAGAGCATCTGTTCTGAATGGTTATTTTTCCCCAAATATTTGGTTCCCAACTAGGACAGGTCTTTTAAACTTCCGGTCAGAAGCTGGTCTGGGCACATCAGGACCTCTGTCTCCTCCTCTTGGGATGGAAAGCTGCCAGCAGGTGTGGGAGAGATTTGCTGTGGGGTTCACCATGCATGGCTGTTTGGAAGAAGCATTCAGACTGATGCTGGACACCCAGAAGGGCTGTTACTGAAATAAAGACCTTCAAAGAGTTTCAGCTTATACTTCAGTAGGAGGGTTTTGAGGTGTTACAGCCTCCTCTCAGTCCTCAGAAAGGCAAGGTCCCCCTCCTTTACCCCTCTTCATCCCTCCTCTGGCTGCCAGGCCAGTGGGGAGCATGAAAGGTGAGCAGAAGCCTGTCCCAGAGCCTGCCACAAAACAAGATGGAAATTGAAGTGCTCCCTGCAGGGGAGGACCTGAATATCTTATCAGCATACTCTGTTTAGATGTCTAGTCTCATGATGGAGCAGGAGGGAGGGATGAGCTTCTTTCCTTGCTTTCTTGAGCAGACAGTGGAAGTATCTCCAGAGATGTGCTGGCATCCAGCCCACAGCCTGGAAAGTACAGACTCAGCCAGGTTCAGGGAAGCACCTTCCTTCTCCTGGACCTAAGGAAAGAGCCTTATTTGCAGCCCTGTATTCAGCTTGCCAAACAGAAAAGCCAAATAAAAACAAACGAATTGATGAATCAAATCTCGACTGTCCGGAACTGGGCTGCCAGGAGACACACTCATCCTGCTCTTCTGGGAGATCAAATTCACTACACAGATCAAAGAAAGAAGAGGAAAAGCTCTTCAAAAGTCAGGAAACAAAATCTCCTCAGCCTTCCTTTAAAGAAGGAAAGTCACTGGACTGCAGCCTAAAAGATCCAGAGGAGAAAGCATCAAAGGGAAGCTCTTAGTCACACGTGGCTCTGTGAAAGGTGAGGTCTGCCAGGTACTAGATGTCCAGTTTGAACTGACAAACTTCAGCTCCCAAAGAGCAGTCTCTTATCCTGCCTACAGGAGATCTATGTCCCCTTTTCCTAGAAAAAATAAGAAGATTAGAGTAAGGGAAAAAAGAAATTAAAAGGCTTGCCAGGTTTGTTCACAAATTCTTGGTAGTCTTGCGGAAAATGGAGGGCTGTTCTCTTTCTTACTTCTTCTTGATGCCCATTTCAGCTGTAGCCTGCCTAAAACAAAGGTGGTGAGGGTGGTCAGGATGGTCTCTCCTTAGGAGAGTGGAAAAGAAATCCACCCTCGTTTGAGAATTGTGTGATGAGTGGGCATTGCAGGCTGAGGAGTAGGAAGATGTGCCAACTGCAGATAAGGCCGGAAGTTCAGAGCTTGAACTGAATCCCTTCTGTCAGCTGTTGTTTTCTAGCATGGAGGTGACAGAGCAGTGCAGTGGACTGCCTAGGCAGTGGAGAGCACTGGTAAGTTTCAGGAGAAAATGAAGCCAAATTGTTTTAGGAATGTGTTAAATTTAGCTGTTTCTGCTTTTGGACAGAAAGAGAGAGATAACCTAGTGTTGACCCTTCTACTTCTGCATGATTTTGTGACTGTCCAGATATCAGGTTCCCACTGTTGTGCAGTCACAAAGTGTGGAGCATCAGATGTTCTCTCAGAAATGCACTGCAGTTTCTGTGGGAGCTCAGTTCTGAGATAACCTGGTGGGTTGAGGAGATGAACAAGAGGCACAGCAGGTTAAAGTGCAGGATCAGCAGCTGGCAGCAAAAATGGTTCCATGTAAGTTTATCCGCACACGGTCAATGGGAAGAAGGGAGAAAGCAGTTCCCCCTCTCAGAAGAAAAGGAAAGGAAAAGAGATGCAAAGGGGTAAGGTGTGAACAAATTGTACAGGGATTGGAAGCAGGGAGCACAGCTAGAAAGATGGCCCTTATATCTTTCAAATCTAGGAGCTGCAGGAGTACAGTGACTTCAACCATCTCGTTGGGTCACCTGTCCAAAGAACTCACAAACTCCAAGATGCTGTGTGTGGCTGCCCGAGGAGGACCACTCGTTCATAGGTACCAACGTCTCAGCAGAGAAAACTTCAGGGCTCAGTATGGCAGGATGCTTCAGTCTGTTATCTCCCTTATCTCTGTTTTCTTAGTCTGGCTGACCCAGGGTGATTTCGACACCTGACTGGGATTTCATGCAGTTTGTTTTAGCTTTGTATGACATTGTTTAGTGTTTAAAGGTTACCTGTGTTAAAAATTTTACTGTTGTATTGATTGACCAGTCTTTTCTTCCTTGTTGCTGAAGATGAGAATGAATTGAAAAAACATGTTCCCAACTCCCCCACCAAACTGGAGCACTCTTCGCTAGGGATAGCTGGCAGTTTTCTTCCAGCATTTCCTCCTCTGCTGCCATCTTGCTATGCCCAAACATGCTCACAAGGCATGGGCTTCTTCCAGGATTGCATGATATGCTTGCAGCTCACATTTGCACACTGCTGTGTATTGCTGCCAGTGCAACTTCTGCTTCTGGATATATGCAGCAAGATTTTAAAAAATCCAGCAGTAACCAGTGTGATCTTCTTGAGCAAGGTATATGTGCAGGAAAAGCAGGTCAGAGACCACAGGGGGATGCTCTGCTTTACTGTCGCCTAAGCAGGGTCTTGCTAGCAATACCTCTCCTGCAGAGAGGGGAGCTGTTTTAGTAGACAGACCATGCACGTTCATCTGCTGGAAGGAGTTGTCCTTTGGGGCACTGCTACAAACCAATTCTGTGACAGCATCTGTTGCAGATTTGGTCCTTTTCTACCCTTTGAATAAGTGGAGGGTTCTTCACTGCCCCAGGTGCTTTCCACTAGGGTTGGTGTGTGTGATCCTGCCAAGGAGGATGCACTGGCCCCACAAAGCATGTCTGGGAAGCTGCTGTCCTATTTCCTCTGGCCCCTTTACTGTGTTTATTGATATCTACATTCCTCCATTTTAGTGCTTTAGCATTTTAGTGCTTGGTGGTGATAAACAACACCATAACAATGTCCCGTGGGCACCTCTATCCCTGTACTGCAAGGTGCTGCTTAAGTACCTGTGCTGTAGGAGTATCTCCAAATGGGAGCTGGTTTGGGGGCTGTACCCCAGCACAGGGTACCTCTGGAGGTCATGGTCCAAGGAGGCAGGTGGGCAGCAGGCATGAAGTTCCGCCTCTCATCTTTCGCTCTACCCACAGAGTGCTGGAAAGCACAAATTCTGTTGAGATTAAGTTATAATTTAAGGCAGTGAACATGTGCTCTGCTGGCAGCTATAAAGATTCAAATCATAAAGTTTTACAGTGGAATGGTTTCTGTAAAAGCATCGTTAGAAAGGCGGAATCGTGCCTTTAATTCTTACGACTTATGGGGCTGCCTGGTTTGTTTTGGTTTTAGTGGTGCTTAGTGTGACATGAGGTGGGGTCTCAACCCCATCTTTCCATTTAAAGTCAGGCCTTTCTTCCCCAGGGCCCTACTGTTCCAGTGCCTTGAGAAGGACTGGAGATGGTGCAGAGTTTTCTGCGTTCACCCCATCCATGTGAGTTTTGGGACCCCTAATGTGTGCAGAGCTTTTGAACTGGCAGGAAGGAAAATGATCTGCATCATCAGGTGTGTGCTGCATAGTCACGGTGTGGAGCCTGGGGAAATCCAGGCTGGGATATGAGTATCTTGAGCATGTTGTATGTTCCCAGCTGAATTGTCAGTGTAAGGTTAGGTTTGGGTTAGCCAGCCTGAGGACTGTGAGGCTGTTGAATCATAGAATCGTAGAAAGGTTTGGGTTGGAAGGCACCTTAAAGATCATCTAGTTCCAACCCTGCATGAGCAGGAACACCTTCCACTAGACCAGGTTACTTAATGCCCTGTCCATCCTGGCCTTGAACACTTCCAGGGATGGCACATCCACAACTTCTCTGGAACATTCTTCTAAAGGACACTGGAAGCTTCCTCCTTCTTTCAGACTTTGAAAGTTAGGTAGACTTAGTCATGTCCCATAGCATTGGTTAGCATCCAGAAGGAGGCACCAACACACGTTGCTTTGAGCTTTTGCAACAGACAGGGTGATGTTCTCCACCTATAATGCCTTTGCTCTGGTAGTACTGCAGTGGAGACCCAATTGCTTTCAGCAAGTGAGGGCTCCCAGGTCTGGACTTCGGAAGTGGTCTGACACAGATGGTGGAAATCTGCAGCTGCTGCATGAAAGGCAAATGAATTAGATCATAATATGAATAATACAGTCAATACAGCAGCCATGAGTTGTTTATTTTTATGTTAAATTCAATGCATTTTTGTCGCCCTCATATTTTTAGTGATCAATAGGCCAAAGATTTTCATATTAACAATACTCAGCTGCATTGTAGAAGCGGGGGGAAGTGGGAGGTTTTGGCAGCTGGATAGACACGTAAGGTTTTTGTCACCTCTTTGGGACATGTGGAAAGTAGTTTGATATTATGAATAAGCATCACAGATATATATATTTGCTGAAAAATCAGCAGTGAAATTGTTGGAGGTATTCCCATTTCAATGGTTATCTCCAGCTCCCAGATTTAGCACCCCACTGGGGTGAGTTCACTCCGGCAGCCCTCGCTGTGCAATAATAGCAAGATGTTTACGGGGGAAGGAACACCCCTCTAGTGTGACTACACTTGGTTCATCTTTCATTTTATTTATAAATTAAAGCACAGGGACTTATTCTTCATGAAAATTAAGGTCTTTGGTGCAGGTGGTGTGTGTAATATTTAGAGCTTTGACCTTGTGTGCTGCTGAACTTTGCAGCTGGACCACTGGGTGAAACTGAGAGGGGAATTAAGCTCAGCTGTAAGTCAGCTGGGTTTGAAATGGGGGAGTTTTACAGTCCCAAGTCATGGGGTTTTATGAGATTCTGGCAAAGAGCTCAAATAGGGGACATGGAGATAGGCATTTCCCAGCCTTCATCTGCAAAATGGAGGAGCAGACGGTTAGCTGAGGTGCTGTTGGTGTCTTATGGATGGAAAGAAGGCATTTAATCTGTTTCACTGGGTGGTGGAAGTGACTTCCCAGCCTTGGCTGGCAGCTGGCGGCTGGCAGTATTGCCTTTAAAGCTGAGTGTCATGGGATTAAATTGAGTCCTGTGGCATTATGGCCAAGTCTTGTCCTGCTTTTGAATCGTGCCTTTGCCGAGCCCATAGATCAGCTCGGCTCAGGCTGTGCAGTGGCAGTAACCCGGCATTATTGAACCTGTCCTCCTCGCTCTCCCAGGCAGTCACACGTGCGTCTGGCCAGATTTGCAGGACTCAGCAATGGACAGCCCGGGCCCCACTTACTCAGAGGAGCAGATCGATAACAGAGGCGGGTGATAGATGAGAAGAGTTAGGGATGGATAATCTGCTGAATTTACATGACCCAGGGTGGTCCAGGGAAGGCTTGCAGCTTTGCTGGGAGACTTTCAATAGGAGACAGAAGTTGGCTTAGTTTCCAGCTGCTGACTGCATTTTAAAAAACATTGCAGGGTCTGTTTGGGTGGGTGGAGGAAGCTGCCAATTGTGAGCAGAAAATAAAGCAGCGTGTCCACTCCTGCCTCCCGGGCTGCATCCCCTAGTCCTGCCCAGAGCAGCCGAGCCGGCACTGCAGGAAAGGGAGCATCCAGTGCCATGCACCCATCTGCCCGTGCTGTCCATCCCACGGTGGAGGTTCAGGAAAGAAGAAAATACTGCCAGGACAGGCAGGATGTGTTTTGAGATAGTATTTAGATATCAATTTGATACCTGCGTTAACTTGGCAGTGCTGACTCACTTGGCAAGAAGCAGAGGGTTTCAGGCCCAAAGCTCTGTATTTCCAGTACCTGCTTAGCAAACACATCATGAAAACAAGCACCGTTAGGTAGAAAAGAGAAGCAAAAAGCTTTGCTTTTAAATAATAATAATATTAATAGGAAATATCCCAGCTTTCCAGTCCCATTGCTACTGGAGAATAGAGTTTTAGGGCTTAATCCTATAAGATGCTGTTAAATGCCTTCTGCCATCACCACAGAGCATATGCCAGTGGCCAGCTTTTGGGGAGGAAACTTCCCTTGAATTGAGGCTGCCCTGTAACTGTTTACAGTGGTATCTTCCTTTTGTCTTACTTCGTTTGATCTTTCACAGAAGCATCTGCTCTGGCCTTTGCTGAAGACACCACACGGGGCTGGAAGGACCACAGGTCACTTCTACCCACGAGTGACATCTCTGGTGCCCATAAAACTGTAACCTTCCTGCTGGCTGGAGTGCACTGCTGACAGACCAGCACTCTTTGATTTAAGTGGTTTGCTTTTTCTGTAATGTGTCTATGTCATTTGGTCTCAGGTTCTGTTTTTGGCAAGAAATAACATTTACAAAATCTCTAAAGGAAATAAAAAACCAAAACAAACAGTTTTTTGAAATAAAAATGTACGCCAATTCTTTAAAAGCCAACCTTCCTCCTTTCCTTTCATCTGTTCACCTTGGAGCTCAGGCCTTTTATGCACAAAATGCTAAAAGATAAGGCACTGCAGAGCAACTGGAAGCAAAAGTGAGGACAGGAAAGCTGTTTTCAATATGCAGACTGATAAAAGAGCCCAAATTCTGGGTACTAGAAAATAAAATAGATTTTCATGATTCTTCCCAGTGCAACAATCACAGAAGTTTCTAAAAAAAAAAAATAGATTATTTTAAAAGAAATACATATGATTTTAATCAAAGTATCTTTTTTTATTATTTTACTGAATTAGAACCCAGTCCTACAGTTAGTTCTATTTTGGATGCAGCTGACTGAGAATCATCTTACTCCCTCCGATATGAGGAGGCCTTTGCTGTCTGTAGAGTCTGTTCCTCTGTATATCCAGCTGCAGAGTTGATGTCTTGTGATGAAATGGTCCTCTTCTGCTTGCAAATGCCCATCTGCAGGTAGAATTAACGTTCCGGAGTCCAGGATCTTGTGGGGGAAGCAGTGCTGGAAAAAAAAGCAGGACACTAAGAACTGCCTTGTGCAGAAGTGTCTGGGGCCAGCGTGGATGTAAAATTGCTCATCAGCTTTGTTCTCTTATTTTGCTGGATATTTTAAGTAACCAGAAGTAGACTATGGCTAAGGAGGAGTGGTTTTCATACCAAAGGTCAGACAGTGCCAGGAGGGCAGCAAGGTGTCTTCACATCATGCAAAAATTGCTGTTCTAATGCAAAAAGACCTTAAAGGGACTGATTTTAAAGCCTTTTCCCCTTCCCTTCCCTTCCCTTCCCTTCCCTTCCCGGAACTTCCCTTCCCGGAACTTCCCTTCCCTTCCCGGAACTTCCCGGAACTTCCCTCCCTACCTGTATGTTAGTAAATATGACTAAATGCTCAGGTTTTGGCCCTAGGTCAGGCTGTCCTGCTGGGAAGGGAGGCACTGAGCAGGGATGGTGTGGGCCGATGGGCTGCAAGGAAGGCTGCGGGTATTGGGAAGCTTTTGGGTGGAGGAGCCCTGCAGCTCTGTAAATCAGCTTTTTGGGTAGCTGTGCTGGGTGCCACAGCACCCCAGGTGATTGAAAGTGACTGAAAGGAGCATCCCAGAGAGGGAAAACTACCTATGCAGGTGTAGGGAGTTCACAGGAGAGCAGTGGTACCCAAGGGATACTTGTATAATGGTCTTGGTAAAACATGTGCCCTCCAAACAAAGCACTTGTATTGCTACTCTCTATAGGCAAGGTCTGTATCTGAATTCTCCTCAGCACCTTTGGCTGCCCTAGCCTTCTTCCAAGGAAGCAGAAGGAGCATTGCTAGGAGCCTGGCGTGAGGGTGTAAGCCCATACCTGTGAGCATGGGCGCAGGGAGCAAGGGCAGCCCAGCAGCGGGAGATGTGCTCGTGCCATAGCAAACCAGTGCAGCATTGGTGCTGGGGGCAGCTTCAAAGAGGAGTGGGCTGTTTTACTGGACAAGTTGTATTTAAAGCAGAGAAGTCTTGAGAAGGCAAAACTTTATGTTTCAAACAGTTCTGTATAGCAGTGAAGAAGAAATGCTCTTGCACACCTGGGTCTCTGTGCATGTTATGTGTATATACATTGGCATATATATCTGTATACAAACACACCATATGTGTCTTCCAAAAAAATCACAGGCATGGACCTATCTGGACACACACGCACTCACCCAGAACAGAGCCTTTATATATTTGTATTTATCGAGTGGGCTTTATACAGGGCCAAGTTCTCTTTGCTTTCTGCTTCCTGACATTTCAGGGAGAAAAATGTCCTGCCGTAGCCTCAGGAAAATAACCGAGTGAATAACTTAAAGGAAGAAAAAAATATTCAGGATTGCTTCAGTTAAGGAATTAGCCTGCCTTGCCTCTGCAATAAAGCTCCTCTCCCTCTCCCTGTCAGCCCTGGGCACCCTCCTTGCTCGAGTTTTAATTCTAGTCTCTAATCTCAGCCGCTCCTGTGATAAATTAATTGTAATGATAGAGGCCCCAGTTACGAGGTCTGCACCGTTTGCTTGTAATCTGAGCGACAGGTTTAGGGCCTGCTTTATTTAAGATGCGAGGGTAATTACATGGGAGTTAGCATATGCAGGCAGGGAGATATGATTCATTCTCCCAGCGACGGCCATGACACAGCTGTTTGTCGGATAAAATAGAGGAACCGTGTTGTTACAAAATGTTCCCCTTATTATACCTCATTAAAAACAAGGCTGCGATAAGTCAGACCTGGCAATGAATTAAATGTATTGCCCCCTGTAAAAGCTGATAGGAGAGAAAGAGGGTCTTCCGAGCAGGCTTGGGTCATTTATTTATTTTTTGTTCTCTTTCATGCTCCCTCTTCTTTCTTTCCCTCTCGTTTTCTGCCTCGCACTGGCTGCTGGAGGAAAGAAAAGGAATGTTTTCTCTTGCTTTCTCTTCTTTCTTTTCTTCTTTCTTCCTTTCTTTGAACCTGCCTGTGCCCTCCCCTTCTGGGAGCGATCGCCGATAAGGCAGGGTCGGGCCAACGGCAATTAGCGAAGCCTTTGGCAGGGAACAAAAGGGGAGATTTGTTCCCATCGGCCTAACACGAGTTGTGCCTCTTCACCTTGCCTGAATGCAACAGGCTGAGAGGGACGGCGAGCTCCCTCTCCAGCCCAAGGGCCAGAGCCTTCCCAGGCAGGTTGTTAAAAAAAAAAAAAAAAAAATCAAAATAACATTAAAACTTTCCTTTCAGGAGAGATTTTTTTTTTTTCTTTTTCTTTCCCTTTCTTTTTAAATAACCAAAAAAATGTAAGGTGATTCCCTTTTCCTCTGCAGGAAAACAGTGAAAGTTTAAACAATAGAAGCCAAAAGTGGGGGAGAAGGCCACAAGTGACTCTGAGAGCCCATCAGGGTGAGATGGATAGAAAGGGTCTCTCTGAACTGGCATGCCGGAGCAGAAGCATAAATCCATCGCCTCTGAGAGTACTGGGGCGCGGGAGTTCAAAGGATGGCTTTCACTCTCTCACCAGTGCTTTTTTCTTTGTGCACACTTTAAGCTGTCAGACTTGGTGGGTTGCAAGCATTCCTGCTTATTTATTTATTATTTTGGTGTCCTAAGGATACAATGTTGACTTTTGTCTTAATTTTTTTTTTTATTATTCTGGGGAAGATAGAGTAGTTTTAAAGTAGTAGGAGCAGTGAGAGGTCTTGCCTGCTCTGGAGGGCTGTCATTTGGGAGAGAGGCACCCACCAACTTGAGCAGAGCTCAAGGCGGGCAGCTGTGGCCTTTTGGAGCTGTTTGTATGGGTTGCATTAAACCAAATGACGTGTGTCTGGGTTTTTCTAACTTTTTTTTTTTGACTCTGATCAATACGTTCAGCTGCCTCTTCTCAGACCATTTGCTTCTCTCTTGCGTATGTTGTTCTTTTCTTCCCACAATAGCTGAGACGAATGAATAAGGCTGATTGATAGATTGGCTGGTTTATTTTTAACTTAAGCTATTGAGGGAGATTTGTAAAAGTATCATAATTTCTCTGGATGGATATTTAAGTTATAAACACCATAACATTTGGCTAACAAGATATTGAACTGCGTTCGATTTAAAAATTAGATGCAATATCTTAGAAATAACTTAATTGAAGTACCGGACACAGCAAGTTAGTCCCTTTTTAGGTTTGTTCCCTTGGGAATGAGTCCTGTTTGTAAAAATGCATATCTGGTTTGCGTTCAAAACACCAGGTTTTTGGAAGGGTAAGTCATTGCTTGCCTGGCTTATTGGCCTCTGGGCTGTACCCCAGTCCTGTGCTGCCATGTGGCACATGGTGGGTGTTAGCAGTGGGCTCAGGAGTGATGGTGATAGCAGAAGGCATTGCAGTACCGTGGGTTATCTTCATGCTGTTAAACTAGTTAGGGACTTAGAATGATAGAGCTGGCGTCCTGGGCAAAGAAGAGCAGATTCCAGGGTGTAAGCTGTGTTGATGGCTCATTGCCGCTCACGGCTTCTCCCATACCAGCCAAAGGAGGCACAAGTACTTCCAGGTCTTGCCTCTGTCTGGTGGTAGTAGTGTAATGGAAACAGTGATTTCTGGGTTAGGGGCAGTATCAGCTCGTGGCAGTCATGGCAGTACTGGTACTGCTGGGCTGTACAAGCCCATTTTAGCTGTAGGGAGATCAGTGCTGTGCACTTGTGAAGAGCCTGTTCACATCTTGATCCAAGGACAGGGCGTACAATGCTGAGAAGGCCTCTCAAGACAAAACATCCCAGGCCCCTGTACAAGAGTCTACAGCATTGCCACGGATGGCAGTAGTGCTGCAAGTTTCAGGATGAGACTGAAGGCTGGTGTTGGAGTGTTGGGGAGAAGTCAAATGCAGCACAGGCAGCTCTTGGACAGTTTTTTTTCAAATCCCTGTGTTAACCACACTTTCCTAGACTGGCTTGCTTATCCCCTCACCTCCTCTTCCCACTGCTGTATTGATCCTCTGCACCAGTTCTCTTTTCTGAGTAGATTTTGTTTACAGAGATGTAATGAAGTGTCTTATTTCCAAATAAAATCCCGAACAAGCAGGAGTAATGGTTCACAGATTCGACCACTCCCACACTGGTAATTTACTAAAATTAAAACTTAATTAAGCCAGGCTCACTCAAATGTTTTGCATAATTTAGTAGTCTGTCTTGGATAGCCATGGAGCTGTACAGGCAGGCAGCTGAGTCAGGAGCCAGGTCTGTCATCCGAATCTGGAGTCGGAACTATTGCTTGACAGTTTGTACACCTATTTCTTCTCACTTGTAAGATCTTAGAGCAGCTTGAAGGAGTGAGCTGGAATCACTGCCTCCCTTTTACTGAGGGGGAAAATGAGATCCAGAGAAAAGCATCAACTGTCCAGGCTGGTGCTGTGAGTAGTAGTAAAGAACCTGATATCTGCACTCCCTCTTCCCTGTTCATGCATCACATCAGCCATTCTCAAGATTTTTTAAAATGGATTATCACTCAGTAGCAGCATCTGAACTCGGATATGTCTGCCGAGGGATGCAGCTTGCATTTTAAGGTCACATAATGTGGGAATATGTCACCTTTGAGCACAGGACCACTTAGTGTCACTTAGGGATGACAGCTTGGGACTGTGTGCAGCCAGGTCGTGATGAGGGTACCCATAGGACTTGCTGCTATGGATTAGGGCTCCTGTGCAGGAGACCATGAAGCAGGCAGGAGAGCTGCTTCCAAAGAACTTACAGTCTAGGGAGGGAAGATAGGTAGCAGGAGCAGTATTGAAGGAAAAATGGAAAGGCTTGAGGTGTCTTTAATGGAGCAGCAGCAGAAGTGCTGAGGAGCATGTACGAGCAAAGACCAAATCGATGGGCTGCTATCAGTGTGTGGTAGGCTGTACTGTCTCTCTGCCCCAGGAGATGCCCTGTCAGAGCCTGCTGTTGAACGGGGAAGAAATCTTTGTACCTACAGTTACTCGGTTTCTTTTTTTTATTCCATAATGGAAAGGGACAACTTTTATCACTGGAGCCTACAGCCTCTGAGAGAGCTTTGGAGAGTCTTGAGAGTAGAAATGCCAAGACTCTCTGATCCTGTGAAATGTGTTCGTGGAAGCACCGCTGTGGGAGGTGGGTAATGTCTGAAACCCATGGCTTAGTCAGTGCAGTTTTGCTCTTCTACTGTGTGCAAGTACCCAATGGCATCTGATACACCTGAGCACGCCTGTGGAGCACTAAAGCCTGTCTATCTCAGTTGTCCGACTGGCAACATGGGGGCAATGGAAGGGGACTGCCCAGGTCAGCCCAACGGGCCATGGGAGCACCGGTGCCTTTCTAAAGCCTTTGAGAGATGCTGGCTTGGCTGTGAGGGATGGATGAGCTAGTGGAGTTCGCTTCCTACATAACCATGCATGAGCAGGGCTTACAGAGAAGACATGTCTTCTCTGCAGCAGGAATATGGAACTAGGGAAGGTGTTTGAGAGGGAAACAGCAGCTGTTTAGCTGAAGATGTGTAGAGGGGAGCTCCCCTCAAAAAGGGAACCCTGAAATGTCTGTCCCAAAGGTAAGGGAGCTGCAGAACCCAATGCCTGGACCATGAGCACTGAATGGGACACTCAGGACTGGTATGGAGGGGAGGGACACCAGCGAGCTGCGAGGTTAAGGATCACCCAGAAGATGCCGGCTCAAGAGAAGGGGGGGACAACAAAAAAAGCCGTGTGTGTGTGTGTGNNNNAGGGGGGGGCAAAACAAAAAGGGGTGTGTGTGTGTGTGTGTGTGTGTGTGTGTGTGTGTGTGTGTGTGTGTGTGTGTGTAAAACCAAAAGCCAGCCCTCCCCTCCCCCTCGCCCCATAGAAACCCACGGGGGGCCGGAGAGGCAGGTGAGTAAATCACCCGCCCGGCTCCATCAGCGCCCGGCTGTTCTTTGTGTGCCGCACAAAGGCGGGNGGAGCGGGTTATTTTGGGTGCGTGCGGGTGTGTTGTGACGCTCGGGACCCCCCCGGCCGAGGAGGAGCGGGGCGCGGGCAGCGGGAGCGGGGCCCCCGCCGGGCTGGGTGCCCCTTGTGGCTGGCCCGAACCCGCCCCGGCCAGACAATG
>VZTE01005518.1:4992540-5083073 GCA_013397775.1 Eulacestoma nigropectus | reverse complement strand
GGGGGGGGCAGCCTCTTTAATGACATCAGTTTGGCTCTGGGGCTAGGCATTCAAAAAAAAGTATCATCCCAGACCCTGAGGATTTGGCAGGCACAGGGAGAGGGTGTTCCACAGGGACTGTGAGACACTGCTGTGGTGCCTTTCTCAGTAGCTCCGAGACGGGCATGTCCACCCGGAGAGCTGGGTGTGACACACAAGCCCTCCTGAATGGCTTGTCCTCGCGGAGCACTGGCCACCTCCCGCCCGGCTCGTCCCCCCCACATTGGTGGGAGCTTTCACTTGCGTAAGCCGATGAAGAATGGACCCACCGATGCCTAGAAATCCGCCTCCTCCCTCCTTCCCTTCCCACCCCTTCTCCCCGTTTCTGAAAGGTGTAATGGAGCAGATCTTATGAGGAGCAGCTGCCTCTGCCCCCGTGCCTGCCTGCCCTGCGCTCTGCTTAATAACCTTGGGGTGAAGGGGGGTACGGGGTGCCTGGTGCCTCCCAAGATACGATGGCTCGGGTCCTCTTTCCTGTGCAGTGCCACAGCTGTCACCACAGCACAGGCTTTGGAAAGGCTTGTTCAGCTGGATGCTGAGGCACCCCTCAGTTGGGCACTGTGCAGTTTCCAATCTCGCAGCACTGTGACGGGGTGAGAGCAGCACACTGCGACCTCCATGAGCTGGTTCATCTGCCTCTGCACCCTGCTCGCCCCCTCCACAGTGCAGAGGCAGCAGGGGATTACCCTCTCCACATGGTTAGCCCTGGGAGAGAGGAGCATCACTCATGCCAGCCTGTCATCATCTTCAGTAATGCGTTCTTTGCACGTGCTGATGCTGCTCTTGCCCCTCATCTGCCCAGTGGTAGAGGAGCACCTGTACCAGCTTCCCTGGTTGAATCAGATAGTGCAGATGGCCTCTTTTGTGTGTGGCGCATTTGACTCTCCCATTCAGCTGCGGAAGAACTTGTTTTCCTTTCTTTTGGGTAGACTTTAGAAAAACACAAACCTGCACTTCCAAGAGCAGATCTCTGGTCTCCGAAGGCACCATTCAGGTACAGACCTCTGATATTAAAAAGCAAACACTGCCCTCTTCTTCTAGTTGCTGCAGTTCTTTGTGGGACAAACTTGGAGTAAAAAATGTGGAAGCTCTCATGGAATGAGAAGGAGTATGGTTTCACAAGATGATTTTCCATTTTTGAGGAAAAACTTTCTCCTAGGGCATGAATCCCAATTCTCAGCTCATAGAAAGAGTGGGACATTTCTGGTTTAAAGAAAATGAACTCAACAACCTTTGGATTTTGATCAGAAACATTTTGTGTCCCAGAAGTGTGTGCTGCCAGACCAGTGTGCCCTTGGCAATGAAATAATTTCTTCCTCTTGTGCATCTGTCAGAAGCAGCAGAGCAAGGTGAAGAGAGGTTGCCAGGAGCAGGTCTTAGCACTTATAATAGGAGACCTCCTATTCTACAAATATAAAAAACCCATTGAGGAACTCAGTTCCTCAAAAGTCAGAAGATCCAGAACTTCTGTCCTGCCCCAGGGGCAACACCTTTTCCCAAGCCTTATTTCAATATAATTTGGGAGGAATTTCCACAACACAAAGAATGGTTTGAAATGAGTCTCATTTAATCCTGAATCTTTCTTAAAGTTTAGTCTATTAACAAATATGGCATCCAAATGAAACCCTAGCAGAGAAGTGCCTGGAAGAGCTCACCAGCAACATTGCAGTGGCTCTGTGAGGGTCAGGTGTTCTCCATTGCTCCACATTGTGTTTGTGCATTTGCAAAAATACATTAGCTTTGCCCCTGAACAGTACTTACTAGGTAGGAATGCAAAATACCAATTGTATTTCTTAGAGTAGTCTTGTTGTATGCCCTTTCTACCTGGTGTGGAGTTTTCTTTGTCTTTAAAACACTATGAAAATTTGCATCGATTGCCTTGAGAGTTACAAAGCAGCTTCACAGAACCACTGTGATGCTTGGCACAGAAGGACATTGCCAAATCGTTCCTGCTTTCTATCTCTGATGTAAGCCCAGCAGCTTCAGTGGGTGGCTGGTATGGAGGTATCCCTGTTCACCATCTCCGCATCGAGCTGTAAGGGTCTGTTTTAGAAATCAGTTAGAAGAAAGTGTTGGTGGACAATGAAGACTGACCATCCCTTTCAGGCACATCACCATGACCCAAGGGCATGTCTGCTGTTGACTCCTATGTTGGGCAGACATTGCCAGCAGTTGCAGGTGCTTTATACCCCGCATCATGGGGAGCTCTGGCAGTGACCCGAGGTTCTGTGGAAGATAGCGTGCAGTGTCCTGCTTTCCATCTGTGTGTCTGTCACCCCTTGTAGGACGACGGAGTAGAGGTAGGAGCTGGTGCACTTTGGAGCAAGTACCCTGGTGTGCTGACACAAGGCTGGCATGAGTGAGGGTGAAGGAGGTACCTGTACCTGCCCAGGCTGCTGGGGCTGACCAGGGTGGCACAGCACTCAAGAGTGTGACCCAGCATTGCTCAGAGGCAGAATTTTGTCAAGAGAGGGAGAGGTTCAAAAGAGAAACGGGTTTGGGGGAAAGCAGCTAGACCTTGAAAACAGAGGTGTTGAGATGTTTGTTTCTGAAACTAGTCAGCAGAGCTTGAAGGGCAGATGTTGTCTCCTGGTGAGGCTGTGTGGATGCAGAGTGAGAGGGGGAGCTCAAGTAGGGTAAATGCCCTTTGTACATGAACCTGATCCACAGCTGTGGGAAGTCCTGCTGTGACCCGTATTTATGTCCATATTTTATTTTTATCTTTTCATGTCTCAATTTAAGCAAGATGGGACTGGATGTCTCCTCATAGAGGACTCACATCTGGTCCCAGCTATATCCTGCGAGTGTTCAGGAGCTCCTGGTTCCAGCAGCATTAGACCAGGATTTATGCTGGCAAGGTGAAAGTCAGAATCCGGCCCTGCCACCCCTCCTTCTTCTTGTAGGAACCTTTTTGGTTTGTGGCTTGCCCATGAGTCCATGCAACTCCATTTTGTTTCTCTCTTCTTTGAGAAAATCCCCACAATCTAATTTTTACTCTGATCCCAGGGCCTAAGGTGCCACTCCAAAATAAAAATGTATCCTCCCTTCCCCAGGTCCAAGGAAGTTGTTTTCCTCTGCCTTCTGCAGTGCAGGTTAAGCCTGTGCCAGCTCTGGTCTCGGGAGATTCCCTGCAACCCCCACTTGCCTCGCTCCGTCGCCGGCAGCTTTTTCATTATTTATTTAATGTCTTGTACCGTAAATAATGGTGACTTTATGGTTATTAGGAACGGGTTAAGGTACATGCGGGCAGCACCAGGCTGCCTTCAAAAGGAACAGGCCCGGCATAAAATGTTGCGATAATTGCTTTACTGCTGAGTGCTTGGTCTTTATTTTGTGTCCGATTTGTCTCTTAAGCCAGCGTAACATTCTCCCCGCTGCAGGAGAATGCAGAGAGCAAATTGAAGGTCTGAGCGTGAACAATGCAACATGGTGCACTGCTGGGTTTTTCTTTTCTTTCCTCTTTCTTCGTTCCTCTCTCGACCTCCCTCCAGTCATCTCTGCTCCCCCTCCCCCTCCAGCCTCCTCTCTCTCTCTGCCGCTCTGACTCTTCCACCTCTTGGCACCCTGTTTATGGCAGGTGAGATGGGAGGTGGGAAGCTGGCAGGTCCTCTTCAAAAGCAAAGAAAAAATTATAACAGTGGAAAGTACCTTCTTATACAAAGCCAGGCATGTCCTTCAGCCTGAAGCACATGTCCCAACCCAAGAATAATGATGGCTTTTCCATAATGCTAAGGATACCCATGTGCACAGCAGCTAAGGATGCTCTTGGGTGCCCATACCTGCATGGCAGCTGGCCACGCATCAAGGAGGAGACAGGAGGGAACAGGTCATGGAGGCAGGTGGGCTTTTAAAACACAGCTCCCAAGGTACTGGGGCCTGGATTGTGGTTGTGTCATCCTGCTGTACAGGATAATTACCCTGTTAGAAGTAATTGCAGGTGACATCCTGGTTTCATTTGTGATTTTTCTAAGGTGAAGCTCCGCTCTCCCTCCTCTTAACCACGAAAGGCAGCTGCGGTTGCACTGCTGACAATGGGAGCAATCTGGAGCAGGACAGCCGTGGTTGGTGCATCAGCCATCCTGAGGATGATGCAGCTCTTTTCCCACCTGTATGCTTCTCCCTGGCCTGAAACCATCAGAATTGCTTTTCCCTAAGATTTATTTTTGGCGGAGGGGGGAAGCCAAGTGCCAGCCTGGTTCCCGCGTGGCACTGCATGTCGGCTCTGGGCTGCTCAGTTTTCCTTGACCTCAGTTATCCTGGCTGTGAAATGGCATCACTGGCCCAAATTTGCCTGATTCTGAGTCTCTGTTTAATAACTGTCCAGAAAATGGTGTACCAGAGGGACAGAGATCTGTCAGAGGCAGGTGGAAGCAAAGAATGCAGTTTCTCATCTAATCTCTGGTTGTAGAAAAATCATTGCTTATTGACGTGGCCTTGTGGACTCCTCTGGAGTGCTTGAGTCTTCTTCATGATGGAGAAACCTCCTCTGGTTGGAAAGTCAGCAGTTTCCTGGTTATGCAGTATGTCCTGGCAGGATGGGATGGGATGATGGGAACTGGCCTGGTACAGAGCAGTTGAACAGTCCTTTTTTCATGCCTGCCCAGCAGTGTTGGGGACAGTGAAATACTTGCTTTACTAGGAGGAAACAGAGAAGTTGGGTTCCATTTTAAAGGAGTCCACAGCCTTCTCCTGAATGCCTGACCAGGAGTTTTCTGAGAGGTTCAGAATCTCTCTCATTTGAGATTGGACCTTTATGCTTTATATATCTGGTATGGAGAATTTAAACCAAAAAATATCCCCCAGGCAGATATCATCTTCAAAAAAGCTTCAGTATTAATTTTGCTCTGGAGTTAAGATTTGGCTATTACCCCAAGGGCAACAGCTACGTGCTGAGAAGATCATGCGGGCAAAAATTCAACTTTTTGCTTTGCCCTCTCTTGCTGCCTTAGCTACAGATACAATGCTTACCCAAAATTTAAATTGAAGGAGTTTTACCTTTGCTGGGCCTCTGGAAAATATGATTAGCAGAGCAAACTATTGCACCAAAAAAAAAAAAGCTATTGGGTTTTTTTCTTTGCAAGGTTCCAGGAATTATTTCAATCAGAAAGTGCTAATCATCAATTTAAGCTTAAAAATCAATGGGTTGTAGCCGTGGCAAAAGCCAAATCAATGCTGAAAATCTGACCCATGGATAGGTTTGGTCCCCTTTCTCACACTCCCCACCTGCCTTCCTTCCCCCACCCCCTGTCCCCTAGAGCAGCGATAGAAGAATTAATAAGGCATAAGGGGAAATATGAATGAATTGGGCTGAGCGAGAGAAGGAAGAGCAGGAGGAAGGATTTGCTCTTTGTATCTGAACAGCTTTAATTAGCTGTTTCTTAGTCTCTTTGGTTTGGTTGCTTGTAAGGGTAATCCAGTTAAAGAGGGTGCCTTTCATCTCCGTTAGACTTTTCTCAGCAGAGAGGGATGGGTGAGCTGTGCTGAGCACAGGGTCCTGCAGGCGAGTGGGAGCCAAGGCCACCCCAAACCCCAAATGTGATTGTTCCTACAGGGCTGCCACCTTTAAAAACAGCTAAAATAACCCAACTCTGGTGCAGCCTTCTAGCTAGCCACGAAAGTTAGCGGTAAAATGGCCAATGTGCTTCTCTGGGCTTAATGTGTCCTGTTTTCTGACCCCGAAACGTTTTCTTTATGAAAGGATCAAGTTGGGAGCATTGTCCCAGCGCCTTGAAAAGAGCTGCACAGAATGCTCTTTTGTGTTAAGTTGCCTTTTTTTTTTTTTTTTGAGCCACTGCCTGCTGTGTTTTTTTCCTCCCCCTCCCTTCTGCATGATGGGGGGAGAGGCTGGGACGGACAGTGATACAGACAGAGACTGTCTTGATGAACCATCTGTGCCACAGTGTAATCCAGTGGAGCTGAAAAATTAAACAGCAGTTTCAATTAACTTTGTCTCTCTGGCTCTTTTTTCTTCTTCTTCTTCTTGGGGAGAAGTTTTATTTTAACCCCTTGGAAGCCATTGGTATGGAGAGGATATCAGTGTGGGCAGGGCACATGTGAAAACACACACCTGAAATCAGGACAGTGTCCATGAAACCCAGCATCCTGTGTGGTGCAGGACACGCTGTCTGCGGTAGAGGATGGTTCAGCAGGGCGTGTAATTTTGGAATAAATGGACCACAGGGGAACTTTTTCTTACTTGGTTGAAAGCATGTGTACTCCTTTAAAAAATGACACTGACAGTTTTTGTTTACTCTCATTGCTATAACCCAGGATGTTTCCATTATCCTGTTTAAGTGGGGGGTTTTCTCGCTTTGACTGTAGCCTCAGCCTTGCAGCAGGGAGATGCAGGGGTTAACTGTGCATTGTCTATAACTATTGCTTTTTTATCAGTTGTAAGGGGTTTTTGCCATTCATATTTTTTTATTTATTTCCCTTCTTCCTTTACCAGAGGAAAAGCGTAGTAGGCGTTACTTAATTAAAACTACTCCTGCTCCCTGATTCATATGCCCTTTGTGGCCATTTCTACTTTTCCTCTACAGAAAAGATAATTTCATTCTCTTTGGGAAAAAGGTTACTCCCGACCTTGGATGCTGGCTATGGTTCATGTGAACATTTCTGTTTGCAGCAGAGTTGGCATCCCTTCTACTGCTGCATGTGTGGGTCACCCAGCTTGTGGTTACCGTGGCTTTTTTTGGGGACAATCCTGTTTTTTTCCTGTTGATGACTCTGGCTGTCTTATGTGCATTGAGAAAGCCCAAAAAAGTTGCCAACCAGTCATTGAGCTGCGAGTATTTGCCTTTGGAGGAGGCTTCCTGTGAGGGGTGTGTTAAATCGTGACCATCTGAACACAGTCCTTAATTTGGGAACTGTTTCCAGCAAGCTGCTGGACACTGAAATGGGGCTTTGCTTATCTGTAATCCGCATGGCCGTCTTTTGGCCTCTTTGAGAAACACTACTAATGTTTTGCCCTCCAGTCCTCTGGCATAGCAATTGTGATACTCCTCATACTATTTTGTTCTTACAAACTCCCTTTAAATCTATAGAAGTCACAGTACTTCACTAGCGAGATGAACCTCATTAGTACTTTATTTTGAAGGAGAAATGAAGCACAAGGCAGCCAAGGGACTTGCCAGAGTAACCAGGTAACCAGCATCATGGCTGAGTCTGGTCCATGAGCTAGAAATCCAGGCTGCTCCCTGTTTTCAGTGGAGTTGAGGAGGATATCCAGCCCTGTCACTCCCACATTCCCTCATTTTCATCTCTTCTGGGCCTGGGAACTTGAATTTTTGTAACCTGTGTGCTCTGCACACTTAGAGGCAGAGTCTCCCAGCATCTCGCTTCTCCAGCTCATCTCTTGCCTCCCCCCTCAAGCATGCAGCAACTTTCCTGAGCCTTCCCAGTTCTACACCCTCCTCCTCCTCAGCCTTCCTCCTCAGCAAGTTGTCCTCTCCTGCACTTGTAGCACAGCAGCAGCAACTTTTCCCCAGCAGTGTTCTTAGGGAAAGACCCATGAGGATGACCCCATGCCTGTTTCCCCTCCCAGTGCTCACACTGGAGGCATGAAGGTGGCAGGGGGTGGGGTGCAGAGCCTGGGCCTGGTTGTTGTCCTTGGCTCTTGAACACTCCAGGATTCCATCCACAGCTTTGTCAGCTGAAGGACAGGGAGGGAGGACCTTTGCTTCCCACCAGAACAAATTCAGGTGGTTCCTGGACCCAGGCTGCTCTGTCGCACTCTGTGGGAGCTGGGACAAGGGGGCTGTGAGTGACAGCAGAGCCATAACTCTGCGGCCTGTGCACCTCTGCCTCAGGCCTGCATCGTGCAGCTGGGTAGGGCCAGACAAAGCAAAAAATATGCCCCCTCAATTCACTGACTTCTGCAGCCAGGAGGGGAGGTTGCTGAGGCATGCTGGTCCCCCCGAGTCCCCCACTGCAGCTCGAGCTTGTCACTTCCCAGGCTGGCAGACAAGCAGGGAATGTGGCTGCTGGCAGCAGTGTCCCGGTGCCCACTTGCCCTGCCTTCGCCCTGCGCCCTCTCTGGCAAGGCAGCCGGAGGGTCTCCCCCTCCATGTGGGCAGCTTCCCAGTTACCAGGGGCTGCTGCTGGCATGACAGGGGGGAAGAATACTCAGCAAATTGCTTTGCTGCACATCTTAAAGCAGCCCTTGATTTGATTTAAACAAAAACAAAAGGGGGCTGGTGGAAAGCGGGGCAATTGGCGGGCGCAGCCCTTCTTCTGTGTCTCGCACACAGGCTCGCATAAGTGACAGCTCAGTGGGCCGCTCTTGAGCGCTTTCATTGCACTGGCTCAGCCTTTAGCTCAGGAAAGCCAAAGTGTCTGTCACTGTGTCCCTCTCTGGCCCCCCCCCCACGCCTTTTCTTTTGCTTTTCCTTTTCTTTCCCTCCCTCTCTCCGCAGAGGAATGGGCGAGACCTTTCCATTCAAAGGGAGGATGGTTCTGTGAGGTCTCTCTGAGGGTGGAAATCGCTTTAGCAGAGATGATGTTTCTTTGTTTAGGGGCAAATTGTGCCCCTTTTTTGTGGCTCCAGAGTTGCCAGATGCTGTCATCTGCAGGGGGTCCCCAGAGAGGGGTGCAGGAGCCATGAGAGGAGAGGAAAGACTCTGGTTTGGGAGGGAAGCTGTTGCCTTTTCAGTGGATACAGTAGCAGGGATACAATGGGGAACAGAGAAAGGTTTGGGAGATTTGTTGTCAGTGTCTAGGGAACTGCATGTGAGCAAGGGCCCAGGGAAGAAGCGCAGCTGGTTGGAAAGGACGTGCTCCTTCCTCACATCGTGGGGCTGTGAGCTCCATGTGGTTTGAGTACAGGCTCTCTCTGGATGCTTTGGTCTGAGTTTCTGCTGTTATTTGATACCACATCAGATTCCTATGCTGCTTCTACCTCCAGCCTTGACCAAAATGGAGCCCTAGGACTGAATTAACTGGCACTGAGGGAGATGGATTGGGTATTCCATTTCAGTGTCTCTAGTTCATTTATTGGAGCTGACCATATCCAGCTCTCATAGCAAACTGGAGTAGATCCATTCCTTGGTTTTCACATGAACCTCACACAAAATGCGGAATAGTGGGATCAAGAAAAAGCAGTGAACAGCATCAAGGAACCCACAGGATGTTTGGAGATGTGACGATGGGTGTGATGGGGCAGAGCCTCTTACTGCTCACCCTGGAATCACCCACTGCAGACACCTGCAGACACTGCTCTCCCTCTCTCAGCATCCCAGAGAGGAGCTGGACTCAAGAGCACCAGCAGAGTTTTGAGAACATGCCTAGTAGCCCTCTTCTGATGTCCAGGCATGTGGTCTTGTCCAGTTGTGGCCAAGTGTAAATGTGTTTGGGATGATACGTTCTCCTGAGCTCCAGGACCAGGGCTGCTCTTACTTTGACAAGTGAGCAGCCCACTCAAGCTGCCCCTCATCATCCTTCGTGAGCTGACACCCTTGCTGAGCTCACCTCTCAGATGTGTGCATGGTCTTGTGTACTCTCATCCCTGAGAACTCAGAGCATGGTGACCTCAGCTCTCCTCAGCTAGTCATCCTCCCTGGGCATGATCCTGCAGGCTCTGCCTTGATGGCAGCAGGTGTCAGGTCCATGTATCTCTGAGGATGTTCTCAGATCACTTCCAGGCTCAATGCCAGCATTTTGGGTGAAGAGGCTGGTCAGTATTTGGAAGCAGACAGGGTGGCTGCTTTAGCAGCAAATTGCTGTAACCCCTGGCATGGGGAGTGTGATGTGGAACATGAATTTCATCTTGTGTGCTGCTCCCAACAGTCATTCTCTGTGTTCTCCATTCCCAGTGGCAGTGTCAGGCTCACCAAAGGTCTGCTTTGGCAGAGGTGAAGGGAAGAAAATATCTCCCCTGTGAGGGTTAAGGAGAGTGACTTGTGGGTGATCCTGCGGAGTACTCCTGCCAGCTCCCGATTCATACGCCTTGGCTGTGCTGAATGCTTTCTCTCGGTCCTTTTGGCAACCTCACAGTTAAAAACTTTACCAGTTTCTTTCTCTTTTTCCCTTCCTTCCTTTTCAGAGTTGACAGGGGCAAAATAAAGGCTTTATTTTTTTTTAAACAATTTTGTTCCTTCTGGGAGTGATGGAGCGAGAGTGAGTGAAGATTATAGCTCTGTGTGCCGAAGACCTTCATAATGGGGGGAGAAGCAGTGACATAATGGGAACCTAATGGCAGTAATTGGCCCTGGTTTTGACAGGGCCTATATCACAGCTCAGGAAAAAAAGAGATGTTTAAAGTAAAAATTTACACAAAATTATACGGTTTGGGGGGTGAAAACGGCTGTTTGGTTTTTATCTTTTTTTTTCCCATTCCTCTGGGGACATTGCCTTGCACTGTGTTTGTGTGTCTGTGTGTTTTCATGTCCATCACTTAATCAAAGTCAGAATGCGGGTCCCTGAACAAGAGAGCCCTCTGCGCGGCACCCAGGTTTTTAAAGCTCTGGGTCAGATGCTGAAAGCCGGCACAGCTGAAGTCTCCTTCAGGAGAGGTGGAACGTGGGGACCCCACTGAGATTTCTCTGAGGCTTGGCCATGCCAAGGCTGGTGGCACAGAAAGCGAGGAGCATGGTGGGGCACAGAAGCCAGAGCAGAAAAGAGGGGCTCTGGGCAGGGGTGTCTTTCTTTTTGCTGTGCACACCACGGAGTGAGATCCCTTCTACCTTTCTCCACCTCCACTTGCAGGGGCTTGAAGAGCCCCTAAAAGCCTCACTCTCTTGTAACAGGATGTACATCCAGCAAGAAGGATGGATGTGAAAAGGATGTACAGTGAAAAAGAATGTACATCCAGGGAAGGGCAGCCGTGTGTCCGGAGGCTACGCTGCCATCCTCTTAGCCCTTGGCTCACTGTGCTTCCTTTAATGTTTACTCTGGCATGCAGAGAGCAGAGGTTCCCAGTATCACACCCAACCTCAGACCCTTTGAACCTCCTTCCCTGAATGCAGCCACAGTTTCCCCAGCCCTAGGCAGCTCCTTGATCATCTCCCAGGATCTCTTGCTGCTGCAGTCCAGGTCATCTCTTCCTCTCTCCAGCACTGTGGTACTTGGGGACAATGTCTTTTCTCCAACACGGCCATGTCAGGACCAGTCAAAGTAAAATGCTGGTCCAAGCTCTGATCCCTTTGCAGGCTTGGACCACGCTGCAAGTTTTTTGTTGCGATTCACAGTGCAAGCTGAAGTCCAGCTCGATGTCCTCTACCATCCTCCAGCTTGATGTCCCCAAACATCACCCAGGTCTTCTCTTTTGTTGCAACTTCCATGCACATTTTCTTGCTCAACACATCTCGATCAGCTTGTTTTCCCTTGGAACAGCAAAGGAATAGTGTGTGCTAATGAAAGGTTCTGTACCAGGGGATTGCACACTTAGCCAGAAAGCGGCCAACTAGAGCTGTGACTGCAAACAGAAGCTTGGAAGTGTAGCACCACAAGCATTTGTGTCTGTGCAATTTTATATTCACTGCTTGGGACAGGGACTCAAACTTGTACAAGACCCTGCAGATGCCTTCAAGAAGTGAGTGCACCACACGTAGTTGTGCCAGCTCAGTGACAAAGTGCATCACTGCAATTCGGATCACAAAGCTATTCTAGATGATTCTAGAGGGCATTGAGTGACAAATTCCTCTGTCTTTAAGCTGGATTTAGCACAAAGGGCTGCTGGTCTTATGAACAAAAGATGTTCAGTTGGGATGCGGGTCTGCATGTTGGTTTGTCTGTTAAAAAGATCCAGATTCTTTCACTCTTCTGTCTTTAGGACCTCTAAGTCTATGTTGTAAATCATCTCAAGGCTTGCCATGTCCATCGCCCAGTAGAAGTTGGACAATATTCTTCAAGGACTGACCCCAAGGGGGCAGCCTGGATGCACAGCAGGTACATTTATCCCATGGGAATGGCCAAAGGGCACTTCTACGGATGTCTTGCCCCCATTCTGACCAAAATGAAACCAGTAGTTTTGCAGAAGTACAGTTTGAAAGAGACAAGGAGCTTAAAGTGGGATCTCTCAGTGAAAATGCTTGAGGGCTGTTGTTACACCTCCGTGTTAAGGGATCAATAGTCATTTGAACCAGATTGAGCAGAGAAAAAACTAATCTCAGCAAGCACCATTCCCTGTGTAGCTGAGTTGGAAGTGGTGTGCCATGATCCTGGAGAGTATCCTGGGCTCACTGGGCACTTGGTGAATTTGCAGGCCTCAGGTGACCCACTCTGGTGTGATGTTTTGGGAATAAATAAATGCATCTATCCTCTAAGCTGTGAGCAGTTGTCTGTTCTTCATTGTAGGCAAGTGACAGTCGTGACACAGAAGCTCTGTGCTGATCCACACAGGTGACCCACTGCTGTGGTCTGCCTGGAGAAGGTCTTACCTTGGCCCAGCTCCTGCAGCCATCTCAGCTCTCCACATCTCCCAGAGAGGACAGAGAATTTGCTTAACTCCAGTTGAGAGATGGCAATGCAAAGTCCCAGCACCTGTACTGCTGGCTGGTTGTGGGGAAGAGGAGTCCTTTTAACACTAAAGGCTGAGCATAGCTGTAACTTTTCCCAGTGATTGCTTTGCTTTAGTCTGGGGTACCTCTGCCCACCCCACTGTCGAGCTCGTGTGTGAGAATGTGTGTGCCTGTGCGCATGCACCTGACTGACCTTAAACAAGTGTGCAAAACTCGTTTGCCTTCCCAGCTCAAAGGCTGCAGAGCTGCTGGGGACCTTGGGGGCAAGGGGAAGGCAACATCTGTTCAAAACAAAACAGTGCCTCCTGCTAAATGGCCTAGAAAGCTCCTGCGACTGGGGTGCTGGGTGGAGACTCCAACGCTGGGAATGTTTTGTCTGGAGGAGCTGGGATCGGAGGTGGGTGTCCATAGGGGCTCGCACATCCTGAGAATGAGCCACATCTGGGGAAGTCATTTGGCTGGTGCTGATGATTCCCCAAGCGCTCTTGGCTTTAATGACTCGTGATGCCGCAAGAAGTGGTCCTGTAATGGCCATTCCATTCTTGGCTAAGGGGCACATGCTCTGCCCCCACACTGGTGTGTTTTCTCATTCCCGCAGGGGACCAGCACCTTCCGCTCTCCAACTGCCCCAGGCAGGGCCACCTGGAGACCCCAGTGCCTTCAGGAAGGGTCTGGGGGATTTGCAGGTTGCAGTAAGGTGTGCTGCTGGTGGCCATCCAGGTGTTTATTCTGGCTCTGCTGTACCCATCACCAGTACTGGACTGGTGTTAATTCTCTCTGCATGCAGAGGGTTCAGAGGTGCTGGCTAAGCTAGGACGTGGATGCAGACCCAGAAGCGTAAGTCTGAGCATGGATCTGCTGCTTCTACTGCGAGGGAGGAGGGCAGCACCCTGACCTGGAGCAACAACCTTGGCTGTTCCACTGCCTGCGAGCTGGATTTTCAGTGAGGATGCTATGTGTCATTGCCTATAGAAGGGCTGGCCAAGCCCCAAGACACCAGCAACACGCTTGCCTGCTGGAACTCATACGGGACCAAGCACCCCCAAGCATGGCCATGTGCTCACATAGCCCTTCTTACTGTGCAGCTGAGAGGCAGTGATGGCACTTGGCCCCTTGTCCCTGCCAGACTTCCACAGATTTCCATTCAGAAAAGTCCCTGCTTTGGACCTTGCACCCTTCACATAGCCTGTAGAAATCCTGTCAGCAGCTGGCCAGGCCTGCCCCTGTGGCCATTTTCAGCTCTTCTCAGAAAGGAGAATTGCTGTGGGACTTGTCCTGCTGGGAAGCAAATTAGAGATCTGTTTAATCCAGCACCTTGCCTGCAATGGTGAGCAGAGCTCCGTACTCTAGCAAGAGTCCAAGTGCTCTGCTGTTGACAGTTTGGGGTTATTCCCCTCCAGCCCTTGTGCCAGTCACTAATAGACTTCAGCTGAAATCCCCTGGCTACAAGGCAAAACCTAAGGCAAAGTTCCCTCGACTGGAAGTTGCCTGCTTCTGACTTCTTGTCCAATAGCCATGGTGCTCCTGTGGCTTTTCTACTGTCCAAGTAGAATGGTCCCTAACCATCATTATTCCTCCATGAGAGGGTTTTGGTGGGCCTCAGTGTAGTTTCCAGTGGTATGTCCCAGCACATAGGAGCTGGGACTCTGCCTTCCTCTGGTCAGCCTTGGCACAGAAGCTGAAGCCCAAGAGGAGCCAAGGGTAAAGGAGCTGGCACTACACAAAGTGTGCATCCCAGCTCTCATGCAGCCTCTGAGGATGCTGCTGACCTCGCCAGGTGTGTGGGGCTGCAGTGGGCTGACCCTGTCGCACTGCTCCAGTCTCTCTTAACCCCAGAGAGCAGAGTGCCATGGTTGAGTACCCACAAGTCAGTTTGTGTGCAGACACAGTGTTCTTCAGGCTCCAGCTGTGGTGAAGGATGGAGAGGCAGGGCCATTGCCTGGGGCCTTCTGTGGTGCTTCCATGGACCTTCTCCTCGGTTGCGCTGGTTTGAGAGTCTGCTGCAGTCTGTTCCCACTTTTGCTGTCTTGACAGTGTCCAGATCTGTTTCTGGAACAGTCAACCTGCACTGTTGACTGTCTCCTTCTTCCATGCCTCCTGCCCCTGGTGTGGGTCACCTTCCTTTGGTGGGTTTTCCTGCTTCCCACCCAGACCCTGGCAGAAGGTTTGTTTTCATGCCAAACCAAATGCAAAGCCAGGACAGAATTATCAATGAACTTCACGTGTGCATTTAGGCCACTTGCAGGGGTCAGACCCTGCTCACCTCCAGGTTGCAGCATCCGGCATCCCATCCTGGCAGGAGTCGGTCCACCATGCCAGTGGGGAGCAGGGAATTCCCTCCCCCTGGCTGCCTTGCGCAGCAAGCGCTCATAAAGCCGCAGGTGTGGGATGTTTGTTATTTAGTCTACAGCCTGGTATGTGACAGTTTCTTTTCTACTCAGAGTGGTTTCAGATAATTAGTACATTATGATTCCACCACCTTGAGTGGGGGAGAGAGGAGGGGGCAGCCCACCCTCAGACTACTTGTAATTTCACATCCTGTGTTTTATGGACCCGAACTGTTCGGGGCGGGGAGTTGGATGGGGGGGATCAGAGAGCAAACAGCAAGTCCTTCCCCCACCGTCACCATCCACCAAACCCTGGGGTTGTTAGGGTGGCCAAATGTTATTTTGCAGAGTTGTAACCAGCTTAATTCAGAGATGTTTGTTTGCGCTTTTTTCCCCCCTCTTTTTTTTTTCCATTTTAAGGCTTGAATGCCTTAAAAAAAGGAAGAATGAAAAACAAGATGCTCTTTCTCCCGGCCTGTCCATGCTCCCCTCTCCCTTTTTATTACACGCTTATCGCTTCTTTCCCTCCTGCTTTTGAAATTGATTTCCTTTCCTTTCTCCCCTATTCAGGGCCTAAACGCTGAATGTTCGATATTTCATTTGAGGCCGCTAATCGCATTACCACCCTTGACGTTTTACAGATATCATATTATGGGCGCAAATTTGGCAAATTATTAGCGTTGTAATGTATAGCTTGTCAAAGGTATTTAAGACACTAAGAGCCCTGGGCTTATCAGGGTTCGCAGAGAGCTCTCGTTGAGCTTTTGAAATGCAGAGAGCCGGTTATAAAACACACTGTGACTCTCTTTTCAGCTTGTAAAAAAAGAGAGTGTGAGAGAGAGAAAGGAGGGGGGAAAAATATCATCCATCTATCAGGGTCTTCTAGGGCTGATAACAAGCAAAATTCTTCTCTGTGGGTTTCACTGGAAATGTGAGAAGCTTTTAAAACATTTCACAAGCTGTCTGGGAAAGAGGAAAAAATCTTTATTGAAAGGATGTAGCAATCTTTTTACTGAGGTCTATTTATCTCCTGGGAACAAGCTGTAAGTAGGAGTTCCCCTCCCCGTGACTGGAGGGGTTTGGGGAGGGAGATCGGGGTCCTTCAGTGCTGCTGTGGTGACTCCTTCTGGCCCAGCCTGAGATTCTGGGGTTGGAAGTGGGTCCCAGCAGCCTTCATTCACCCTGATCGGCCGGGATGCTCCTTCCACAACCCGTTTGCCAGCCGCAGGAGAGAGGATGGGGGAAACCCCTTCTTTGGTGCCCCAGAGCAGCTCCGGGGTAGGCAGAGCAGGATAGAGACAGTGTTGGCATTTGCTCAGTGACCCTCTCCCAAAGGGAGGGGTTTCCTCTACGATCAGTTTATTAAAATGGTTTTAAGTCCTTTTAAAGCCCTGTGGGGGATTTGTGCCTTTCCTTGGTGTCGAGATGTGAGCGTGTGTGTTCCCCCCTCTCTTTTCAGACCGAGGGAGGAGGGGGCATGGCAGTGCTGGGTCACATTTTGCTCCCAATATTGTGATGCTAACAAGCTGCGGAGTTCGCCAAGGCGAAGCGGGGTGACAGGGTTGGCGTGATTCACTCCCCGCTGGCAGCAGAATGGATATCATGTGTCTTATTACGGAGTTAGACAGACAGAGCCCCACCACTGAGAGCTGTCAGTCCTGCCTCCGCTTGACTAAAACAAGCCATAAATAAGCAAATGCTTCACAGCAAGAGGGCTTGTGTGTGTGTGTGTGTGTGTGTGTGTGAAAGAGAGGGAGAATGGCTCTGTGTGAAATACCCATGGGGGGCTGCATTTGTAACCCCTGTTTGTAAGAGGGAAAATGGGTGGGATTTATGCCACTGGGTCTCCACAGAAGAGAACGTCTGTCTTCCTATTGCCTTGTGTAAGTGTTTGGAAACATAACCCTGTGTAAACCAGGCAGCGCACATCTGGGTCAGAGCATGCCAGCACAGGGGGTGTGCAAGCATGGTCACAACAGTTTGTTTGGGAGGCAGTGTCAGCAGGAGGGGTAGCCGGGGGGTTCCTCTTGCAGAGGTATTTTGGTGGGAGGACACAGTGGGATGCTGAGGTTGGTAGAAGCTTTAAAAGTACCTGTTGCACACTCATGTGGGCCTATCTGCAATGCTCGTGTGCTGGGAAGATGCAAAGCGGTAGGTTGGGGGAGCACAGAGCGTCTCTGAAAAGAGCTGAGCATGGGGACTGGTTGTGCATAGGCATGGGTGAAGTGTCCATCATGGTCAGCAAGCTCTGCCAGCATCTGTTAAGGTAGGAGAACATGCAGCTCTCAAGGGCAGGGAGCCTGTCTTGTCTGGGGCAGGAAGGGTCCATGATCTTGTCAGAGATTTTTTAAGAGAGCGTAAGTGAAGGACCCTGAGTCCATGCTCCTGCATGTGCCCTATGATGGCTGCAGCTATGTCACCCGTCCCTCCTGGGCTGAAACAGGGATTAGCACTCGGTGCCCTGTCTCTTCTGGTGAGTGCAGCAGGTTTTCCTGGCAGCCCTGTGCAGCCCCCTTCCGCTGCGGGTGCTCTGCCATTCACATCCTCCCAGCAGCTTTCAGCCTCTTCTCATTTTGTGGTGCCCCGGGGGTTTCCAGTGAAGGTGTAGAGCCCACATGCAGAGCACTATTTGATCCTTAGTTCGCCTTTCTTGTTCAGCATTCCTGGGTAGCTGAGAAGTAATCCATGGACCCCCGGGGGCCACAGACCAAGGGCTGCAAATCACTGCGCTCCGCTTAAGTCTGTCAGGTTTTGTAACTGCCCCTGTGCCTGTGGGAGGGCAGGGGATGCTGTCCTCTGACCAACCAGATAAAGCAGTGATTTCCATGACTTTCCAACCACAAGATTTCCACGACTTTCAGTGCCATACAGAGCTGGTCAGCAGCCCTGTGCCATGAAGCAGTTTTGGGGCAGTGGTACAGGCTGGAAGGGCAGAAACAACAGCCACGGGGCAGGCAGCAGTGCACAGTCTGGAGAGGTGCTGGGAGCTGTGGTTTGTCAATTCTTGCAGACTGCTGGTGCAGTGATGGGAAAGAGAAGATGCAGCAGGATCTGGGCAGGGATTCTGGGTTGGATTTGGCTCCTCTGAGGAATTTGCCTCATTGCTGGCAAATGTGCCAGGCAAGCCCTTTCTGCATCAAATAGAGCTACTTTTCTCTGGTCTTGGTCCTTCTATCTTAGAAGAAGGCAGAAGGAAAAAGATATTGCCCTGTCCTCGGCTGGTTTCTGCTGAGTTGAAGTCTGTCCTTAGGGCTCTGGTCCCATTTCCCTAATAGACAGAAGTTTGTTTGATTTGAACGTGGAGCCCTGGGCTCCCTTCCTGTCTCAGCCTCCTAAGGATGCAGCATTCCTCCTCTCTCTCATATGAAATGGCGCATCGGTAAGTGCTACTTAAGAAAACACATGTTTTCCCCCTTGAAAGCAGCCCCCCCCCTCCCCCCTCACACCAACACCTTTCTTTATTCGACCCAAACCTCACCAAGGGGAATTTGCAACAACTGCGGTGATAAATCCGCCCGCAGATAATTGGCAAGAAAACAACACTTGTGCAGTATATAACGTTTTATGGTTGTTTCATGTACTTTATTATAATACTAATGAGCAGTTATATATCAGGAGCTAACTGCACGCCGGATTAGCTTGTTAGCATGATATGAAACGGCAGAGCAAATAGTCCAGTCCCCCTCACCCGCGCGCCCTCCCCCTACCCCTCGTTCCCATTTGCACTGAGTAATTAGTATGCAAATTAGACCCCGGGACCACACAAGTTCTAGTATATTACAAGGGCTTTATTATGCTCTTGTGAGTAGATGATGGAAGCGGCCCATGACAGTGTTTATCTCACTACCTCTCTCTCTTTTTCTCTCTCACATACATTGGCAGAGAGTAAACACACACTGAGCTGGGCCCCGTACCATTATGACTCCCTGAAGATGCCACCAGCTTGCCTTTATCCCGACGACCAGAGTTAAGAGCCTCCTCTGGAAACACCATAACAATGATGTTAATAATAATAATAACAACCTTGATGATGGTGATGCTAAGAGCAGCCTTGGCTCTGGCAGTCATGGTGAGGATTGCAGGAGCAAGAAGAAGGATCAGAGTGAGCCAGAATGAGCTCTTTTTCACCTGGATCATGCTGCAGAGGAGCAAGGCTTGGCCTCAGTTTCCAGCCCTGCAGGGATATCCTGCTTTCTTGAGCACAGGATTATGGTGTGTTAACTGCTCTTGATGTGTGATGCTCAGAGCAGAGCATCTTTATAGTCTTTGGTGATTTCCAAGTAACTGAGCAATAGATCTCAGCTGAAGTATGCTCCTGGGCTCCTCTCCCCTTATGTTTTCTGTACACCATTCTTGGTGTACCACTTTCCCTTTTTCCCTTTATTTCTCACTGAGGTGGTCTGCAACCATACATCTGGTGATGGACAGACCTCCCTGAATATGAGTGCCTTCCATTTAAATTAGACTGAAAGGCACCAGCAGCATCCTCTGTCTCTGCTACCAGCATGACTCATGTCACTGAGGCACAGACTGAAGTCGGTCTCCATGATCCATGGGTACTATGCTGGGACACTGAACATGGTGCCATGGGGCTGTACTCCTGCCCATAGGAGCTGAACCCACTAGCTTGTGTGCCCAGCACTCTGTTGAGCTATTAGTCATAATTTCTGGTTGTCGTAACCAGGGCTGATGCCAATCTGGTCACCTGGGTGTGAATACATACAGTCTCATTCCCACCCCTGACCTAAACTGCTCTCTTCAGGTCTGAGATCTGGTGTCTCACTTACTTGGTGGTTGAAGCAATGAGTATTGAGCTGGCAGGAGTGAAGGAATGGAAGGAGTCTCAATGAAACCTCATCCCCACTTTTTGGACCCTTGTGGCATGCAGTCACCTCCACAAGCATGTTGAGCTCCATCTCAGAAACAAGCAGGTTTTTGCTCAGAGAATTTCCCCTAGGAAGCCCTGGCTGAGAAGCTCTTGGGCTTTGACTGAAAGAAGATGTATGAGGAGGCATGCGTGCTCTGTGGAAATAGAACCTCCTGCAGTCACCATAGCGCTTGTGCAGGTGCCTAGGACTTCATGAAGGTGTGGTAGAGTCAGGCGTTGGGCCGAGGGTGGGGGCAGAGAGACCTGGATCTGTACCAGACTCTGTGCTAAGCTGCCCATGGGGCAGGGCAAGTGTGGCAGACATTAGGTGTTAAGCCATCTCTGGGGAGCTGCCTTTTTGGGGATCACTGCCAGCGTTCACTTTGGTTTGTTCCCATTCACATAGTTTTTTTTTCTCATCCTGGGAGCTGACCATCCTGGATGTTTGCTGTTCTGGGGGACAAAGAGAAAGAGAAAACTAGAGGGATGGTTTGCTTTCCTGGGAGGTGTCTTCTCTGGGCTTAATGCTGAAGAACTTTGTGCAAAAGGAGAGAGAGCCTGAAATCCCAGAGCAAAAAAAAATTGGCCACATTCGTCCTGAGCATAAGCGAAGGGCAGGGGAGGATCTGTAGAGGCGGCAGTTTTTGTAAAGCACTGAAGTGCCCCACACATCATGCCCTGACAGGCCCTGATGTTAGCTCCTGGAATGGATCACAGGAGACTCATTAGAAAAAACAAATATTATCACACGCTGAAATGATTTATGGAGAAAAATGAAAAATTTTGTGTTGTTGTGTCCTCGCTCCCTGGCTCTCCTTTGCTTTCGCTCAGGGAAGTTATTTATGGCAGCGGGCCCTTAACAAGAGCAAGGCAAAGCGCCGAGCCGCTCGCTCCTGCAAACTGCCTGCATTTGATTTTTATTAGCGAGTTAAAACTTCCTTCTTTTCACCTCCCCCCCTTCCCCTCGCGCGCCTTTATTATCCCGGACTAACCGAAATGCATTTTAATGCCTACTACTTGTGCTTTTAATAGTGATCATATCGCCACCCCCGCAGCAAATAAAGTGACATTGACGGGGGGAGGAAGGCCGGACAGACAGCCGGGCAGACAGGAAGGAGTTACAGCCCGCGTGCGCTCGCTCCTCGGCTGCTCGGCGCCGATACCTTCCCAGTAACCCGAGAGCTGTTTTATTGTCAGACCAGCAAATGCGCACCCAACCGGTCGCCGCCGATGTGGTCACAGCCCCGGCAGCTGCCGCTGTTGAGACCAGGAATGGGCAGTGCCCCGGCACGTGGCACTGGGTCCCTGAGAGGTGGCCGGTCCTCTCCTCCCATCCCTGACCAGACGTGGTGGGTGGGAGGCACCACAGTTCCGGTGGGAATGGCAGACCCTTTGCGTCTTATCTGTGACCAGAGGGGGTGGGCAGATCTGGAGCTTTGCCCGGGCTTAGCAGGTGTCCCAGGGTGGGGGCTCCATACCCTAAGCTCTGCTGACCATGGGGAACAGCCCTATGGCTTCCCAATCAGGGCCCTTAGCTCCCAGCGTCACACAGGATGCTCCTTCACCATGGCTTCACTTGGAGGGTGAAGAGGGGCTGGTGCCTTTCCCCTCTGGGACACAGCCTGGCCACTGGAGCAATTTTCCTGGCCTCAACTCTGCCAAATTACCACTCTGAACTGTGCCCAGTAGGAGAACCCTGGCAGGGGTCAAAGCCAGCCTCCAAGCTGCCATCCCCTCCAGTCAGTTGCTAAGTGTCTCCAGAGCCACAGTGACTATGCTAGGCCTTGGTCCCCCCCCAGGAACTGTCTGGGTGCCTGGACAGATCTGTTCTTCCCTGTTGAAGCATCCCCAAAGTGGCAGGATAAACTTTCCAGAGCAATGGTTATCATTTGGCCTTTCTTTCCACTCCCTCTTTCTGTGGGTCTTTTCACATGAACCCAGTCCAGGCATCCTCCCAGTCAAGGGGTCCTCCCAGCCTTGGCCACAGCCCTTGACAGTTGCCTTCCTAGTGGTGTCCAGGGCTTTCAAGGGAACTGGGATCCCTGCACTGGTTAATGCCCACTGACACCTGCAGCTCCTCAGCTGGTGCTGCTGGCTGGGGGAGGTGTGGGGAGTGGGGATCGTTGGTGGCATTATTATGAAGAGCTCAGCAGGCCTGGGGCCGTCCATTGTCTGGGTGGCAAATAAATAAATAGAAGAAAGCAAGTCTTTCCTATGGCTCAGCAACGGGAGGTTAACAGCTGGACATGACATGACAAATTGAGCATTTTTTTTTCCCGCAGGGGCTGATCCCAGCAGCTTGGTGTGAGGAGGGGGGATGAGGGAGAGCAGCTGAAGGAGGGGAGGGAGAAATTGGCTGGGTGAGGGTCCCACTGCCTTGTGGAGAGGCTTTGTCCCAAGCCAGCCACCTCCCTCCCCACCAAGCCAGGGCCCCAGGACAAGTCTCTAGAAAACACATTATGGGGGAGCTGTCCTCCAGAAGGGAATCCCCATAGCCAAAACACCCGCCTTAACCCTGCGCACCTGATTCATACCATGACAGGTCCCTGCAGCCAGCCCCCATGTTATGTCCCCCCTCTGGCACAGCTTCGCTCCGAAATCAGGCAGCACAGTGCCTTTTAACGGCCAATAAAAGCCGGAATTCTCCAGCAGGAAAAGCAGGGAAATTAATCAAATCGTGGATCTGCTGTGAATTACGCGCTCACCTCCCATCTGCCTGTTCAGCCAGCTCACCTTCCCCTCCCTGCCTGCAGCCCCTTCGGCTTGCGGCAGGAGGGAGCCTTTATGGCTGCGCCTGGAGCCCTTGCCATTTGTCGTGGGCTTAATAGAAAATGTGTTAAACATACAGGAAATGGCCCAAATGTTACCAACACGTCTAGTTTGCTTGATTTGTTTCTTCTTTTCGCGAGTGGCAGGGAGTGGTTGGTTTTATTTGGAAATTGTGGGATCCAATGGCAGCTGGCCTTGTCCCCAAGATGGTCCTTCCTGAAAGCCTCTGCTGAGATGGTGCCCCTGGCTGAGTGTGCTGCTGGTGGCAATGATGCCTGTCACACCAAATGCCATCCTTGGTACTTTTGTGAGCTGGGGGTTTTTTTGAGGCTTCTCCCCAGGCGTTTCCACCAAACCCAGTCTCCTTCCTCTTTGAGTGGCTGCTGCACTGCATACCCAGTGATGGGGTCCATGGGCCCCTCCTTATGCTTTACTGTCTTCTCCCTGTCCCAGCATGTGGGCACCTTGGGCCTGGCCTGCCTCCATGACTTTTTCTTCCCACCCTTGTGCCTCCCAGGACCTGCCAAGGACCTTGGTGCCTCCAGGAGGGACAGCTGCAGCTCTTTGGAGAGCCTCCATGTCCAAACACTATTCTGTCCAGAGTTGCTCAGCAGCCCTTTCTGTACAGTCACTCTTTGCGGTGCGTTGACTTGCTGAAGGCTTTGGGAGACCTGGAGTCTACTCTGTGCCACCTGTGAAAGCCAGGGGTGGTTAAGGGACTCAATAATCACTCATAGTTCACTGAGCTCCCATCACTGTATGGATGTGGCTGGAGAGGAATTGCATGTTCTCGCCCATCCCAGCTGATGTGCCTGGGACCCAAATAAAGTCCTCTAGAGCAGCAAATGTGACCCAGGCTACCCAGCAGAAGTAGCCAGGATGGTTTTTTTCTGTGTGGTGGACACCAGAGGAGCCATTGCCATGACTGTGGTGTGGACAGGCCCAAGGGAGCTGGAGCCGTGGTGGGTGGTCAGGAGGGAGACTCTATAAACCCCATCAATCTTCTCCTCTGGCTCCCATACATCTGCTTGCAAAGGAAGGGGGAGGCAATAACCTGGCTATCCACTCACCATTGGCGCTTTGGGAGGTGGAAGGGGGAGGAAGGGGGGAAACGCCAGCCCCGATCCCTTGGCAACTGTGGGCTGAAATATTAACTGGAAGAATGTGCCCAAGACTTGGCCCCCACACTGGCCTGCTCCAGCACTGCCTCCTGGGGGGGAGCAGGGAGGGGGCAGCCTGTTTGCACAGTCCAAGTGTCAACTAATTAATAGGAGTTTATAGGAACATTTCCAGGGCAGCTGGCTGAGGAGCAGTGGGGGAAGCACCCCACATTTCCTGAATCCCGGCCATCACCCAGTGCTCTTCAATGCATCTTGGAGAGACGGTAGCTGATTGGATGTGCTTGGGGGTCTGCATGACCAAAGCAGCTCAGCTGGTCACTGCATTGCTCCTTCCTGCCTGTGCTGCCAACATGCAAAAGGGTGCCCATGGCTTGTTCTGCAGACCTCTTCATTGCATGGACACCCTTCTCTTCCCAGAGCTTTAAAGTCCCTGTTGTATAACCCAAATGGGTAAATTTGTTGATGTGTGTCCTACAGGAGTTCCCTGAGCACCCATGCTTGGTTGAGGAGCAGCAAGTTTCACATCCTGCTCTCTGTCCTCCAGGGTACAGGTGTGGATGTGTCCATTCCAGACTGTAATTTCTCATGTTTTCTCAAACAACATAAAAGATGCTTCCTGGGAAGAACATATTCTCCCAAACAGTGTATGTGCTGGATGGTTCCCTCAGAGCACCTCTGTTGCTTCCTCTTGTGTTGACATCAGTGAGAGGCTTTGCTTGCAGATCTGTCCCAGTGCATAGCATGTTCCTTGGGATAGCTCCCCTCCTGTGTTTCACCTGCTCATGGTGTAGGGATCTTACAGAGGCAGTCAGGATGGAGCTGTCCTGGGGTAGGGAAGGGCAAAAGCTGGGGGAGCACCCTGGGGTGCCCCACAGAGAGTGAGGCTGGAGACCCATGCTCCGAGCATCCCTGAATTTAAGGCCTACCTGGCTGTGGTCTTTGAACAAACCAATAAATGAAGTGTAATAACCAAAACAGTGATTGTTTTCCTCGCAGTAGCTGTGGAAATCTCTCCCGGAGGAGCATAAAGCTGCCAGCCTCAGGTTTTAGATCACAATCCCACTAACCTTCCTGTCCCCTGGGCAATAGTGTACTGCTGCTGCCCTCGGAGCTAGGCTCTATTTATTATATATACTGGCCTCTGTGTGTGGCGGTGTGTTCGTAAAGCCTGATTGAGCTGTAAGGAAAAGTGCACTCAAGGGGAAGGAGGAGACAAATGCCTGATTTGGCCTGCCCTAAATATGGGCTTATAACCTCTGTGGGTGCTGCCAGAGGGTTCAAGTCGGTCATCCAGATGCAGCTCCCGCTGCACAAAGGTGTTCCTTGAGAGCCATCTTCAGTGGAGAACCACAGTTGTCCCTGCCATTGTAACCACCCCTGAGGTGACCAAAGGGCTGCAGGAGCACAGCAGAACTTCAGCAGCTTTCTCTGAGCTAGTGGCTTGCCCTTTGCAAGGATCTGCAAAGTCCAGCTTGGAGAAATAGAGACCCCTGACTGTGCAGGTGCAGCTTGGAGCAGCGAGCAGATGGGACCCCAGCATGGCTGGGGATGCTGAGTCCAGAGCGTGCAAGGTGGTGTAGCCACTGGATGGTAATGAACCATTTTGGGTGTGTCTGAAATGATAGTTACATGTAGCCTGGACCAAAATCACCTGCAGGCGTTAGCCTTCAGGTGACGGACGGAAAACCAGGTCAGTGTGTGAAGGACAGTGTTTTAATCTCCTAACTGTGCAGATCTTTGGCCTTGGGCTTGGAAGAACCTTATCAGAGTGACAGAGACTAGCAGAGACCCATGTCCCATGCTGTTCAGCATCACTTGCGTTGTGCCTTAGACCTTTACTCTTGCTGTGCTGGAGGGTTAGGATCCACAGAGAAAACCTTGGCCAAAGAGGGAAGAGGGGATTCTACAGGGCTGCTGTACTGCCTTGTGGGGGTGTGTGTATCTGTGCACAAGTGTACACAATCACGCCCAGCAGTGCTCAGCTGTGTGTTGCAGATCTGGTATTGCTTAACTCTGGGAGCAAATCTTCTATACCAGTGCCAGCAGCCATCTGTGTGGATGGCTGAGGGTCATGGCACTGCTGCTCCATCCGGTGGGTCACCATGGAGCTCAGTGGAGCCTTGACTGGACATTCCCATTTCACTTTGCCCAGTTTATCTGGTTTTGTACAAATGTGAACTGAGGCTGGGATAAAACAAGAGACAAGATAGACAGGGCCCAGTCAACCTGCTGGGGGATGGCATGACCCAGGAAAGCCCCAAAGGACAAGCAAGACACTGTTCTGCACTCCAAAACTGCACTGTTAGTTGAGCACTGACTGTAATTACCTCCAGGTTCTGGAAGCATTTACTCCTGGATCAGGGCTTGGTGTTTCAGAGCCATCTTCAGACCTCCATCTCAAAGGTCACCCTCTTGGTATGGCTGGCAGCAGGAATGCACTCCAGCAAACAATGTGGCTGTCAGTTGCTGGAGTCATCAGCGTTTCCCTGCTTGTCTTGCTGTGGTTTCTACTGCAATGTCTTTGCTAGGTAAGGACCCAGCACAGATTGACGTGGCATCTGGCAGACTGGGAATGACAAAGCTGCCCCAGCCAGTCAAGAAGGGGCAGAGTGGTACAGCACAGATGTAGTTACTCTTCATTGGGGTAACAGAGACCTATAAGATCTTTCATTTTCCAGGAATCTGCTCCCTCCCCCTACATTTAGCTTTCCTATATAATATTCCATGCTGTAGCCTATAAATGCTGCTCTGAGCCCACAGCCTGATTGAATTTGGAAGCCTTTGTTTACAGATGTCTGGCTGTACAGGGGTATTTATTGAATTTTCCATGAAATGTTGCTCCTCTAATGCTGTAAAGCACAAGCTGCCCACATCAGAGGAGCTGCGTGTTAAGGGATCGAGTTTCGCAGAGATGCATTGCTCTCCCCATTGCTCTCCCCCGACATCCTTTCCCCTGCCAGGGGAGGAAGGTGGGTGCTGGAGTCCCTGCACAGCAGGGATTTAAGGGGACTGTGGCCCTTGAGAAGAGAACTGTCTATCTTGTGCTCCGGGGCTGGATGGTGCATTTGGCCCTGCAAGGCAGCAACTCCAGCCACATGCAATGCAGCCTGGCCAGTGCTGAGGGCAGAGCAACTCTCTGCAGGGCACAGCAACAGCCAGCTCTGCTGGTGGGACTGCAGGTGGGTCTGATTTTGGGCTGTTACAGGTACTGTACTGGCTACTGATGGCTCTAAAGAGATCTTGATGGCAGACAAATGTCATCAGGGCTTTTTTGTGCCTTCCTTTGAGGCCTGAATTGTTGGGAAACAGTCAAAATAGTGGATAATTTATTAAGATGTCTCTTTGGTTGCTGTCCCTTCAGTCCATCTTTCTTTTCTGATCTGATCTACTGGTGCCCCACAAGAAGAAGGCTCTTATCAGGAAAAGAAACAGGATTTTCTTACCGAGAGACCTTTGTGGAGCCCCTCAGAGCATCCTCTCACCTCAGCGTGTCATTTTTAACCTTTGTCTTGGGAGGGAAATGAGGGAGAGCCTGGTCTGTGAAGGACACATCTGGGACCTGCCATTCTTGCAGTGGTAGCTGGAGGAATGTGTCTTCCTTCCTCACGAGGAAAAGTACAAAACCATCTTGCAAAACTCTGGGTCAGGAGCCCCAGGATCTCTGATGTAAAATAAATGATTCTCGGGAGAGAGCATGTGTTCACCATGTTAGAAAAACAAGCCCCCTGCAAACAGCACATACCAAACTCTGCCCAGAGGAAGGGACTTCAAGGGTGGACGGAGGGAGCAGTCTGAGCATCAGAGCACAGCCTGCCCCCCTGTCTCAGGCTGGATCTTCACACTAGTCTGAGGAGGAGGCAGGAGGGATGGGGGCTTGTTTTCTCAGATTTGATTGGTTTATTTATGTTTGGTCCAGGCTCCCATCTGGTCCAACTTCAAACAGGGGCTGCCGCGAAGTGTGGAAGCCACCAAGAGAGAATCTGCAAACAACAGTTGTGCAAAGTATATAAATATTTCTGGACATAAAAATGACTGTGTCTGAGGAGGGCTCAAACTGAGCTGTGGTGGAGGGTTCCCTGTCCTGCTTGAGATAAGTCCTGGAGAGTGGCTAGAGCAAGGAGAAATATGTGCTTATCTACAGTTTACATGTGCATGTGCAAGGGCAGAACCAGGCCTGCTGAGTGCTGCTATGCTGGAGACTGCAAGGCAAGGAGAGGACAATGAGGAAGTCTGTCTGTGTGTTCCGGATATAATAGTCAACGTGCAAAAATGTCCACCGATTTGGGGGGCCAGAATTGGATTTCAGGCTTGTAACTCATTGAAAAATCCAGCATGGTCTGTCTCAGCTTCCAAAATATAGAAGCTGCATTTGAAAGGTTTGGTGTAGATGCTGGACATGAACCTTTAATTGAAGATAGTGAGAAAATCCAGTTCTGTTCACAATGGCATTTTGTGCTGTTTGAACAGGAATGAGTATCTGGGCCAGGATCCTTATGCATCCCTGAGCAATGCAACCGAGGGCTTCAGAACTGGCTGCTGGATTGTAAATCAGATCAGCTCAAAGATTATAGTTTGGATGGCATTCCTTCAAGGAAGAACGGGCAATGGCTGGTGTTATGCCTGGCCTAAGACAGTGTCTGAGTTGGTGATGCTGAAGAGGACGTGAAGGCTATGCAGAGGAATTTGTAGCTTATCCTGCAATGGAGGGAACTGCAAACACCACTGAGGGCAAAGAAATAGTGTCAGGGTAGAGAGGACAGTGCATGCTGGGAGGGGATGCTCATGTGTAGGAATAGTATGTGGCATTCCCAGATGCACTTCTCAGTATTCAGGTAATGGTCCTTCCTTGTGCGAGGTAATGTGTATTTCTTGCTGGGATGAGGAGAGGGGCAAGGAGAGCACAGCCACCTGTGGACTCGGTGATACATTTGGGAACATTTGGGGGTGATGGGTCTTGTGGAGTTCACCAGGAGTGTGCCAGCCGCAGACAAGGCATTCTCCGTGCTGCAGTTCCCCTGAGGCTCAGCTGTCCATTGACCTCTGACCACAGGGACTGGAATCAAACCACATGGGAGAAATCCAACCAGGCTATTTGTTCCCAGATCAGACAAAGAAGAATCCAAAAGCAGGTATTTCTTTAGTTGGGTCCCAGTCAGGGGATACAGGGCTGTTCCAGATCAGTGAATTGAAATCTGAATGGTTTATGTTCCCAGGATTCAGAAGTTTTATTCTCTAAGATATCGCTTAACATTAGCACAGCCAGATGTGCCATAGGCAGCAGCATGCATTTGTCCCTCCCTCAGGGAGAGCCAGGTGCCAACTGCTAACCATGGACAGGAGTGACATGGTGCCTGGTTGAATGCTGTCCTTACCTCTGCCTACAGAGCTGCCTGGTTGGTGTCCCAGCCTTGCTTCAAGAGGAACACGGCAGCCAGAGCGCAGACTCAGCCAAGGGAAGGCATGCAGCTCTACCCAGGCTTGGGGATTGTTACAAACTACATCAGGCAACAGAGTCGGCAGCAAGGCAAAGCCAGAAAGCCCCTTAGGAACAGAGACAGTATGCTGAGATTCCCAGTTTGCCCCTTTTCCTCCTAGGAGGGACCAGAATCAGCCCCAAGTGAGCTCTAAACACTACCACCCTATGGTACAGGTCTGCTTCTCCAGGAGCCATGGCTCTCCTGCTGTGCAAGCACCACCAGCTTCCCACACTGGGACTCCCCAAAACTGGCAAAGACCTGGGGAAGTTTGCTGGGAAGATCTCGGAGTTGAATTCGGCTGTTTGAGATGGAGAGTGTCTAAAATACATCCTGCCCACGCGGAGCCCTGGCCCAGCTGCCGGCAGCCGCTCTCTGCAGCGGCCCTCAGTTAAACCTGATCCCTTGCTTTAAGGGGCTGCCTGGTACTTAGTGGAGACCATAAATAGCGATTTATAAACGATCTTCACGCCGATTCCTCTGCCGCTGCTCAGACATCAAAGTCTATAATTCACGCCCTCCCGCGTCCTGAGCCTTGCAAAACGGGAGCCTTTGATGTGAGCCCCCCTCGGTACCTGCGTGCAGGGCCGGGCCTGGCTGGGCTGCGGGCATGTGCGCTGCGTGCAGCAAGGCGCCAGGCCCGCTCGGCCAGGCATTTTATAAGGTGTCTGCTGTCACTCAGCCTATTCCTGAGCCTGTTATCCCCTTTGGCGGGGCCGTGTGGGACGGCTCTGGAACAATGGGAAAGGACCGGGGGGAGATTGCTGGGGGCAGCGTCCAGAAAGCACCTGGCCTCTCCTTCCCCCCCTTCCCCCCAGCACCTGCAAATTAATGGAAACTTGTCCTTCCAGTAGTGCTGCCTGTGCTGTTTAACAAGTCCAACTGCATGCTCTGAGGGCTAGAAACCAGCCTCGCTTCTCGGGGTGCAGATGGCTCCCAGGATCCTTGCCCAGCCCAACTGTTCTGCAGGAAAGGGCAAACACTGGTGCGAGAATGGTGTGGTGTGAACAGTCAGTGTTTATATATAAAGTGATGCTAAAAAAGAGTTTCAGTAAGATGAACAGTTTTCTCTTCCTCATACATGTGAAACTGCAAAATGGAGGCTCCATGCTGTGGTCAGGCTGAACTCTAAGTGAGCTTTGTGGGACAGGTGTCCCTGGGCACGTCACCAGCCTGGCAAGCTCTTCCTCTTTCTTCTGCCTCTTTCTACCTCTTGCTTTTTTAGTTCCTGGAGCTATGGAGAGTAATTTCAAGATGTGAAACAGTGCAAATTCTGGAGAAGGCACACATCTGTGGTCACATCCCTCTTAAACCAAATGGTTGTTCAAGTGGACCGTGCTTGACTGTGGTACCAAACTGTTGTGAGAAGGGAGAGAGAGAGTACTTAGGTCTGTATCCCTGATAATCTTCATCACTGCCAGTTCGGCTTCTTGGTCCCCACATGAGGGCCCGCAGGGTCAGGTACCAGAGCTGGATAAGTCATATGTAAAGCACAAATGAAACTCTGTCCATAAAAAAAGCTGCCTGGTGTGGTGTGAAATACTTTGTCTTACAAGCCAGACACTGCAAAGTTGATAGAGGCATTTGGGGTGTTGGGAGGATTTCAATGTATTTTGCAGCTGGGATGGTTGTGGCTTTATTTTATTTTAATTTATTTTATTTTATTTTAAGTGAATGTCTGTAGAAATGTATTGAGAGATTCTTGCATATGCTGTAGGCTGGCAAGTGGGGAAGAAAGGGCATGAATCATGTCACTCGGCTCTGTATTTAATCATATCAAACTGGTTTGGTTCTCCAGCAAGTCAACATATATTATCTGTGTAAAAAAGGCATTTTACAGGACTAGGAGTCTAAATATCATTTATAAATATTTAATTCTACAAGTGATCTTTGCAAAAGAAGAATAGCTCTTCATTATCATACCTGTGTCTATTGAAATATCACCATTATTTATCATCCACTGTTGGTGCAGTGTCCCACTTGGGCCTGGAAGAGTTATTTTATACTGGAGGCTACCACGGGACTGGTCTCGTCCTTCTCCCCCTACAAGGCAATGTTTGAAATGGAACACACAGCCCTGGCATGGGTCCCCTCTGCCCTGGCCCCTGACTGCACCAGCGCAGCAGCGGGAGGGTCACACTGTGGAGGTGTTCAGCGGCACGCTGCCTAAGCTTGGGAGAGCCTCATGCCATCAGGCTCCTTAACCTTAGCAACCAGAGCTGCTGAAACCGTCTTGGTCAAAGAGCTTTCATGGAGCACTGGTCACCCATCTGGCTGTGGAAGTGCCCTGCTCTACTGCAATTGGACTGCTCCTGTAGTTGCCAAAGTGAACCATAAAAAGAAGTGGCCTCCCTGCTCATTCTGTCCCGATCCCCATCCCTGTGGCTTTCTGCCTGTTTAATCTCTCTGACATTCAGCCCAGCTTTGCCCTGCTCTGTTTTGACTCCTGACAAGCCTTTCAATTTGCTCTCCTCTCTGAAGAGCTGAGAAGCCACTGATAGCTCTCCCCCTGAATTATTGAACCTCAGTGTCGGGTTTCGGGCCCCGGGGAGCAGCCCCACATACCATTGATCTGTAGGGCTGAGGTTCATCCTGCTGCTGGCACACGCCTGTCCCTGGATCCCCAGGCGGACATGGCTCCCTGCATGCATGGCTTCTTGCTCTGCTATGGGAGGAGACTCCCATCTTTTAGGGACAGATCTTTAAAAGGTGACACCTCTGGGGTGTGCATCCTGCACCATCATCCTCCCTGTATTTGACAAGGATGGGAGACGACAGACTTGTTCGTGGCCATCTCCCCATTTGTAACCAGCCTGACAGCTCAGGAACCTTGAGCTCAGGAACCTGTGTGTCCCCTCCTGTGAAACAGAGGTGTGCCGTCGAGGTAGCCCCAAGATCTTCTGTTGGAGCAGAAGGCCAGGAAAGGACAAAGGATTAGTTCAGTTAGAGTAGAGGAACCTCTGACTTTGCTCTTCTTGGAGAAACAATCCTCCCTGGAGAAGACACGGTGACAGGGAGTATCTCATTTAAACCCCACTGCTGTCTTGCCCCAACTGCCCAGGACTTTCTTCTTGTCACTGCTGTGCAGGCTGATCAGAAAGCAGACACTCTCTCGCACCAGAAATATCCTCAGTGTTTTCATACGCTGTAGTGAATTGTTTTCCAAAGACCACGGGAATGTTTCTTGACAGGCTGCAGAAGACTGATAGCGTTTTTCACCATATTTTCAACAGGAACATTATTCATCTCCTTTTTTCACTGCCATCCTTACAGCCACTGCATCATGAAAGGAAGCAGGGAGCAGGTAGCCCTCACACACCAGCCTGTGTCACCATATGTGTCCCCTGGCACCGCTGAGCAGTGCTGATTACCCAGGAGAGGACCGATTTCCCATACTCGGTCCCTCCCTTACCTAGACAGGGCATTTTTAGCCCCTGGCCACTCCATGGTCCTTTTCCCAGAGGCTGGCAGGATGCGGGGGCATGGCAGGAGCCAGAGTGCAAATGCATTTCATTGCAGGGGGGGAAGGAAGGGCAAGTGTGGATTTTATTAAGTGATAACACATCTTCAAATCAGGTTAAGGGAAATTTTCGGGGGCACCTCAGCATTGATTGGCTAGGCCAGCATTGGCGAGGCTGTGTGGGAGCACGTTGGAGCATGTGCAATCGGATCCCTTCCATTAGCCTGATCGATAGCCACCGTGTGGGGGGAGTGGGCATGAGTGTGGACAAAACTGCATAAACATATACGCAGGAGCCAAGAAATCACATTACAGCCAAAGAATCTGAGCACAACATGGGTAACCCTTTCACCCCAGCACCCAGGCCAGGGGGAGCATTAACGCTTTCAGGGCAGCCCTCTGGCTCCAGTGCTGGATCGGAGGATGACCAGGTTGTTGCTTGGTGTAGCAATGGGAAGCAGTGAGGCACCACTTCCCTGTGCCTGGCTTGCTGGAGGCCAGTTGTGTTTCTTTGGCTGCAAGGGGTCCGATGGCGCATGCTCTCGTGTGCATGATGGGCACCGGGAGCGTGAACAGCCTGTGCGTGGTGTCCCCTCCAGTGGTGTCCCCTCCAGCAATGTCCCCACCGCTCTTTGAAATGGAGTGCTTGTGGATTAGTATCAGACACTGCATCCATGTGATGCACAAGGAGAAGGAGTTGCCAAAGGGCTTGAGAGTCACCACAGAGCTGAGCCAAGCCCAGCCTGCAGGCCAGGTCCATCGCTTCTCACCAGCAATTTGCAGTGCAGCCCCAGGAAACTGGGAGTTACGAGTCTCCCTTCTGCATCATCCATCATGTTCAGCAACTCCTAGTGCTTGCAGGCAGGCAGAGGTTGGTGCACCCAGTCCAAGGCAGCCTGAGAGCAATGAGGAAGAGGAAGGAAGGGAGAACAACACTTCCCATGGGACAGAAAGTAAAACTGGATGAGGGGGATCTCAGAGAGAGAAAGACAGAGAGCTAACATTGAAGAGACAACACATTTATAAAATCTTCTCTGCTTCTTACTGTCCTAAGAATTCATAGGAACATGGGACAAACGTTGTTATCCTCTGAGCCCATGTCCTTTACATCTCTCATTTAGAATTTCTGAACAAAAAAGTGTCAGGGAAGAACAGTGCAGCTGCGGGAGCCTTCCCACTTTCACCTGCAGTGTGGTCTGGAGCCCCAGGATTTCATCTCCCTCTGCACCAAGCCCCAGTTATCACATTTCCAGGCCCTCCCCAGCCATGCCTGCCTTTCCAGTCCTGTTTTGACACTTCTAATTAGCAGACATTTAACACCTTGTTTTGCTTGGACTCTGCCTTCAGCCAGACAACACATCGATGGCCTTTGACTTCTCCCCTGACCTCGGCTAACCTGGCAGCGCAGAGCTCTTGGCATCGCTCTGAACACATCCTGTCCAATTTCCTCCTGCTGCCCTCTGCTCCCCGGTCCCCACGGCCCTCCCCAGCCGTGCTGGGGCGAAGGCACGGCAAGATGTGACGCGCAGCCTTTCCCTTCGTAAGCGCTTTCCTGAACATGATTTAAAGCACTGAAGCAAGAAGAGGGGAAGAAAAAAAAGACCTGTAATAAAGTCAGCACTCTGCTTATTAAGGGGAAAAGGCTGTGCTTTACTTATACTAACATTAATTAGATAGATATATAGGGAGCAAAGAGGCATCTGGGAGATTTATAGAGAGCCCCTGAAGATGGATGTGAAGATTGACAGACAGCAGCTCCCTTAGAGTGCCAGGAATGAGGTAACTGGAAAGCAATGATGAGGAGCCAAACGTCAGTGGTCTCAGTGATGCTTAAGGGCAGCAAGTATGAGGGTAGATGAGGATGTTTGGACTTGCCAAAAACACCTGGGGGTGCCATGAAGCTGTAAGGAGATTCAGATGGGGAGTTCTGGGAAGGTTTCTGAGAGCATCCTCAGAGAGGAGCATGTCTCCCTCTCCTGTTCCCCTCTGCTATACAGGCAGGCAGGTGTACTGGTAGCTGAAGTCTTTTAAGCAATATTTTGTCTTTCATTCTCCAGAAGCCTGTAGTCATCTGGATGCCATTACCAAATTGAGGAGACACTCAAAGCTGTCTCTTTTCACTGTGAGACTTTTCTCCCTCTGCACCCTTCCTCTCTGCAGCAGCGAAATATCTTCCTACTGTTCGCAGCACTGAACAGACAGCAGAGGAGCAAACTCATCATGGCCTTTTCATGATCCCCCCCAGAAGGGTGCTCTCTTGGCATCTGATAAGAGCTGGTCCCCTTCTGCTCAGTGTGTCATGTCGAGGTGGAAGAGCTGTCCCTGCCCCAGCTGCCCCAGCTCCCATCCACACACAGTGAGGCAGAACCATGTGCATGCCACTAACAAAGCAGAACAGGTGACCATCTTCTTGGTTCTTCTGGGCCTGCCTTCATGGTCATCTGGACGATCCTTTTCTGTGTTTTGGTCCGGGGCGGTGACCACCATCTGTGGGTCCAGCAGGGGTAGCTGAGCCCATACCACCTGTATGCTGTATGGTTTTCACCCTTCCTCCTTCCTCATGTGTCACCTTGCAGAGTGCAGAACTCCTCACTGGCCCTTTCCCAGAGGTGCGAGGACACATCTGGAAGTGCCATGTGACACCTTTGCAACTGTTGAACTTTGCGCTTTACCAAGACAGTTAGCATCCTTGGGCTTTCTTCACTCTTCTCCAAGCATTTCTTTTACCTGCAAGGACAAAATCTGACTGAAACAGGAAAGGAAGCTTAACTGTGTGTCCTTGCAGCCCCAGTGGAGAGGCCTCACTCATCCTAGGACTGCCAGGCACTTGCACACCAATGAGAGACTTCCCCAGCCTGCAGAACTGGCTGTCTTGTTAAATCTCTGCTCCCATCCGCTTTGCACAGGAGCTTCCGCACAGGGAAGAGCCCAGGGCTACATGGGGAGGCTCCAACAGACGTGGGAGTTCAGCTGAGGTCTCTTTGATCTGTAGCCTTGCACTTCACCATAAGCCCATCCCGCTCTTGGATTAGGGCTTGTAAAAGGCTTGTGGCTGCCGCTGACAAGCAGAGGGTGAAGGCTCTGGGGTTTTTATTTGCAATTGCTGCAGCAGGCCCTTGCCTGTGTCTGTGAGCTATGCTAGGGCCACTCATCAGCCTGTCCTGCCTCTGCTTTCTGAACTGGATATCTCCATCCTGCCCAGGCAGTGCCCCCTCCCCTCTTTCCCCTAGCCTGGGTTAAATATAGCAGCTAACTTTGGTGGTGATTAGTAATAAAATTTTAACAAGCATCCATATGAACGTCGTTCTGTCACTTTTATGAGGCCATTTACAGCAGGGAGATATAAGAGCACCTTAAATCTCCCCCTAACAGGAGGGGTCATGTCAGAAGGGTGAGAAACAGAGGGCCCAGTGTCCCATGTCACCTGCCTGGTGGTGCTGAAGGTACTCCCTGTCCCCACGATGGCACAGGTGGCTCCCCTTTGTGGAGATGGTTTTGGCTCCACCACTCACTTGCTGGACCAGTGGGTGGAAAAGCAGGGAGGTGCTGTGGGCTGCTGGTGCCCATAGGCACTGCCCATCTGCGGAGGAGCACAGGACAGGGATATTGCTGGAGCTGAGGACAGGCACAGTGGCATAAAGTTAGCTCAGGCCCTGCAGCAGGGCAGAGACCTCAGTGCTAAGGCATTGCACTTAAAAAAATAAACTCTGGTAGGAAAAAGTGTTCACATCAACCATTTTCCATTTGCCTCCCAAGCGAGCTAACTGCAAAACAGGGAATGAATGGTTTCTGTCTCTTTGCCCAAGCCTAAATTTGGGGCCTGACTCTACTCTGACACTGCCTACCTTTTTTAAGAAAGGCTTGTAAAAGTCATACACCCTTCCTTGTTTCCGATCCATTTGGCTGCACACCAAGGGCAGGGTTTGCTCCTGCTTCCAGCGGTGTGGATCAGCCCCGTCCTCAACCACGTCACAGCCTGCGTAAGCAGGATTGGATTCAGTCCCTGCTCAGCAGTCTATGTGTGAGCAGCTGAAGGGATTCTTTCCAGGAGAACAGTAGAGGGAATAAGCCTTTGTGTTTCCCGTGCAGTTACACACCCCAGTTCTGCTTCTGTCTGTAGGCTTAATTTGTGTCCCTGAAAACTTTCTGCTGCTGCTGTTGCTCAGCATGGCAGCTGTATCAGGTTAGGACAGGTCCCAGGTCTGGCCAGGCTCTGGGCAGAGAACCAGGGACAAGCACAGTTTCTGAGCAGTAATCCAGCCAGCAAATTCAGGATGCGAGGTGGCACAGGTGGTATTTCGTGCTGGGGAGCTCCTTCTGCCCCAGGTGGGACGCAGCAGGAAATATCTGCACCTATTGAAATGTCCATGCTCCCAGAGGAGGGCAGAGGGGATCCAGGACAGGGAGAGGTGCTGTGCCTTCCCAGGATCCCAGAACCCTTTGAGTGATGGCAAACCTCAAAATAGAGCCCTTCTGTCCTGATAGCCATCAAACCACATGGTTTCACAACTGCTCTGCAACACTCCTTTTGTGTGGGCGCTCTGCTTCCCGTGCCAGCAGCACCAGGTCAAACATAGCTTCACCAAAACTTTTAATATTAAGAAAAACGTCGAGACTTGTGGTCTGAGTTATGAGTGGAAGTTTAGGTTCGTTCCTTTTTCTAGTTTTGTTTCTTCAAAAAAAAGGAAACACACCTTTGAGTAGTGAAATCAGAAAATAAGGAAGCAAAATGTTTCCAAAAGAAGGGCTTGCTTGTTGTGAGCACTGCCTGGTCATTATTTTTATTTAGTGTAAATAGTCATGTCTATACATATACATTAGTTGTGTAAAGACACCTGATATCCAACCTTATATACACTAACCGAGCACTAGCTGTGCAAGCCAAGTATAAAAACCACCTGTGAAAAGGCAAGGGAGCAGAGCAGGGAGCAGATGCCTTGTTCTAGATCTAGAGCTGGAATTACAATTTGCTGTTGCTAACCTGCTTCTTTCCAAGGAGGCGAGACAGAGCATCCAGCAATCCAATCTATTTTTTAGATAATGATAAAATGGTATCAGTGATATCATGGCCAGTGATAAAAGTAAGAGGAAAAGGTTGGTGTAGATTATTACGATTTTCTGATGAGGAGGGCAGAAGTCAATAGGTGGCTAAATCAGACTGCAATTTTTTTTCTCAGAAAACGTGAGTTTTCCATGTTTGAAAATTTCATTCTGGAGTCTTGTAGGATACACTGGCCCTCTGGTTTTGACTAAGTGGGAAAGTGATTCCACTCTGTTGATGTTTCCTGTGAAAAGCATGGCTGTGTGAGCCAGCAGCCCAAGCAGACAGCATCTTCAGGACTCTCCCTGTATTGCTTGCAGGCCACAGGGTGAAGCAGGGATAAGAGCACAAGACAGCTGCTGGCAGCTTTTGGGTGAGAGGAGGCAGTGGCTGCTGCCAAGCCAAGATGATGTTGGCACCGCTTGTGCTTGGCAGCAGCAGGATGACCCCATGTCTTGCTCCCACGCCGCTCTGTTGAGTTTCACTCGGAGCCCAGGCTCCCTGTAGGCTGGTATTTGGGTGTTTTGCCTAATTGCTTCCTTGGGTCAGATGAGACATCTGTATCCCTGGGAGCAGGAAGGACCCAATGCTCCCTCTGTGCATCACTTCACATTGCTACTGAGAGAGCCTTGGTACCCCAGATGAGGTTAGTGAGCCGGGATATCCCGCACATTCTTGGTGCTGTAAATTACATTCTCCATCCTCAACACACCCACACATGTGCCACATGTTCACTGTGCATGTCAGTGCAGTCATTGATAAAGACTGGGATCCTGGGATCACCACAGTGACCTGTTTGCAGGGGCAAGTTGCCTGAGCTTGGCAGAAGAAGGAATCTCGAGGCCCCTAGTAGGTCAGGGAGGTAGGAGATGATGCTGAGGGAAAGCGAGCCCATGGATGGTGGGTTGCAGGGGTAGCCCTGCTCCATGGGGTTAGAGCCTTCTCCAGCAGGAGGTCAAAAAGGCAAAGTTTCTTGGGAGGTGAATTATCAGTGGGAGCAATATCGTCAGGTCAGGCACATCGGTGCTGGGGTAATACAGTTAAGGTGCAGAGCCTTGGAGGGAGCCCGGCCGAGGAGTGCAGCATTAAAGCAATGAGCCCAGCTTAATCTGCCCCAAGTGAGGGCAGTGGGGTCTTTAATATTGTGTCAGGCTCGCAGGCCCTTGTTGGCGGGTTATTCTTCATGGTAGCTAATGCCACTGGGCTAACTGAATTAGCCCCTCCTTCCGCGGGGTGAGCGTGGGGTTGCCGGGAGGGCGATCGTGCCTCGCAGCTGCAGGGAGAGCGAGTGATGGCCTGGAAATTCAATCAGGTGAGGAGCCATTGCCATCCCCGAAGGACAGGGAGCAGCCCGATTGGGGAGGAGAGCCCGGACAGGAATGCCAGTGACTGGCTCCGTGCGGTCCCTGGGCAGGGTGCGCTCCAGGGATCGCTCCCTGCTCTGGATGGCAGGGAGTGCTGTCCTGCAGTCTGCTGCTCTGCATCCATCAGCCTTCTGGGAGCGCCTCAGTGGAGAGCTCATCCATACCTCTGTGCTCATTTCCAACTTGCTCATGGCTAGTGAGCCATATTCCCTTGCAGATCCATAGGGAACCGTGGCACAGGGACATGCTGGGTGGGACATGCAGTGTGTCTCCAGCCAAGCTGGGCATCCCTGGGGTCCACCCTCCAGCAAATTTGCAGCATTTCTATTTGACTGGAGGTGAAGGTTGACCAGATGGCCTGGCCCAAGGAACCGGCAAGTGGGCCTTCTTTCTGGCTTTGCTGTTGGGATGAGGTGCTCCCCAAACAAGCCACTGAGTGATTGCATGATCCTCTTTCCAAAGCCCTGAGGGAAGTGCAGCTAAAGGACAGCTAAGGGGCTGGGTACAGCAATGGCCTATCAGGAGTCCCCCATCAGGACTAATTTTCTGTCCTTAATATATGGAAGAAAAAAAGAAACTCTGAACCTTGTAGGCTATTTGCTTGTTGTCTTCCAAACCTGTCACTGTTTTTTTTCTCTCCCTGTCCCAGTAATGGCTTTCTTCTTCACATCTAATTACAAGCACACTCCTGGCGAATCCTGCAGCATGCCCTGAGTGGGTGATGGTGGTCCTGGCCAGCACTGCCTGGATGGTGCCAAGCTCACCTGTGTGCCTGGGGTCTGGGACAGCCTGCACACAGGTGGTGGCACTTTGTCAGCCCCAAAGGCAGGAGCGACTGGCAGAGGCCACAGAGAATGCTGTGGTCTCAGGGTCTGGGACAGCAGAGCCATGGCAGAGGGTTGCTCCCTTCCCATAGGACACAGTGCATCACCCCATCACACCAGCCCTTTCCATCGCTGAAGCCCCCGTCCCTTTGCCCCTGCCGCCAAGGCAGACACAGTCTCCTTTGCTTTCCCAGGTGCCCCTTTGATCTTCAAACCTGCCCCATCTCTCTCTATCCCCCCCTCCCTCACATTATTACAAATGGAGGCTTTGGCTGCCTTTAAATAGTCATATCTCTCAGACAAGCTCATGTCAGCCATAAATTTTACAGTAATGATGATTTTCTAAGTGGGTTGACTGGAGCTATTTCCGCTTCAGCCTCAAGTTACTGCACATGTCCCCCCCAGGGTCTGGCAGCCTCATTTGTTGTCCCCCTAATTGTCATTTCTCCCATACTCACTTGGGCAGAAGCTGGAAGGAAAACCGACTCTGCTGCTGGCCCTGGCCCTCTTGGTTTTCCCACCTGAGAGGGGATTTTGGAGGAGGAGAGAGGGCTGCAGGGGTGAGACAGCACTGGCTGCCTCTAACACAGGCAGGGGGAATGGCTGCAGAATCCCACCATATGGATGCCCTTACTTCTCGCTGCTCTCCCCCCCTCCCCAGCCGAGTGAAACCAGCCTCGACATGTGAAAGCTGTAATTGCAGGTAATCCCCCCACACTGCGCATGGTTTGAATTTGGCAGAGCAGGAATGTGGAAGGGAGAAGGGGAATAACTGCCCAGACGTGCTGCAGGGCCAACATCTGCATGAGTCATCAGTGCACATCTGGCTGCAGCAGCCTGCGCTTGTAGCCCAGCGGTCACTTTTTAGCCCATTGGGTCTGTCTCCAGCTCCCACTTAAGGGCAGAACGTGGACACCCTGGTACTGGGAACCTTCGACTGTTAGAGGAATTACTCCCTTCACCTGCTATTGCTGCTGATGTTGAGTGGTCACTCAGACTTGGGGTGCCTTAGTTTTTCTATTTGTAAAATAGAATTAGCCTGTCTGAAGTACCACACTCAAGGGTACCCATCTCTATATCTTCCGGAGAGAAGAGCGCCTGTGACACCCTCTTCCAGGTTTGCCTAAGGCTGGCACTGCTTTACAACACCCCCAGTGAGATGCTGGAGCAAAGGAGCCGATTCCTGCCTCCATGTACATCTGAGATCAATGAGGTGGGGGTCCCTGCTTACCTTCTGTTTCTCTTGAGCATGGTCCCAAGAGACACCAAGCTTTCTGCAGCATTTCTGCCTTGCAGCATCTGGCCTTTGCAAAGGAAGAAGCAAAGCAGGATGGGCAAAGTAGGACTCAAATGCTGTCAGTACCAGAGGGTCTTTGTTGGCTCCAGGTGCCCTGGACCCCAGTGATCTGTTTCCACTGGCTAAGGATGGAAAGCCTCCATCACAATGACAAGGCATGCTCTTGCTAATTCCTTGCATTTTCTGGCAAGCTTGTTCTGCACCCTAGGAAGGTTGCTGGGACCAAGGAAGAAGCAGAAAGGGTGGGGGACATGGAATGGCTCAGGGCACAGACAGGGGCTGAGGTCTTGGTGAGGGGAAGCTGTTTTATCCAATGCCTGTTTTCTGTGGCTGGGCTTGATCTGATGTCCAGTGAGAGGGAGGTTAGAGAGGCAAGTAGCTGAAGATCCACCTGCTGCTGTGCTCAGGGTGAGGGCTAGCCCTGGGGAGCACTCTGACTGTCTCATCTCTGATTGTCTCAAGCCTGCTCTGTCTCCTTGACAGAAAAGGCCTGCTGAACCTTCTCATCCCAACCCTGCATCTCTGAGGTTTTGTTGGGAATGTGCATTGTCAGGGTGTAAATCTTTGCTGCCAGTGGGCCACAATGTGCTGTGGGGCTTTAAGCAGCAGGTCTGTGTTGTGCATCTCCTCACAAATACGGCTCAGCACCGTCCCTCGTAAGGAGCCTGCTTGGGACTGACCCAGGAGCAAAAGCACCTTTTGTTCAGCACGCTTACTCCGTTCCCTGCTCTCCCAGCCCTCAGGAAAGCAGCCTGACCTCATTCAGTGAGACAGCAAACGCAGCCTCCTCCCAGGCAGGCGGATTCCCAGATAACCCCCCGGCTTTCTGAGGGCAGTGCAGGCTTCAGAAGCATTGTCTCTTTGGAAATTAATTTTCCTGTCGATTTCCTTATTTCTCTTAATTGATGAGGGGCAAGTCTTAGGCGCGTTGCCAGCGGCACCAGCCACAGCCTCCCATAGGTATCAGTAGAGCCAAAAGCACTAGCGCTGAGGGTTGGGAAGTGTAATGAACTCTCAGAGGACTCGTTGCAGCTCAGCCCATGCTCCAGATTAGCTGAGGAATCATCTGGCCCAGCTATTAACTGTCCCATTTAACATCATAAATTATTAACCTAATTTTGAGGAGGGTCGGTGACGGATCGCGTTGATTTTGTCCGCTTCTCTGCAGCCTCTCGCACAGCCTGCTGTTGTGGAGTAAGCCACAGGCAAGGCCTGAGGGTCTGTGCCTCCAGAGAAGGGGAAAGACAGGGCAGCACAGCCAGCTGGCTGCAGACGGACCAGCTCTGGATCTTCTTCCAGTCCAGTGTAGAGCTCAGGGAGAAGCCTGAGCAGGGGGAATCCCCCAGTATGTAAGAGCTGCCCCGGGGAGGAGCGAAGCCACCCACTCCCCAACACATCTGCACTCATGAGGAGCACATCTGCACCTCTGTGCATGGGTGTCCAGGACCTCTGCCCCTTGCTGGGTACTAGTATGTGCTGGCCACTCTCAGTGGAAGTCCTTACCAGAGGCATTTTTAGCTAGCTGAAAGGCCTGAAGTCAGGAGGTTTTTCTTCCTATGCTTATTGTAGACTAGAACTTGTTTGAAAAGTTTCCTTCCTGAGAAAAGTTTAAAATAGAATAGTGGGAAGAAAGTGGATTCTTTGGTATAAAAATTTTAAACCTTTCAGAAGGTTTTTTAAAGCCAATTGAAGTGTAATGAAAATTTAAGGGATACCATCCTTTCTTTTGCCTTTGTCTTTCTTTGAGAAGAGAGATGTATGCAGGAGGAAGGGGCTGAGAATTGCACTCAAATCAGTATTTCTTTTAATTCAGTGGAAAAATTTTGAAATCGTTTGGTCTGTTGAAAAAAACCATACAAACCTGAAGGACAGCAAGCTCTGAAATCCTTGTTAAATGCCTCTTTTCATTCTGGCATCACCAAAAGGACTTCTTGTTTCCCTGCAAGCAGCTGCGCTGCTCGGTGCTGCCTGTCCGTGGTGTGCGAGCGCATGGCCCTGGGCTGGCCTTATGTGTGTCCCCAGGCTCTGTCCCAAAAAGGGGTGGGGGTTGGCATTTGGAAGTCAGCATTGCCCCCAGTCCCATCCCGCTTTGAGGCTGTACAAGCTTCAGTGGCTGTAGGACCAAGCATCACTGTCTCACATCTCCTTGGATGGAGGTGCTTGGGGTCAGGATTAGCAGGCTGAATTGGTGGTAAAACACACCCCAAAAAAGCCCCAACAGAAGCACAAAGAAGTGCTTTTGGTTATGGTGAGAACATGGAAAAGTGTCATGGAAATAAGGAAATTAACAAGCGCTTGTACCACTAACCTGCTCATCCCTGAGTACCCACCTACTAACCACAAGTGCCTGTAGCTCATCGTGTGCTTCCTGCCACTCTTTCCCTTAAAGAGTCAAACAGGGAGTCCTAAATTTGCAGACTCACAGCACTGGTGCTCTCATACTCCCTGTACTTGATGTCAGGCTTTACACACATGGAATAGAGGAGGAAATCGCCTTTGCCAGAGGCCCGAACCTCGTTGTGCACATGCAGTACAGACCCACACAGGACTGATGGCCAGCACACGGATATAAAATACAGCACCCTGCCATAAAACATGCACTGCTAGTCTATATATTTTGCAATCCCTTTAAAGATTTTTTTTTTCTTTAAACCCCTCACCCTAGCTCCCTCCCTGTTCTCCCCCCAAAAAATTATTATAAAGAATTATTGCCATTAGTACGTCTTTCCCAGTGAAAGGAGAAAATCGCCTCATTCATAATTTATACCCTCAATTACTATTAATAAAGAAATATTTCAGCAGAAAATCGCCTGGGAAAATTACACGTAACATTGCATTAACATTCTATTTGAACATTTTCATCACATTTGTTATAGAGTTAATAAGAGGGATATGCTCCCCTGACTTCTTCATGAAATTATGGGCTGCCTATGATAGTTTAATCTTTTAGACTTTATATAATATATTCACTTTACTAATTGAGCTATCCAAGGAGCAGTTAGGGATGTTCTTAAACGTGGAAGACAAAGTAATCAGGGCTGCGACTTCCTGACAAGAAGATCTTCTTCCGGAGATGAGGAGCTGCACGTGTGAGAGGCACATAAGTATGTGTTTGTGTGCAGATGTGCCACTCCATTAGCCCTTCCCTTAATGTCCTGCCTGTACTTTGAAGTGAACATGAATGAAGGTTGGAGGTGATTTTCTGACTTGTGAAATATTCCCCAAAACTTCCATTTGTATTTCAGAGTGAAAGGGGGTCTGGTGAACTTGAGCAAAGTAGTATTTTGGGCATAGGAAATGCCCAGCATTGGGGGAGTTCTCAGGAGCAGCGCTTCATGTAGACAAGCCTTTATGCTCAATTTCACCCCCACCCACCGTCATGCACAGATCATCTCCAAAACTCTGGGCAGGGAGATGGGCTGGGGAGTACAACCTCTCTTCTGCTCTCCTTGGAGTTTCTGCTTCACCATGTGGTGCTGTTCAGGACATACAGCGCAGAAAGGCTTCCCCCCATGCATGGGGTACAAACAAACCCAAAACTAGGCTGTAGGCAAGAAGTGAGGTAGGTATGAGCAGTGAGAGATAAGGAAGCACTTGGAAGATGGACACCATGACAGTGCCACCACGGGCATTACCCTGGACAATCTTTGTCTCCAGAAAATGTAGCAACGGGAAGGTTTTGGTAGCTCGCTCTTCTGCTTCTGTGCCTGCAGCAACTGGAGCCTTGGTCCAGAGTCAGCTGCTCTTGGACCTTTCCTTGCACAGACGCACCACTGGGCACTGAGATTTGAGCCCCTCATCCAGTTTGGGAGATGAACTCAGGTCAGGGTCTCTCTGTGAGATCCTCCTTTCCCCTCCATATGCACATGAGGGGCTCCTTACCATGAGTTGTGATCCAGGGCTCCAGGCTTCAAGCAGGAGGCTTCCCAGGGCAGCACCAGGCAGTGTTTTGCACCAGGTCTATGTGAGAAAAGGCTGCATCATCAGCTTGCTGGTGGTTGCTCACTCATTAAGCTTAAGTGGATGTAGCCCCCAGCAGGTGCAAAGAGAGATCCATCACTGTGGAGCAGTGGCCCTGCCACTGGGGATAAGGTGAGCCTCCGTTCACTGCCCTGATAAAGGAGGCTGCAGGAGCACAAGACCACCTGCTTCATTTCACATCCACAGGGCTCTCACGTCTCCTCTGCATCCACCGAGACCAGGCATGGACATGAAAAGGGTGACAGGGCAGCAGGTGGCACACAGGCTCCTAGGCAAGGGTTTTCAGTCACCCATGAAACCACTCTTGTGACTTCCAGCCTCTCCAAACTTGTGGCCACTGCTGATAGCAAGAGGTTTAATGAAAAGCTTTCATGTGTTGGGATTCATTAGCTGGGACTCATTAAACAGCAAATAAGAGCCTGGATGTTGCCAACTGAGTCCTGCTGAAAGAAACTCCTGCAGGTGAGACAGCCTGGGAGGGCAGGACACCCCCATGCTGGAGGGCAGGCAGGTGAGGTCCCATCACTCCCCAGCAGACCAAGGCCAGTGCATAGCACCAAAGATGGGAACGAGCATGGGAAGAGTGCAAGGAGGGGGTTGGCAGTGAGCACCCCTCCTCCAGCTCCCCAAGGTTAGTCTGTTCACAGAGCCTTCAACCCATCATGTCTGGCCGGGCTCAGCCATTCAGACTCCTGGAGTGACACCCAGTTCTGTCACCCAGAAGAGGAGCTAAGCTCCTGCCAGCCTTGCCCTCCCAGCCTATGTGAGCCCATCAGGAAGAGAGGATGAGTGACATCAAGAAAAAAAAGTGACTGCAGTGTGAGGTGTGGAGAGCAGAGCATCCCTGCATGGCTGCATGAGCCATGCAGCTCCTCTAATGTGGAGCGTGGTTGTTCCCAGCCGGCTTCACATGGAATGTGCTGCACCCTCATTGCTGAGCTTGCAACTAATGTTTTCCTGGGTGGTGGTTTGCCACCAGCCAGCACTGATGGAGGCTGTAGCCACCTGAACCACCATGGAGCTATGCTGGACAAGCAGCAGCTCATGCAAGCCCACATCATCTCCTTGCTTCCCAGATGGGCAGGGGGCCACAGAGCTGCCATGTGTGCAAGTACATGGGGAGTGCAGGGAGCTGGGCATCTTTCCAGGGACCACAAGGGCAGCCTGGGAACTGTGGAGGCCAAGGAAGGTGAAGCTTGAACTGTCTACCCCAGAGATGGCCACTGCCTGGCCCTGGGCAGGATGGACCACGCTGTAAACAGGACAAGGCTTGTAAACAGGGCTCCAGCTGGGATAAATTTAGCCCTTTGGGGTTGCAGCCCTGGCGCGGCAGGACACGGTGTCAGGGTATTGTCGAGAGGAGAGAGGGAGAAAGAAGCTGAATAAACAAACACAGCTTGTCCTTTTTTTTTTTTTTTTTTTTCCCCCGTTTGTTTTTTTAGCGCGACCATTGGCCCCGTNCAAACACAGCTTGTCCTTTTTTTTTTTTTTTTTTGTCCCAGCGTTGTTGTTTCAGCCGGACAATTGCCCTGCAGATTGAGGGAACAGGCTGGAGTTCAAGTGAATTTGGCTTCCAGTGCCTCCCTTTTCACACTATGTTTTCACATGAGAATGTATCCTGGCATATATGGGGAGACTATCCATACCCATGTGTGTGGGTAACTCTGTAGATGCTCTTCACAGATTTTTGGGCTGGCCCACAGGGATGGGGACTGCTTTACATACCAGGTGAGGCTGAGCAAATTGGCACTGTCTTTTGTGCAGGACTTGGCTTTCTCCTTATGCACCACACTCGTGGGTGTCCAGGAGCACACATGCAAGGTATGTGCCTCCATGGGTAGAGCAGCTCTGGAGGTGTCCCTCCACAGTAGACGGACACTGTAGAGTTGAAAGTCTTTGCAGAAATTTAGAAACAGAGATCAGGACTTGAGTTCCTTTCTTCTTTTTCTGTCATAGGGTTTGGACAAGTTGTATTCCCTTGACAAAATCATCTGTGATCTCGGGAGCAAAGGGCATGGATCTTCTCTTTCACTCTTGCTCTGTGAGGACCCAAGTCTTTTTCTAAAGGCCATGTTTAGAGGCAGCCTAATTTTCACATCCTAATTTTATTTTTCTCACATCTTTCTCTGACACACACATACACACGCATGCTTCTATTGGAAAAACGATTTTAATACCCATGGCACATTGTCCTGGTGTGATATAAAATCCAATGACATGTGGCATTTGGAAAAGGTCACTTCCCCCATCAGGATTCATTATCCTACCTCAGCCTGGGAAGCCATGGGGTTGCCCCCTCCTCTGCGAACCCCTTGCCCCCTCCCCAGCTATAGGAGGCAAGCAGGGAGAGGGGATGAGGCACTGGGTGGCCATGCCATGGACCTTGACAGTGTCAGGCAGTTTCTGCAGCAAGGGCTCTTGTTTCTCATTTGATGTCCTTGCCCTTCCTGGTGCCTTAATTTTCCTCCTGCCACAGAGCAAAAGGAGTTACAGGGAGGTGCTGCTGGGAAAGCTCTGTGGGGTGCACAGGGCTGGGTTTTGCTTTTGCTTGCCTCCCCCTGCTCACTGCTCCCTGTCTGTTCCCTTTCAAGTCAGAGCCAGCACTTGTGGTGCCCTCACTCTGCATGGTTTCATAAGGGAAATGCTCCTCTTCCCTGTTTCACTTGTCCAAATTTTTGGCTAGGTTGACTGGGAAGTGCTTGTCCGTGTTGGTGCTCACTGCCACCTGGACAGAACTGAGAAGAGAAAGTGGAGAGGACGTGGAAAGCCCAGCTCCTCATCAGCTTCCCCACCAAGCATGGGGATGCTTGCAGCAGGGCAGGAGTGACAAGCTGTCCTGGGGTTCTTGCATGTTTTTGCCTTTCCTTGGATTCATTTCTGCTTAGTTTTTCCCAGGACCATCTTTGTCCACCTATGTCCAAGTATATCCACCTCCCTAAGCTGTTTCCAGCCCAACTGGGAGCTATTCCCTGGAGGTCAGAAGGGTGCAGGGTCAAACTTGCTGTGGAGGCTGTCTAGGGGTTCTCGGGGCTCCAGTCCCTAGCAGAGCCGAGCATGGGCTGTTCCATGGGAAGGGAACTGGAAGCCAGGACTTCTCCACTTGTTCACTGACTACCTTGGGGCACCTGGGCCAAGTCGTAACCCTGTTCCCCACCTAAAAGGGAGGGGAGAGGTGAGGGTGGGTGCACTGAGCATGCAATGGGCTGCAGGCTTAGTGGGAAGGGCAGGAGGTAGGAAACAGGAGCAGGTTTTACTGGGGGGAGAAAGATTATTTTTGCAGCGGGGAGTGCGGTTTAATGCTTGATGAAGATGACTTCTCAGAGTGCTGAGGGTGATGGTGACTGGAGCCCCTTCCTACCACATAAACACCAGTGAGTTATGGTTACCCCAGCCTCTAATTACGCAGTCAGCCCCAAATAGGCTGTGTCTAACGAGGATGACAGACTAATATCTCAAGAGCCCTTAATGTGTTATCATCTCTTGCTGTATGACCTCATATTTATAACTGCTCTGGTGGGAGGTTGAGAAATGTCCTTCTCTTCCCCCAGCCCCCTCCCCAACTTTCCCCCCACCAAAGCAGCAGCTCTTCTGCCTCATCTGTTAGGATCAGGAGGAGAGAGGTGACTTCTCTCCATCCATCATCAGAGGAGTTTGCACTATTAGATGATTAAAGACATTTTTTATAATATTTGGAAGAGGCTTTGAAATGTCTCTCAAACAGTGTGATTAATGCCTGCTTAACCCTTGCCTGGCTGGGATGGTGTGGGGAGGCATGTGCATCCCGGGGCAGGACTCCCTGGGCATCTCAGCAGTCACCCGGCCGTTGGGCACCCCAGGCCCTGACAAGGTGTGATTCATGAGCATGGGGCACCTGCAGGAAGCTCCGGCCTCCAGGCAGTTCCTAATGCACCCGGGGACATTGTGGTTTCTGAGGCTGCAACGGTTGGGGCAGGAGGAAGCACTCTCTGCCCCTTCCCCAGCACTTACACAAGAGGCCCCAGGGCTGTGCCGGTCCAGGTCTGCAAGCTGAACCATTCCACACTGATGCTGTGGGTTTCAAGGAAGGGCAAGGAGAGGGGGTGAACAACCCTTGCCCATTCCCAGCTGGCCTGAGCTGGTGGAGTGCTTGCTTTCCTCATTTCCCTTTCTTTTTACTCTGTTGCTCCAGATGAAGTCTCTCCCAAAAAAACATTGGCGTCTTAGATGCTCCAGTAGGATCCACCTTTAGGGTGTTGCGACCTTGCTCCAAGTTTGCCATAAAGACCCATGGGGCTGGTGGACACATTCACACTAAAATTGGTGTCAGCATTGTCTTGTACCTGCCAAAGGCAAAATTACTCATGTTTCCTGATGTTGGTTCCCGTGGGGGAGTGGAGATTTGGCCTCAGATGGGGGAAGTATGCCCACCTCCTTTGATCACAGGCACAATGTTTCATAATCTCAATTTCTTGTCAATTGATTGCCAGATAGAAGCGACAACCAAAGAGGGCCCCAGGCGTCTGCAACTGCCACTCATCGTATGATTTTAACTCTCCCCCTCTGTAAGTTTGCATTATTTTCTTTTTCTTGTTGTTGTTATCTAAAGAAATCGCCCCTCCCTCCCCCTCCAAAAAGCCTCCTAGAAATTCCAACACCCTTGTTGATTTGGTATTCAATGTATAAATAGCTAAGAAGGGTTAATGCATGATTAATAGGTGTTTTATTAAAATGGTTAATTTGTCATTATAGAGTCAAAAGGATCAATAGATTTCTTAAAATCGTGGCTTAAAATCATCTTTAGCACCAATGCTTATGGGCTTAAAATCCTGGACAGGGTGTTTGGAGGACCTGGGGGTCTTCTGTTAACTCCTTCCAACTCTTTTGTCACCTGAAGTGTGACTGTTCAGATGGAGAAAAGCCAACACAGGGCTGCACATTCTGTTATGGTTACCATCCACCTTATTATTGATGGGTATTAAAATTGTCACACTTGAGTGACAGAAAAGGGAAATGGAAAGCAGGAGAAACTGGGGATGCCGCTGGATAAATGCTCTTTATTATAACAGTCAGCAGCACCTGAGTGGAGCAAGGCTGGGGCATGGCCCAGCTGTCTCTGATCCATTAGGTGCCTCTGCAAAGCAGCAAACGTTGGCCAAGCATCAGCCATCACAGCCTGGCTCCTTCTCTAAGGAGCACTGCCTCCACACCAGGGTGAGGTGGGGGGATTCCAGCCTTGCACAGAGGTGAAGCCATGTGCCTGGTGTGAGGCAGTGTGGCAGTGGCCAGGGAGGACTTGCCCAATGCCACCTGAGTCACCTCAGCCCCAGGGGCTGCTTTTCTGGCAGCTGGATGATGGTGAGTCCGGTTGACCCAGCCCTTTGGGATGCCTGTTCCAAGCTGCTGTTTGATAACTCCAGTGATACCCTGACAAATCCCAGAGACACTGCGCTGCCGACCCCCAGTGCAAGGTCTCTGCAGGAGGAGGTGCTGTTTAGACAGGCTGACATGGGAGCATCTGAGCCAGCCCAGGCAGGGGGAGTGCAGCCCCCCCCGCCCCCTCACTGCCCAACACAGCATCCTCTCCTTCAGCAGAGGAGAGATCCAGAGGTCATGCAGGGGGTCTGTGGTGGAGCCTGGACAGCAATGCAGAGTGCTGCAAGAGCAATTGGCACTGGCAAGTGTTTCCTGAGTGATTTTGGGAGCCTTGGCTGTGGATGTTGGCTACACCACTCATGCAATGGAGACATAGACCTGCTGCCTAGTGAGCAGAGCAGATGTGGGTGTGCTGGGACCAGTCCTGGTGGCCTGAAACACCTCCCTGTGTCTCCATTTCTCCCTCTCAGGTGCATTTGTGCCGCTATTGTGCAGCCCCTGGCACTACAAGCCTGCCCAAGGTTGGAGACTCTCACTCAGAGGCTGCTGGGAGCTGGTGCTCTCTGATGATTTGGCCATGCAGAGTTACTCTGCTGCAGCCCCCCCACCACCGCTTCCTTGCCCTGCATGAGGGCTCAGCCCCACTCCCCATTGGCTCTGCTCCCTGCCCAGCCCCACAGCCCAGGCCAGGCAGCTGGATTCAAACCAGTCAAGATGAAATAAAGGCGAGTTCATCCCGTTACTTTCTCTTTGTCTTCCCTGCCTGCCCTGCCCTCAGGCTGGCTTGAACAACTCCTGCCTCTCAAGAAATCCCAAGTCTGCCCCATCCAGCTGGCAGGTGTGTGCCGGGCACAAGGATCTCAGCCTGCCAAGAGGATATAGTTGCCTCCACCTCCCACCCCCACCAGTGCTCTGCGTGGGGTTGCGTGGAGATTTTCCAGACTCCCTGAGTCCAACCCTCTCCATCCCTGTCTCATTGCTTATTTCTGGGCTATTATGTTCGACAGGGAGAATTTATTTCTGTCTGGAGCAGATCCCCGGACAGTCTCAAACCTTTGAGGATTTATCATCTTGAGCTTTTGTTTGTGGGTCTCCAGGACCCTCTGCCCCACAGCCAAGCCCAGATATTTCTCTGTCTCCTCCATGGAGCCTGCTGGCCCCCAGGAGCACTGACCCTTCTCTTACCCGATGGATGTCCAGGCATGCAGCTTCCCCACACCTTGGTCACACACATGCATGCAAAGGCTACTGCTGGGGGCAGGATGCTGCAGTCACAGAAGCAGGGGACATGTCCGTCCTGTCTACCAGGGAGGTGATGCCTGTGGCTCTTTCTGGCTTTGCTTTCCAAGGCTGCCAAGGGAGGTGGGCCTGGGCAAAGCACACTGGGCTCCCAGCACAGGAATCCCCTGGGATCCTTAGATCATGTTCAGCCCACCCTGGGACTGATGTGAAAAGCCTGGGCTTGTCCTCTTGCAGCCCCTAAATTGCATCCCTGCTTGCTTCCCTGCTCCACAGCAACTAAGCAGCTGGGAGGGCTGGGCACAAGCAAGGTGTGACCCGCCTTGCTTGTCTCAGGGGGCAGCAGGGACATACCCTCATGTCTGGTACAGCTGAAACAGCAGCAGCCGCCTGTTCTGAGTGACAACAGGGTGACAGTGGGGGCGACTCTTCATCTAAGCAGATGTTCAGCTGTGCTGTGACCGGAGTGGGAGGTTTGGGGTTGCTTCCAACAGGTTCAGGTCTATTAGGACAGAGCTATTGACTGGCATAGTTAGCAACTGGGGTTGTGTTTCCAAATCACCACCACTGCTGTGTTAGATGGGACCCCGCTTGTCACCAGCCCCCCTGCTCACTCTCATCCTGTCCCAGAGGCCACTGTGTGACAGAAAGCTGCTCTGGAGGGCAGTGGAGTGTGACAGAGAAGGAAAGGGGTGCAGGGCTGGTCCACCAAAGCACCGCCCATGCAGCCCCATCCCCTCCCTGGCCGCCCACATTCCTCTGCAGCAGCGCCAGGAAGGGGGGGACCAACCTTTGGCATGTTTATTGACACTCCCTGAGTTCATACTGTGACTCTACAATCTTTCCGTGAGATTATTAAGAATTAATTGATCACTTTTATATTCCCCCCGATACCCGGTGCTGCTTTGCGACAGGCGGCAGGAGGAGGGAAGGGAGGCGGGAGGAGGGTGGGGTGTGTGTAAAAACCACACTGATAAATGTTAATTACTCTTTTACAGCCCTTGTCAAATTCCAGAGCAAGTCGTAAATTCATTAAACTCTAACGGATTAAGCACATGCAGCTTATTTAGTCGCCATAAACAAGATCATTTGGATGTTGATTTTCCCCTTTTTATTGCTGCAGCAGAAAAGGGGGAAAAAAATCAGATGAGGGAAGCAGTTGGTGGTTACGAGGGAGTCAGAAAAGTTTGGATTTATTTCATATCTTGTTTCCTTGCTCTGTGGCAGCTCTCTGTAGTGTATCAGCCCTCAGGTTGTGCCTGGGCAGTGTCTTGCTGGGGAGTCTGGCCATCCCAGGAGCTGTGACCATACCCCAAGCAGCATGGACAGCCCTGGGATGGAAGGGCCATGCTGTACAAAGGGTGTCCATGTCCTCTCCATGCTCCAGCGATGCCTTCTTAGTGCTGAGGCTCTTAAAGACCCAAGCAAGACCTGGATGAGTAGAGGTGGGCTGCTTGAAGACCTTTCAGTGATGTTTTTGGTTGTGGTGGCTGCTCTGCTCTCCATTATGCTGGGAGGTCTCCAAGGGTAGGTTGTCTCCAGTAAGGCTCATCCCGGCCTCTGGGATGCAGGAGTCTGCCCTCAGTCACTCTGCAAGGGATTGTGCAGGCCCAGTTAGCGTAGAAGCAGCTCTGTTTATTCTGGGCTGTTTCAGCTCATTTAATGCTATCCCCAAAGTGCTGACTGTGCCCAAGTGAGTGAGATCACCCCTATCAAACCCAGCCAAGAGAGAGGAGAGAGGGGAGGAAAGCCATGCTGATGGGCCGGGACATGGTGCCTTTGGCTGCTCCGAACACGGGAACGTGGCCCAAGGTCTGCCAACCTGCCCGGTGAGCTTGCCATCCTCTACTTGCCTGTGTTAGTAATCCGGGCTGACCTCCTGAGCTGTGGGAGTGGTGGAAGGAGAATGAGAGGGGGGTCATGGAGATTAATTAATACTCAGGACTCTAATTATGAGTTTCTTCCACACTGGACTTCTAATGAGGAACAGGAGCTGAGGCAGCCCTGCATCCTGCTGCCCCCCAGCTGGCCCTGCTGAAACACCTCCTGCTGCCTTGCAGGAGTGGTTTTACTGGGAAGGGGATAGCAATTAGCCCCTGGGCACCAGCATCTCCCACTGCAACTCCAGGGCTCCAGGCTGTGTCCAGCAAGTTGCCACACTGCTGCATAACTCTGTCCATGCTTTGGGCTGAGTGTTGGAGACCTGCTGCCATCCTTAGCATGCCCAGCTCCCTGCCTTGATCCAGTGGGACAAGAGCAGGAGGTGCCCTGGGGGACCAGAGGTCCTTGGTGGGTGTCACAGCCGGGCTCTGTGCAGTGGAGGGTGCTTTGCAGGTCTGGTGCTGGCAGGAGCCCTGGCACTGCTGGTTCTGTGGTGCTGGTCACCCATCTCCAGCAGTGCTGGCCCTGCGACACGGCTCTGCTTCTCCAGCATCTCCCAGCCTCTGGCAACGCTGTGCTCACCGGGAGCTGCAGGCAGCCGTGCACTGCAGGCAGCAGAGGGAACTCTAAACACCTCACTGGAGCTTGCTGCATGGCTGCTGCCAGAAAAATTTCGGGCTTTCGCTTCAGAGTCCTCGGCAGCTTTTCACCTAAAGGAGGTGACCTGGGCACTGGAGGGGTGGCTGACTTCCTCCCGCCCCATCTTAGCCCATCTCTGAAACGGGTACACACCCAGGAAGTCTGAGCTGTGAGTACATGCCTAACTGCCCCAGCCCTGCTCCCCTCTGCATTTGCCTCGAGGGGCAGAGGGAAGGAGAGGAGCTGCAAAAGGACTCAGCTAGGACAGCAATGAGCTGCCAACCTTCAGAGCCCCATTCCCAGCAAGCATTTCCCTCCCTCAGCCCTTGCAGCAAGTACAATGTGCACAGATAAGTGCCAGCAGAAGCATCCCTGCTCATCAGACCCCTCCATGCTTTCCTGCTGTGTGGAGGTGCCCTCCAGAGATCTCCCTGGGGTTCTGAGCGCAGGCGGGGCATCCAGGGGTTAACGGAAGGAGCATGTCCCATGCTAAGCAGTAGCTAACAGCGACCAGCTAATAACTTTATGGCTTCAAAGCAGGGCATTTATCATGCTGAAGTTTGTTTATGCACTAGTTATATGGCACATTATACCAGCACTGTGTTCGGCTGATAAATTCTCCGTGACAAGCGAGGCTACCAATGGGGGCTCACCAAGTCCAAAAGACCAGTAGCTTTTTCCTGAACTCTGCTTTCCGAGATAAGGGTGTTTTTTCCCTCTTTTGTTTTGCAAGAACAGAAAAAAATTAGACAACATGTAAACTTGGAAAAAAAAAATATGGAGGCTTGTATTGAGTAAGTTACCCAGTGCCGTGGTGTCCCACTGGGGGCAGAGGATAAGGTCCTGGTCCTGGTGAGAACCAGGTGAGCTGTGCTGGCAAGTGATGCTTATGGGCCCGTGGGCTCGTTGGGCATATACTGAGTGGGCACTGACAGGCTCTGGGTGTCTCCAGGAACAGCCTATCTCAGTCCTGTCTGCATTCATGGAGGGTATTTTTTTTGCAGAAGTGTTAGAAGGCACTCTGGCAGCCCTCTGGTTCTGCACAGTGTTTCTAAAATGAGCCATAATCATAGCATTTGTCACAATTTTGAGGCTGTGCATGTGTGCGATTTGTTACTGCTTCAACACAGCTGCTGTGTTCCCCTGTACCCCTTGCTCTGGGTTCAACTGCTTTAATCCCACTAATAATAATGACCTTCACATTTCTGGCTTGCTCTATCAGAGGAGCCAAACCCACTTTGCAAACATTAACAAGCTCGGCCTCCCAACTCCGTGCAAACATGATAGGTCAGGATTGTTTTTCCTGCTGCGGTGGTGGGGAAACTGAGGCATAAAGCAAGGAGCATGCTGACCTGAGCCCACTCAGAGGGGCACTCTTTGCTTTAACCAGTAGACGTCACCGTGCTCCAATTTTGACCAGCATAGACTTTCATAGGTCTCACCTCTGGAGCAAGGCCTGGGGCTGCTGGGATGCAGTGGGACGGATCCTGATGCCAGGACCTATCTCTGAAGTGCCACTGAGGGTTTGTGAGGCAGCAGCTGTTCCTCCTGCTGGGGAGTGGGACACGCGCTTTAGGGGTTGTAGTGTGCCAGCTCATCCTGGCCTCTTCCTGTGGAGCCATGCCCACAGTGCTTGCCCCCCTGCCCTGCTGCAACAAGCAGAAAGCCCCCACCGTGGTCCAGTATCCAATGCCCAGGCAGTGGATATGTGAGTGCCCGGCTCCCTGCATGAAACATGCTCCCATGTGCATCCGCAGGGCCTGCCCAGTGAGGGCATCTTGGTGCATTTACCTGTGCACACACAGGTGTGCATAAGCACGGGTTGATGAGTGCACTGGGTGCATCTCCATCTCCAGTGCTGTGTTAGGATCCATCCATGGCAGCCCATCCACATGGGCGTCCCCGGACAGGTAGCCGTCCCAGCCTGTTTGTCTCCGGCTGCATCCCTGTTGCATCCCTGGCTGTGTACCTGTGCTGGCGTGCGCGGCCGTGGATCTGCATCGGTGGCTGCGTGCAGTGGCCCCTGCAGGCTGTAAATACTGGCAGTGTGGCGGGGAGGTTGAGCGGTTTATGGCTCAAGGTCAGGCCCGTGAATCATAAAAAGGTGTCGGAAGGAGCATTAACTCCTAGCCTTCACTTGGTCTCTGTGTGGTTTCAGGCGGGGCCCCGAAGGCAGTGATTAAAGGGTGCACCTTCCCCTTTCAGTTTTACGGTAAAAGGAAAGCAGTAAATTAGAAGCCCACAGGCTGGGGCAGGCCAGGTCCCGCCAGCACAACAGCTAAGCAAGTACCTGCCGTGCACCCCGAGACTCTGCCGCTGGCTCTGCACAGCCCCCGGCACAGCCCCCACACAGCCCCTTCCCATGGCAGTCCCTTTCCGAGGAGCAGTATCCGGCCATGTGGTGGGCATGGCAGGGGCATCCCTCCATCCTTGCCCAGCAACAGTTTGGGGTGGCCAGGGGTGTTCAGCCCCACTCACCCCATGGAACAGCAGCGCATCTTTGCTCTGCACCTTTTTATGACGTCGGCTGCAATTAACTCCAGTAATAATTTTTTTTTAATCCAAATAGATATAATTAACGTTTAATGCCCCTGTTTTCTTGCGAATTGTCAGGACTATTAAGAGCTGAGTATTGACTGAAGAGGTGGGGCAGATGTTTCTTCTGCTGAGGTGGGACTGCTGAGACAGAGGCAGAAAGCCCTGATGAAATGGTTGGGTCCTGTCCCACATCTGGACCTCAGGACAGTAAGCTGGGGCTGGGGAGAGTTGGGCCGATGTCCAGCACTGCAGGGCTGACCCTGGCCCAGGGCAGCAGGGAGGAAGGGATGAAGGTTGTCCTATTTTTTCCTACCACTCAGCTATAGGTAGCCTCCAGCTCTGTGGCGTTTGGTGAGCACTCAGTCGTGGGGCATTTCTGCCAGCATATGCTCTAAACTTGCCATCTCCTGGAGAAGGGCTTTCGGGGAGTGAACATGCCCTGTTCCATTCTCATCCCAGATCCTGCAGCTGACCCAGCTTGCAGCTGCACTGGCACCCTGGTCACCACCACCATCTGCCATGAGAAACAGGAAACAACACCTTCCCTGAGCTGCTGCTGCTGCAGCCAGTCCTGATAAGGCACCACCGTATGAAGGGCTGGGCCGCTGCCAGACTGATTTCTCCCAGCTCCTGACAGGGCTAGTGCACATCTGCCCCAGAAACACTGCAGGTACTGCAGCCCTTCTGTCCCTGGTTTCCAGTGGGAAGGCTGGGGCTGGGCAGAATGAAGAATGCAGTCACATGCTGTGCCCCCTGTCCCTGGGCTGGATTGAGCATTAGATGTCTCTGAGGAGGGGAGGAAGGGAGCCTTGCGGGGTGCCAGGAGAGAAAATGCTTCTCCTTTCCCTTAAAAAAATGTGCTTTTCCCCCTGAGGAATGGCATTGCGGAGCCCTGGAATTGACGCAGCTGCCAGAGGTGATGGATGGCGCCAGCTGATGGAGCAAAGCGGGTCAGCAAAGCAGAAACCAGCAGGCACAAAGAGAGAGCATCCCTGCTAACCAAGGCAGGCGGTGACACCCTGTGCCGGGGCTGGGCCCACAACAGCCCCCTCTCTGTTGGGCTGGAGAGTCGGCACAGCTGGAGTACCTGGGGTGCCATCCTGCGATGCCCCCGGCTTCACCCCAACTGCACCCGCCAACAAGAAGGGCCTTTCTTCATCTCCACACAAGCTCTGATTGTTCAGATGCTTTCCCTGCCACTGCCTTGTGCTTCTGCCCTTCCCAGAGACAGTTCTGGGAGGAAATGGAGGATTTGCAACATCTGCATGACCAGAGCTGCTGGGACTTCAAGGTTTCAAAAGGAACTGAGACTCCTCGTGTGAGTCCAGACCAGGTTGTTTTGGTCCCCTCAGCAGCTCCAGACCAGGACATCTCAGTTCCCTTAGCATCTGTGCTGTGTGGCTGTGCAAGCCCACAGCCCACCCTATCTCAGTTTCCCCACCAGTGGCTGAAGTCCTCCTTCACCTTTGCAGGTGTGCAGCAAAACGTGGGTGCATGCATTTGAGCCAAGGCACTCCTGAAAACTGGGGAGCTGCAGGGCAGTTGTGCTGCCAGGTCCTCTGCCTGCCCTCCTGGGCACACAGGACTGTGCTGGCCATCTCGCAAATGAGAAGGGGGAAACTGAAATGTGGAAGCCTGGGCTGGTGTGAGTCTCAGAGGACTCTTCAAGAAGGGATCTGGCCACCTTTTGAGGCTGGTGGGAGGAACTGAGTTTTTGTAAATGGTGGAGGCAGTGGCTGCAAAGAGAAATCAAAAGACAAGGCAGCTGTGTAAAGTCAGCCCAAACATCACTGAAACTTACGTGCAGTCTCTGTTCCTCCGAGAGACATACAGAGAGCCTCTGGGCAGGAGGTGGGACAGCAGCTTGCAGTGATGCCAGGGGGATGCTGGCTGTTGTGCTGTGATTCGGGCTTACAGACACCCACTCCAGCCTAGAAGCCCCTTGCTCTGCCAGCAGGAAATGTCTTCTCCACAAGCATTGTCCCCATCAGCCACTCACGGGAGGGCAGGATATGTCCCCCTCAAGCGTGGGTGTGTGGGTAGGATCAGGAGGAGATCCAAACGAAGGCAGGCCACACTAAGCTGTAGAAAGTAAGAGCTCTTTGGAAGGCTGGAGTAAAACAAGATGCAGTGAGCCCCAGGCTTGTGACTTAGGACTGCAAGATGCTCTCTTGCGGGGTCAGCAGGACCTTCACCTTCCTTTCACCCAAGCACAAGGAGGGGGAAAAGCTCCTGCCTCAGCTGGGAGGCCATACCTTTTGCTCAGACCCCCTTGGACAGAGGCTCACTATGTCCTTCAGGGATGCAGAGCTGCATTGTCCCTCCTGCCGCTTGGGGATACTGAGCAGGTCTCCCCCAGATGTGTGTCAGGAAGGAGCCCAGGTGTCGTGGCTCCAATCCCATGCTCTGTCTCCAGCTGAAGGATGTATCGTAGCTGAAACTGCTAGGCTGAGGGATGTATCTCTGGAGGGATCTGAACCCTGAGCTGTCATCTTTGCTCTCCAGCAAACCCAGCTGCTGAGTCCCTGTGCAGCACCAACTGCTGCTCCGGCAGATGTGAGGAGGAGGAGTGCAGGAAAGGGGCTCAGCTTCAAATCGATTCTGAGCACTGCGATAAGAATCTCTTATCACCCTTGTCATTGTAATGGCTGGGACTGAAATGCTGGGCTGAGTAGGAGACAGGTTTTTGCAGACCAGAGGTGAGGAGGAGACAGGGCACAGCAGGGAGCAATTGTGGCTCTGGAATGAGGTCCCAGGGCTTTGAGAACCTGCTTGCTTTCCAGTGACACTCTAAACCAGCTTTCTTTTCCCAGCCTTGGGGCTGCCCCCAGCTCCTTTCTCCAGCTCCTTCCAAAGAAAAGGAGCTCCCTGTGACACAGATGAAATGCAGTGAAGGAATAGGTCCAGCACATCCAGACCATGCATGGTGGTATGGGGCACACAGAAGAGCAGTCCTGGGGGCTGAATATTGCCAGGAGAGACCAAGGGTGAAAGGAAGAACTGGGAAGTTCATGCTCCCATGTCTGCAGCATCCTGCAGCCTCTTCTCACCTTCCCCTGAGCCGGGCTCAGCTCCATCCCTTTACGGGGTGCAGCACAAGAACAAGGCAGGTAGCCAGGAGCCAGTGGAGCTGACAGGGATCTAGCAGGGGTTTCCAGGCCTTTGGGGATTCCCTCTGTTCCCATTGCTGTCCAAAAGCAATGGATAAGGAGAAGGGAGCTGCTAAGCTTATGTGCTCCAGGTGGTATTAGACTACATAGTGATAGCACAGAGTACCCTCAGCTGTAAGAGGCTCCCCGGGTGCCCTGCTGCATGTTCTGCCTTTAACCCCTCCCACTTCTTCCCTGTGTTTATTAACAACTGTTGATTGGGATTCCAAGGTCGTGGAGCCTTGCAGAGGGGCAGATAAAATCTAAGGCTGCTGCAGTCCCCTGCATGTCTGGCCCCACCAATCCCCCTGTCTATCTACAGTCTCTCTCCTCCTGCTGAGCTTTTCCTCTGTCAGACAAGCCCCAGAAGGTTAAACAGCAGCAAGGCCACTGCTCTGTCCTCCTCCAACAACTGTACAGCTGGGGGATGTGTCAGCTTTCCACCCTGTCACCCTGTTCCCCTTTGCAGTGGCTGTGTGGGGTGCCCTGCTGCCAGGTGGGGATGGCCAGGCAGGGACCTCAGTACTGAGGAGGGCAACACTGTTCCAAAAGTCTTGCTGAGGGTCTGCAGCTGCCTGGCAGGTTTTGCTGCAGGTTCCACACTACTCGTGTAAAAATAAACCTGCTTGAAAGACCCCATGAGCCCCCTGCACATGGATGCCCTGCTGTTGGGAGCTCCTGGCCACTGTGAGGTGCCCCCATGCATGGCAGAGCTGGGGACTTGCACAGCAGGGGCTTTGTTGGGCCTAACAGTTGTTCTGCTGGAGAGGATGACTCTGAGCTGTGGACTGGTTTTTCCTATCATGGACCAGATCCAGGTTTCACGGCTGCTTGGTGGTCAGGGAACTGGCCCACCACTCTCACGAGACGGCTTAGGACTTGCACATTTAATTCCAGGAGGAACAGTGTCAGGTTGAGAGAAATTGGCCCCACCAGAGGATTTATTAATTTCTCCTTCCCTCTGCCTCCTGACAGGGGCTGTGCTGAGATCCTGTGCCTCAGAGTCATCTCGCTAAAGCTGAGGGGAGCTTAGTGCTTAAATGGTTTTCATGCCGCAGCAAAGTTTAGTGCTTGTCAACAAGTCCGAGGTCTTGCCGAAAAGCCTTGACAAAAAAGCCTTGACAAAACAGAGCAGCAGGGAGACAAGGAGAGCAGGCACCAGTGCTGGGAAGGGAGGAACACATGAGCCAAATCCCAAAGCACCTGCATACGTGGGAACATCACATGCCCGGCTCCACGTATCCCCACTAGCAAATTTGGCTGCCCCACACTCCAGCAAGAATTGTATTTGGCCCAGCTCTTAAATTTAAACCTTGTGGAAAAACCTTCATTAAACCTCACTAATGCAGAAAAGCAGAGCTGGGCTGTGGTTTTCAAGCCCTTGCTTTTGTAGGCTCTTGCAGAAATAGATGGACACATATATTTTGTGTGCTGTATTCACCAGGATGCTTTTCCTGCCGAGGCGAGCCCGGAGCTGTTGGGCTGAACACTGTTGCAGTAACGTGCAGGCTCTGCAGATGGGGATAGCAGAGCTCAGAAACTAAACCCAGCTCCAGATGCCACTGAAAAAGCTTGCCCTGCCTGGGGAGGACGAGGAAGACGTCCTCACCTCCTCAGGCACCCCAGCTCGCCCCGTTGAGAGGAGAAAACCTTAAAGTAACTTTCTTTCCTTTTGAGGAGCTGGATTTCCTGGCTATGAATTAGTTTGAGCATGGGATAGCTTGGTTCAAGCTTTAGGACACAGATCTGGCGCAGTGCAGATCTGCGAGGTGCATGGCACAGGCGAGCTGGCAGTGCCAAGGTCTGGAGGCCACTCATTCTGTGGACTCCTGGGAAGCCACCCCACACCTTGGTGGCAGCACGAGGCGCAATGAAGCACAGGTAGCAGGGCAGGCTGTCCCCACCATGGGCATGCTGCAGCAATAGCAGCCCCCCAAGCTGCCTGCTCCCATGGGATCTGTGGCTGCCAGCGGGTTGCCCGAGTCAAACGTTTGAGCAAGATTTGGAGGAGAGCTGGGTAGCTTTATGGGTAGTGATAGTATTTATAGCCCTGCTGGCTGAGGTGCTGATCCAGGGGGAAGGGAGACTCCTCCCCAGCAAAAACAAAATTGCAACAGTATCTGGCCTCCAGCCTTCTCAAAGGCAGGACTGGCCCCATCCTTTTATTGAAGCATCCTTGGTGGACTGATGCCCCATGAACCCATGGGTCAATCCCACCTGGCACAGTGAGCATTTCTGTGCTGGTGAGGTCCTCACCTGGTGTAAACTCACACTTCTCCATGGATTAAGCCCTTCATTTTCATGGGAAGTGTCAAAGATTTCCTTTCCTCACCCCACTCCGTGGCTTTGCCCTGACATCCTCAGTGACTGCCTTCCTTGGCAGCTCCCCTGCCTGATGGGCAGGGATGGCAGGCAGCCCTGTGCACACCCCACACTGTTTTCCCATCACGTGCGATGGGGCCCGTATGTTTTCATTTAGTCAACATAGGGAAAAACTGTAAAACATATGTCTGCTTCCCAAGGAGAGGGAAAAAAATGACTCCAACAGCTTGGTCCAGTTAACAGCTTGGGCTCTTGACTCTGCAGTTGGCTTTGCAGGCACTTTGTTTCATGCTTCACATTAGCTGGCCCCCATCTCTGTGCCAAGATACGCATCTGTGGGGAGGGATATTTGGGGGCAAGGATGGTTGTGGGGAGAAGGATGCCCCCAGGATCTCAGGGAGCATGGTGGGGCTGTGCTGCCCCCTGAGAGCAGGCAGGCAGGAGCACTTTCCACCCCACCCTTTGCAGGCTCCTCCCAGCACAGCTCCCCATCCATCCCATACATTTACCTAACGCTAATGAGACGTATTGATTGGAATGATGGGATTTGTAAAGGTCGCAGGGTTAAAGTACATAAAACCAGCCTTTCTGGAGCTGCAATATCAGGGCCGATGGGTCTGGTGGGAGAGATTAAAGGCCTCGTGCTGCAAGAATGGAGAGAGCTGACAGCAATTACATTTCAGATGTGTGCATAGTTATAACCCCCCCTCCTCACAAGACAGGCAACCATGTCCCCACCACTGCAGAGCAGGTATCCAACATCCCCCATCTCCCTTTCAAAAGCAAGATTTCAACAGAGCAAATCTGGGAATGAAAGAATGAGAGAAAATTTGAAAGGGAAGGAGAAAGACTGAAGACCCCATTGGAGAGGTCATACCCAGCCCTGTCCCTCTGGTTTGTGCCCCTGTCTCGGGATTCCCAGCTGAGCTGTTGTGGCTAAAGTTGGTGGAATGGGAACTCTGAAAACACTGTGGTCCCTTTTGTTAGGGCAGGACTCCCACTACTGGTAATGAGATCATCTGGCAGGTCATTATGGATCTCTGTCCCCTGGAAAGGTTCACACTCAGGGCTGGAGGAGTCCAGATCCCCAGAAACACAAATACAGTTGGCTGGAGGTTTATCCCAGATCGGGGTTAACAGGTCTTGGAGTAAGAGACAAACAAATCTGGACATCACTTTTTCTAGAGGTGTTTCTCAGCCACATGGGAGACACACACAGGAGCTGTGTCTCTTGTGTTCTGCTCTGTGCCCATAAAAGTTTATTCCTAAAGCCTCAGAGCCAGCCCAGCTCTGGTGGAGCCATCTTACTCCATCATCCCTCCTTGCAGGCCCCTCTCTACACCACGTGTTTGTTTCTTGGGCCAACACAGAGAGGAACACAGCCAGGAGAATTGTACCACCTGAAGGTGGTGTGCTTTTAACATCACAGTTTCCTGCAGTGGTTATGAGGAGCAGGGGAGTAAAATGTGCCTCGAGGTCTTTCCTGGGTCTCCAGAGGAAACACGTAGACAGAGACACAAACTAGGCTAAGGGATGTGCTGTGTTAAGGATCAGTATTGACAATATCACTACACACAGAAACAGCTGAATAATCTCCATGAGTGGCCTTCATTAGCCCAGCTCCAGACAGGAGGAAGCTCAGCTCAGGGACCTTTCAGCCCCAGCTCATCTTAACTTCACATCACCCACCGTTCTTCTCACAGCAGGATTAACACCAGAGACACGTGGGACTCAGGAAGCCTGGCTCCATCTGGCATCACACCAAGCCAAGAACATGAGCAGGGGCTGCATTCCCCCAGGGATGAATTCTAGAAGGGAGAAAAAGCCTTTTACCATGCAAGGAAAAAGGCACATTGCTCTCTGGTAACTGTAGCTGTCTGAGGCTCAGGCTCACAGTCTTTGCCGGGTCCCAAGGCAGGGCTTAGCACGTGGTGTGAAGAACCAGTGATCTTCACAACTCCTGCAGGGCACTTCTGCACAGCAGCATTCCCCTGCTGCCCATCCACACATGCTGGAGATCTAAATCCTCCCCCGGAGCCCTGCCGAAAGGCCTGCCCTAGGAAGCAGGGGCTTCCCCAGTGCTGCAGCTCATCACCAGGCACTCGCCCATACAGCTCGGTCTTTATTTATCCCTCCTGCGCGCTCTCTTTCCCTCTCAGATGGTAATGAGTGGTTTGCACTGGGAACTAAATGAAGTTGATTGCCCACTGGTGTCTGCCATTAGTGGTAATTAGTTAAAACATCAGAGTATAAACAGTAAATTGGCTCTAATAATTAATACTAGCACTCAAGCATATGAGAGACACAGAGACTGGGAGAGAATCAGCGGCAAGCTTGTAAAATCAGCTTGGGCTGCTTTAATTAAAAAAGAAGGAATGTAAGGAACACAGTATTGGAAAAAGGACAAAAGCCATCAGGATCTTGCTCGTTAGGAGTGTGGTCATGTCTCCTCTGGAGCGCAGCAGGGCTGAGGAGTCACCTCAAGCCTCGGGTACCTGCCAGTGCAAGATGCAGAGCCCGTGGTGCAGAGGCTGCTGTATCCCTGAGATGCTGGGATGCCACTTGTGTGATGAGTTTTAGCCTTGTTGCCAGTAACCTGGGGCAATAGGGAGGACTGTAACGTGTGAATGTGCTTCTATAGATGTGAGGATGAGGCAGATGGATGAGATAATCCCATGGGATTTTTCAGGGGAGATCTGCTTGGATCAGAAGGGCTGGCTTATTCAGCTGCTCTCTGCTTATTAAAGGCACCATCTTCTTCTCTTTCCTTCAGTGACAGATTTGGCCTGAGGTGCCCTTTGGGGAGCAAGGGGTGGATAGGTCCTGCCAGGGAAGGTTGGGTTTACTCTTAGAGTACTTTTTTTCCCCAAGGTTTTGCCAACCTGCATTCTGCCCCTTTTTCCAGCCCCCTTCTTGCAGCCCCCTTCTTGCCCTTGTGCACCTTCCCCTTGGCTTGGGAAGGCAGGGGCTTTCCATAGCTCTCCCTTGGCAGAAGCACCTTTGCCCCTGAGTGCCTTCAACACTTCCTCTTTAAAAAAAAAAAAAAAAAAACAAAAAACCAAAAACAAACCCCACCAAAAGAACAGCATGAAGTAGTGATACTGGTGGTGCTGGGGTGGTGCTGAGCACTCGGGGCTCCTGGTGAGGGGGTACAATGTGGCCCAGCCTGAGAAGGCAGGTGAGCTGGCCATGCCTCTCGCAGCCCCTGGCGCAGGCAGTGGTGGCAGAGCAGCGTTTGGGGAGGAGGGGGAGGCTGCATGTATATTGCTATTAATCATCCCCACATACGTTAACCATGCTAATGTCCTAAGTGACAATAGCCCATCTCAGCTCATGATTTAGGGTCTGTGAACGGAAGCTGGGCTCCTGGGAGTAAATGCGTGAATCCTCCGCTGGTACTAAACCTTCTAATAAATCTAACGCACACCAAAAAGCCCTGGGCACTAAATCCCAGAATCCGGTAATTGAAACCCTTACAGCTCGCAGAAAAAGGTAACCGGTGAGTGGAAGTGAGTGTATGTTTTTACAGAATATATATCCTATCTGCACCTGATTATCTCCAGCAGAGACAAAGGAAACCTGGTGCCTCCTCATAAAGCACCTTGTTCCACAGACTTTAGATAATAGCTTTGAAAATAAGAACCAAGCAGCCTCATGCTGCAGGGGCTGATGCTGGGCTCTGCAGACGTGACTGGGCTCTTTGCTGGATCCCACTTCTGTCTCAGCTGTTGGCAAATGCCATTGGGACTATGGGAGTCCATCTGTCTGCTGCCCTGGCCTCATACCTTGGTATCATGGGGGTCATTGGGCTGTCATGCTTGGGGACAGTCACCAACTCAACCTGGTTCAGGCATGCAGTAGGCTGTTAGTACTGGCAGAGGAACATTCCTGAGCTGTCTCTGCCCTACAAGTTGGAGGAGGAGCGGGACGTTCTGTGGGGCTCAGCATACCAGCTGATGTGGGGTGGTGCAGAGTGGGTGTAGATTTTACCCCACCTGCTGGGTCTCCAGTGCAGGGAGCAGCTGTCCAAGTAGAAGCCCCTGTGCAGGTCTGATCCCACCTGAGAGCACAGGCACAAGTATGTCCCTGTTGTGGCAGCAATGAATTCGGCATCCCTCCCATGGCTGGTGTGTTTCTGATAGCCAGTGCTGAGGCTGTTTATCATTTTGTTTACTAGAGAAAAGATCATGTTGGTGTTTCATTCTGCTTTTAATCTCTGTTACAGGCCACTCTATAATGCCATGGCAGGAGACTTAATAAATATAGTCATTTGGATAATGAATGGTGATGATACAGGCGAGCTGGAGGGAGGGTGCAGAGGAGAGATGCTGCACTGGGCACCTGGTGGTGTTTGGAGGCAGGAGGATCATGTCCTCCTGGGATCAATCCTCTGCAAGGTCCCGCGGCCCCAGGTGGTGACTGGGACACAGGGGTTGCCCAGTGCTTTCCCAGTCAGCATCCTTCGTTGTGTGAAAAGGGCTGAGACTGGCAGGGATCAATGCAGACCCCAGTGTCCTGCCTGGCAGGAACCACGAGCCTGTCACCCACTGGGGGCAGGGATGTCTTGTGCCCCTGAACCCCGAGGAGCTGGGAGCTGTTCATGCATGCTGCAGTACCATTTCATGCAGCACCATTTCATGCAGCACTTCTGTACAGTGGCTTTCTGTGGGACATTATCAGAAATGAGAGAACTGGGACTTCTTTTCCCTCTCTCCCTACCTTTCACTTTACTGCTGCCTGACTGTCCATTTGTATTACTGCGGATCATCCTTGCAGCCCCTCCTGCCATCTCCCACTCATCAGAATCCTGCATCATTCTGGCCATGCCTCTGCACACCAGCGCAGCTGTTCTCAAGTGAGCCAGTGCTGGGCTGCAAATGAGCTGTGCTGGCTGCCCACTTGCATCTCCCATCCCATCCCAGGGCACTGGGACTGTCCCCTTGGGACAAAAACAGGACTGCCATTGCCTCTCCCCTTCCTCCCCACCAAACCTGTGGGGAGCCTGAGCACCCTCATTTCTCAGGTCACCGCTTGGCTAATGGTCTATTAATTTGTTCAATTGTCCCCTGTGAGGCAAACTCAATTTCTGGCCGAGATTCCTCCCTGGCTGTCGACACGGTGATGGATAGGACGAGTGGCTGTCACTGCCAGCCCCAGCGCCCGCTCGGCACGCTGGGCACCTGCTCAGCTCTGCCTGCACCCTGGTGTGGCTCCAGCGGGACCAATCCATCGCCTCACGCCCAAGGACCTGTCTCTGGCAATGAAAAATGACAGAAATATTTAAGGACAAAGAACGTTTACAAACCCAATTTAAAATTATTATGGAAGGCCCTGGCTGCAGATGGGCCCAAGCTGATTCGTGGTGGCAATCAAATCGAATTTCCTTATCGTTGTATTATTTTAGGGCGTTATCTGGGCCCATAATGCAGTTATAAATTCAATTTCATCTGCGAGCATTCATTGTTTACTGTCGCCTGTTTGCTGGGGAAAATGTAAACACTTTGCAGCCTTCAGCTGCAAAATTAATTTCTGGCAGAAAACGGGAAAGAGGAAAAAAAGTGGAAGGTGCCCAAATAAAAAGAGAGAACAAGAAAGGTGGTGGCAGAAGTGCTGCTGGGCATGGCACAAGGGCTGGCAAGGGCACCAGAACCATCCAAGCTGCTTATACCAGTCAGCTGCCATGGCTGGCTACCACCTTGTTCCATGCTTGGGATGGCAGTGGATGGGAATGCAAGGGGATGGATGGGGATGGGCAAGGATTGATGGGAACAGGTATCTGGATGGCACTGGCAGCTCTCGCCTCTTCTCCCTGCTGCCACATTTCTCCTCTGTGCAAAAGGAAGAAGAAAATTCTCAGTGACCTGATGGGGCTGCCAAGGGAAAGTTGAAGGTCTCCCATTAATTCCAGACTAAAAATGACAAATTCATCTTCTACGACAATTAAATGAAGTCAGTAATTGATGCTAATTGATCTTCAGCCGAGAGGGCTCTTACTGCTTTGCTGTGCTCTCCCTGATGCTCTGGCACTTTCCTCTCTTCTCCACTTCTCCTCCCTGCAGTCCCCTGGCCATGGGGATGTCCCCAGGGCCCCAACAGCTGCTCCTGCGCTTGCCCAGCTCGGCCAGCCCTATGCATCTTTTTCAGCTGCTCACTTCTTGGAGTTTGCATTTATTTTATCTTTTTTTTTTTTTTTTTGGAGGCAGGTACCAGGCCTGGCTGTGTTAGCGACAAAGGATTTATAGCCTACAGCTGTGTAGGTTTCCACTTAATTTTTATAAGCCCAGCATAAGAGCCAGCGGGGGGTAAAGCACACTTGGATTTTCTCTACTTAAAATATTACAATGTTAGCACTTTTGCTTGAGCCCTGAAAAGGGGCCGGTGGGGGGGCTGGATGCGTGTGTGTGTGTGTGTGTGTGTATGTGTGTGTTTGGGGTTTTTTGGTGTTGTTTTTTCTTCTTTTTTTCTTTTTTATGAGAGCCCTTTAATCTCGAGCCAATATGTCAAAATCAAATTAAGCCTTGGAAAGGGAGTGGGCTCAGCGTGCCAAGCTCGCTCGCTGGGTTGTAAATGTACAATTGTTTCTGGGAGCTGTTATTAAAGCGAGGTGACTGCTGCCTGTTAAGGGACCCTGACGTCACGTCCTCCGGCTGTGCTCGGGAAGCAGCACCGGGAGGAGGGGGACAGAGTTCGGCCACGTGGTGACCACCGGGAGGGGATGAAACCACGGTGTCCCCTGGAGCAGAGCAGAGAGAGGGTGGCACCAGCCCTTGCGTGGATGGGCTGCATGGTGGCCCCAGCAGAGGAACCCCTGGGGACTCTTAGGACCCCTGGGGACGTGGCTTGTGTTTCCACACAGAAGAGCAGGTTGAGAACTCCTCCAAGGAACCATCAGAGAGGGCGGGTTTGGGGCTTACAGCAGGGTCTGAGTTTTGGAGGTAGGAGAGTTTACTCAGCTAGAACTTCCCATGGCCCTTCTGGAGAAGCAAAAGGGGCAAATCGGAGGTTTTTTAGTTTTCTGACTAAAAGATCCCCATTTGCTTGGGTTGAGATGCCCATTTCTTGCCCAACCTAAACCATTTCAGCAGGGTGGTGGGGCTGGCCAAGAGCCTCACCTGCAGAACCCCTTGCAAGGTGTGGTATAGCAGCACTAATTTGGGGGAGCCAGGCCTCTATGGGACCTTGGTTAGGGGCAGAGGGGGCAAGCCTTACCCCCCTGATGTGGAGGCAGGATTTGGGGTGCTGTGCTGTGGGGTACACACTCTGCAAGGAGGTCATGAGCCACTTTCAGGGTGTCTTACTGTGGTGAGATGCTGCCATCAACACCGCCATGAGTGTTTTGAATCCACACTTCTGCTCAGCTTTGCTGCAAGCAAAGTAACAAGCAATGAAAATACTGTAAAGTATCACCGTTCTTCACTTGAGACAGTTTGTAATTATCCATAGTGCTGGTATTTGACATTATATTGACACTGTGCAGGTCTTTAAGGTCATCATTTACCCCTTTTTATTTCATGCAGTGGAACTGAAACAGGCTGGAGAAGCATGGTGGGGCAGTGAGGAGGTGTGTTGGCACACTGAGATCTGTTCACTGCCCTCTCCCTCTGGCTTGACTTCAGCTCCTACAGATGCCAAGACAGGTGGTCCCTGCTCCATATCCCCAAATCCCCAGTTTCAGTCCATTGAGATGGGCAGCTTCATGGGAAGCCATAGGGGACTGGATGCTGTGGTCCCAGCAGTTTACCATCAACACTGGGATGAAGACCCAGCACAAGAACAGCAGTCAGACCTCACACCTCCTCTTGGCCATGCCACATCGAGCAGTAGAGACCAACTAACATCCAGGATAATTAGTCCTGGTTTGAGGCAGTGGTAATGAGACAGAGCAAAGCACTGCACTAACGGGGCTGTCTGACTTCCAGCCATGAGCCAGCAGCTCCACGCAGTGCTGGGCTGTCCGGGGTGCACACATGAGCTCATTAGGAGCAAACTGAGAGACACCTAACGTGATGCTGTGGGCAGGGTGCCAGACCCTGGGGTGAGCATTCCCTGGGGCCCCGAGGGCCATCAGCAGCAGTTCTCCATCAGCCAGGTGATGTGGCAGAGAAGCCATGTGCCCACTGCAGGCCACTTTCACTGGTCTTGCTGGGTTGCCCTTGGGAGCCAATAGCATGGGGAGTTGTGTTCTCAGGTCTTTATGGGTCCCACTAAATCCTATGTAATATACTGTAAATAAAGTTTATGGCTGAAATTGGTGGTTTACAGGGGCAAACCAAAGTCCAGCTGCAAAGCTACAAACAAGTGAACTATATGTAAAGGGGTGATGGCACCAGTACCTCCTACTGAGCCCCGACCTGTTTTTTGGGCATGTTTCGCTGGGTCTTAGGGAGAATGTAGCTTGCACCAGCTGCCTCTGGCTCTGGTTATGCTCATCTGCTACACATGGCTTCCAACTCTTTGCCATAAGCAGTTGAGACCGATTTGCAAAGTGAAAATAAATGACTTTCTCCAAGGCACACAGGGAATCATCACTGAGGGCTGAAGTAAATGTAATGCTCGGGGAAACTGAGGCAAGGAGTTGTGCTTCAGGTCGTGTAACAGTGGTCTGGCAGAGCCAGGAGGAAGACTGAGAGCCCTTGTGTCACCTTCCTTGTGTCTCTGCAGTTGGTGCCTGACATACCGTGCAGGGACTCAACACTGTGCATGGGGCCATGGAAACCCCAGTGTGTCAGAGGCACCCAAAATACCCCCATCACCCCTTTTCCCACGGCTCTGCAGCTGGAGCAGTGGGCAGGACTGAGCCTGAGAAAGCACACAGGTTGCTCAGCGATTCCCAGATGTGCTGTGCTCGCTGTTTTCCGGGAACCCGGCGGCCTGAGCAGAGATAAATAAGTGATACAGACATCTCTGCACTAAACACACACGACGCGCTCCCTCCCGCTCCCCCACCCCACGCACACAGTTCTATTAATCCTGACAAATTATGACGTACAGACGTGTAATGCAAACTGATTCATCATACATTCAAATCTGCTGTGTGGGAGCAGCGGGAGGGCAGAGGCAGACAAGTGTATTACACGGATAATGTATTTGACGTATTAATAAAACCAGCCGCATTGCTCAATCTGGAGAGAGGGAGGGATGCCGATACATCATGACAGATCACATATTGATGGAATCCAGATGTTGGGAATCATAGTCTTGGGGCCTTTCTTGTATTGACTAAAGGTAAAAAATGCAGGCTGTCAGCACATTAAATCTCTGCTCTGCTCACGGAGGCTGGGGGATAATTATTTATTTGTGGAGGACAAGGAAACAGCTCCCTGCGTCCCCTGTCCCGTTAGCCCAGCTATCTGCGAAGGAAGGTCAGGGAAAAAATTTTTAACCCCCCTGCTATTTTGTTACCCGTGGACTGCAATGACCAGCCGGAGCACGTGTTACTATGGTCCCATCATCTTGAAATCCTTGGTTCAGCTGTAGAAATCAGTGTCAAAGTGATCCCAGCTGAGCACCTGGTCTTGGAATTTTAGCCAGTGAAGCACTCGAAAAATACCCCCTCCTTACCTTTGCCGGCAATGCTGCTGCTTGCTGTGTTTTGCTCCTCTTGGACAGGGATGCACATTCTGAGTGGTTTGAGGAAGCATTAATACATATGTGTATCCGTAAGATATTTTTAGTATTTTTCAGGAAAAGATATTCTGTTACTCACAGTTCCATGGGTAAAGGTCATTGTGCCAATAACAACTCCTACTTTGATTTTACCTTGCTGGGTCCTTTTAAAATGAAACTGTCTTGTTTCAGATCCGTTTGGGTTGGACACCCTTTAAGGGCTGCTTGTGTTTGTGAAGCCTGATTGACTTTGGCTTGTGTGTGACAAGGCGTTAAGCACATGGTAACATTATCTATTAGGGGACACAAATACATGGATGTCCTGGTTTGGCTTTGTGCTCCTCCACGGGAATAGCACCTTTCCCTTGAGCATCTTTTTGTTGCAGTGGGTTAAACCTGCTGCTGGGTGTCTGGCCAGCACAGCAGGATGAAATGACACTGAGAAGATGACAGAGCTTTGTGCTAATGCTCTTCCAGGGTTATTGCCAGCCCGGAGAAGGTGCTGTGCTGTGTATTTTTGGGCCCTGCTCCTGCGTGCTTGTGTTACTTGCAGACAAGAGGGACCAGGAGGTGGCTGGGACACTAATGGTGGCTGGAAGGCCAGGGCAGCTCAAACGAGAGGTGTGGATTTCAAAAGTAATGAACTTGCAGCAAAGAGGGATAGATGTTTGAGCATTAGGAAGTGTTTAAATGATTGGGGCAGAGCTTTCTTGGATGCACGTCACTGGGACTTACATATACGAGCCTGTAGAACTATTATATAGATTATATTATAGCTTATATTATATCGGTTATATTATATATCAGAGAGAGAGCAAGAGAGAAAAACTATATTGGAACTATAGAACTATATACATATATTTAAAGATATACATAAAATAGAGAAATATTAACTTATATTATATTATATTATATTATATTATATTATATTACTATTTGGAGCCTGTAGAACTACTTGCGTGTTATTTTTCCCCTACCAGAATGGATCAAAAAGCAGGGATAACGAAATGTAGGGAAATACAAAAGCAGACATTGACATATTGTTGTTTTCCCCAGGAAAACCTGGTGGGTACCTGCCATGGGTCTGTGCCCATCGGAGAGGGATGCTGGGACTTCTCTGGCATGCAGAGGTGCAGATGCCCAGGGCCACTCTGGCAGCCTTGGCACCCTGCAGAGCACTCCTCAAATCCTCTGCTCCTGGGGAGGGTAGCCCAAACTGGAGCCGTGCTGAGGGATTAGCCTCACTGAGCCTTGCAGAACATGTCCCCAGCCTCCTCGACTGTCTGGCAGTGGGGCAGTGAGTTTGCTGTGTGGGAGCAAGCCTGCCTCGAGATCTGGGGTCAGGGCTCCACTGCCATCTCTCCACAGCTTTGCCGTCTCAGCTGACTGAGCGGGAGCCAGCGCTGCCCATGGACAGCAGCGGCCCTGCTCGCTGTCCCTACAGCCAGCGAGACCCGTCCGGCCCTGTCTTTGAGTGTGCACCGCGGGTCTGCTGCCCTCAGACACGGCCGGGGCACAGGGCTGGCAGCGGGGTGAGTCTCTGTCCCCTGCTCAGCCACCGACTCCCTCTTGAGCTGTGGGTGACCTACACCATGCAGGGCTGTCAAAAGCAAGGACACAAGTCCCACAGAGTCCCAAAGTGCCTTTAAAATTCATTCTTTAACCTCTGGAAGTCGTTTCCTTGCATGTGAAATGGAGACAATAAACACCTGAGATGAAAGGGCAGCTTTACTCTGCTAAGATAAAGGGATTTGCTCTTTCCCTGGACTCATTCGGTACAAGTGGATGGGTCTGGAGGCTGAGCTGCTGGCAGGGAGAGCTTACCAGCCCCAGAAAGTAGCAGGTCCTTTTTCAAGTTGGAGAAAAGCAGCTTAGAAGAAATATAAATTGTACTGAGTAAAGAGGACTTGAAAGCAGGGAGGGCTTCTCAGATGGGGAGCCGGGGAAAATGATGGAGGGAACGTAAGAATGACAAAGCATGTCGTTCCAGTGGAGTGCAAGATGATTTGCTTTAGCTCATTAAATACTGCAATAAAATATTAATAGTTATTGTCCCTCTATTTTTTGTAATTATCCTTGCAAAGAAGGATCTGCTGCAAGTCACTAATGTATTCCCAGCAGCGGGTTGCTTTTTAATACGGTGATGGCAGTCAGGGGTGAGGAGGAGGGGGAATGAAAGCGTTTATGTGTGGCCAGAAAATAGTTGTATGATCAGGGTCATTAAAGAACCAGCACTGTCTACAGAGGGAGAGACAGAACAAGGGGAAGAGGAGGCTGCAGAGAGAGGAAGAGGGTGCAGGTCAACCCGGGAGCACTCAAGAAAGGATGAAATTTGAGGGCAAACTGGTGTCTGCATCCCATCTAATCCCAAGGAAGAAATCTGTGCTGTGGCTGTGCAGGTCAGTGTGCCTGGATGTTTGCTGGTGAATGTAGTGATTTCTCCACCTGATCAAGCTGATGCAGCTTTGAAGGACCCTGCAAGTGCCAAGCTCCTGCTGCAGGTGCTCAGGTGCTCTGTGGGGTCAGCCCAGTCACCTGGGAGGAAGACTTCATGCTGCTGCATGACCATGGAGGGTCCCCTCCATCCCAGCCCTCTGCAAGGCAGACCTGGTGCATATTAGCTGTGCCCCTGCCTTTCAGTGTCCCTTTTCCTGTGCCTGTCCCTGAGGCTGTCCTTGCTCTGGTCAGTGCCATAGCTTGTGCTGTCACCTCCAGGTTCTTGGACCTCAGAATCTCTCAGTGGTCAGAGGACCCTTTGTGGGAGTTTCATCTGAGCAAACACCCTGTGAGAGGGTCCCTAGGGTGGTTGGGGACCCAGACGATGAGTGGTGGGTCAGACACCATCTGTGGCGCTAACAGGCTCTGGCAGAAAGCTTTAAAAAGTGAGGTGGAATGTCTCCTGCCAGCAGCAAGGAGCGTCTCTAAGGCTTGAAGCTTCTGCAGCAGCACCAACATCCCATCCCACTGTGTTCAGGCCAGGAGAGACCTCACTGTGCTTCCATCTCTGGTTCCTGCTGCATGAGCACAGTGGGATACAGTGAGGCTCTGAGCCTGGGCAAAGCTGTTGGCTTAAGCACATCACACGGAGCAGATGGGTCTTTTCCAGCTGGGGACAGCCCATGGTGCCTGGGGTGGGTGAGCAAAGGCTGAGTCCCAGCAAAGGGCTCCTGGCATGTGAGACCAGGCTTGTGGTCACCACGATGTGGCATGGAAAGCCTTGGCTGGAGGAGACAGAACACACTCTGCCATCCGAGGTGGAGAGAGCAGGGATCGGGGATCCTCGGGCTCCTGGCCCCAGGCAGGGAAGGCCTGGGAATGCAGATGCTGGGTGGTAGCAGCAGCAGCAGCAGCAGGACAGTGCCATGAGCCCACCTCAGGGAGCAAAGCCTGTCCTGGGGATCCGCCCATCTGCCTGTCCAGGCAAGCTGAGGGCCAGGCAGCCACGTCCATGATGCTCCTGCTTCCCAAGCCAGAGGAGAGACCAGGGCTTCAGCCCCTCTCAGATCCCATCATCTGACCCATGGAAGAGAAGCGGTGCTGACAGGTATCTAAGCGAGGCAGAATTAAGGGAAATGATAATAAATGTAGATGGTCAGGTGGGGGAATGAAATGATCCATCTTTTGCATGTTAGTCAAGAGGTGCTCGCAGGCTCCCCTCCTCCCCGCTCCCATTCAATCAGGGCCTGTCAGACCTCCAGCAGGTTGGCATTTTTGTGAAGAATCTCTCGGCTAAAAATTGTTGTCATTCCTATTTCCTTGTTATCAGTTGGCGGCACCTCGGCAGAGCCCGGAGATTAACGCAGAATCGCCGGGCGAGCATCCATTCCCAAAGAGCCCTATCCATTACGCCGAGCTCGGCGGGTCCCTCCCGCCTCACCTCCCACATTCATCATCTTTAACGCTGACAGCCTGGCGCAGGCCTTTCAAATTTATCTCGCCGCGTCCCGGGCAGGCTCTATCCGTCAAACTGCACGAGAGGGAGCGAGCGGAGCGCCATCTCCTCTCCCCTGTACATCGGGGAGGGAGAGGGGGGGAAAACAACCTGCCCGTGTGAGGGACTCGGTAAAAGATTGGTCCGAGATACACAATTAATCATGGCTCGCATCAATTTGCTTGATTTACTCCCTGGAGGGAGAAGGGGCGTAAACACGGCGTGTGCAGAGGCAGTGTGGAAACATAATGTGTCTGTCTATAGGAAAAACATTAACACATCATCCCCGTTGTGGGTGATTGATGGGGGAACGGGACAGGGACAGCCCAGAGCTGGCAGGGTGACAGAGAGCCAGGAGCTTGCCAGGAAGATGGACCCAATGGAGATGAACCTCAGGGGCCACCGGTCAGGGCAGGTGGCACTTGCCACATCTGACCCACCTGGTGCTTCCCTTGCAGTGTTCTTCCTGAAGTGGCAGCCCATTCCAGGTATCTCCCCTGACACTGCAAGCCTCTGGGTGGGGAAGGGAGGTGGGAAGGGAAGCTTCCAGCCGTTCTCCATGTGCAAGGCAGGTGCTTCAAGGTACAGATGTGTGAAATGTCCCCATCTTCAGGGTGATGCAGAATCCCAAGCAAAACTGCTTTTGCACATAAAAATTTCCAAGGCGTATTTTGTGTTCGCTGCCATGTCCTAAATAGGTGTCCATGCAGTTTACTCTGCGTTACCCTCCCTGAATTCTTCCTGTAAATAACGTTTTTGCCTGGAGGTGGGTGCATTTCAGGATGAGATCCAAATGTGCAGAGCATGCTTGTGAAGCCCTTCAGTAGCCTTCGGGGCAGGAGATGCCGTAGCAATGCAAGATGCTGTTATTATTAGATCCCAAGCACTGGGTTGTGCCATCCCTTGATGGCTCTGGCGAAGAGGCTGACTTTTATGGAGAAAGTTACTGCTGTATTTACAATCCAAACCTCCTCGTAACCAGCTGCAGGGTGGAGGAGGAAATGCAGAGAGAGCGTGTGATGATTTAGTGTGTCCTTCTCTCGTGCCTTTCAGCCAAGGAGCCTTCTCCCTCCTTCACCAGCCCACACTTGGCAGGGCTCTGGCTCTGTGATCACACCCCCATGGACAAGGGGAGTGGGAGGAGAGGCTTAACCAAGGTCAGAATGGGGGACCAGGAGCCTGGACACTCAAGTCCCAGACTTGTGTCTTCCTTGGTGAAATCTTTGTGTAAATAAATGGTACCCAGGCCTCGTTGGGCCAGGTACTGACGGCATTTCCCACTAGCTGTTGGGAAGGTTATCATGTTTGGAGGTGGATATGGGGGTTCATGAGAGCTCACTGGCACCTGATATGTGTAGGGAATAACCAAGGTGATAGGAATACAGGAATATTGAGAAAGCAACCCACAGTGTGAGGGTTGTGCAGGATGAGCTGATGCACTTTACCAGCTCTTAACACCCAAACATGTTTCCCCAGCCAGTTTGCAGATCATACTCAGCACCATACCTGCTATGAGCTGCAAATGCTGCCAGGTTTGCTCCCTGATTAGCTAGCAGTGATGTTGGACAGGCTCACTCCTCCCCATCCATGTGTGGCCCTTGGTTGGGACCTTCCTGCAGGTGCACCCATCATTTGGGATCTGAACAGGCATCAGTTTCCACACATACGTTTCTTAACATGCCTAAGGTGGGGTTTAAAAGCTGGTCTTCCAGCTCTTCCACTGCTTTGTTGCATGGGGCTTCCTTTAGCTGCACCCCAGAATTACCACCTGGGAGGAAAAGATGCTAACACAGGGAGATCTGTCATCCACAGAGCACTGGACAGTGGTTTGTAAGTCAAAAATGAGTGAAACAGCTGTAGTCTGCCTTAAATGAAACATGGAGCTCTGTGGAATGATTTGAGTATCCAAAGACACTGTCCATTAATTGCCCTCCTGTCTGCAGGTCCTTGGGAGAAAAGCCTGCCGTGCTACCATCTTGTCTGTCTCTCTGTCCAGCTATCACTACAGTGCTTCAGACTGTTCCTATTTCTGATTCATGGACTATGAATTAAATTCTGAAAATTAACACTCCTGCTAGGGGCTACTCCTATCCTCAGGAAAATTCCCATCCCTTCTCTATGATGTGCAGCACTAGCCCACACCTGTGTGCCCTATACACCCAGGAGCATCCCTCCTAGGAGCAGTTGCTGTCCCCAAAGCACACAGGCTGAGCTCAGGCAGGACCAGCTCCATGACCCACATTTCTGGGGTTGCTTATGGTTTAAATTTATCAGTTTAATTTAGTTTTATTCTCCCCTGATTTAGTTTCATCTGAGGAGGGGTTTTGTTTCATTTTATCTTGTGGAAATTACTCATAATTTTGTAGTGGCTGTTTAATATATATATATATATATATATATACATATATATATATGTGTGTATGCTGGGTTTTACAGCCCATTTTTATCACCTTTTTATTATCTTGGGTCAAAAGCTTTACTGGGTTGCATTCAGGGAATTATGCAAACTAAGAGAAAATACCATAGCAAAACTATAGATTTTCTCATTAAACTCTGCTTGGACATGTAGTTATTGTAGTAAAACTCTAGTAACTATTACAGGCCCTAATATAAAATTATAGTTTGACACCTCAGCATGATTGGCCTTGCACTGCAGTTAAATTAACCCTTTCCATCCCTTGCCGGCTCACACTAAAGGCTTTTGCTGGAAGCTGGCAAGCTGGACTCAGTGGGCGAGCTGGGGTGGCTGTTTGAGGGCTTAGCCTGGAGCTGCACCCACGACCCCTCTGTGGTCGAGTTCCAGCAGCTCCAGAGCAGCTTTGTCTGAGCTGTCAAAACACCTCACTCCAGCAAGAATTGAGAGAGAAGTGATGCTTGAACAAGGTGGAATCCTGCAAGTCCAGGTGAATAAAGTCCAGGAAGGATGTAGGAGTTTGCTGGAGTTTGCAGCAGTTCCTCATCCCAGAAATTGCTTTGTTCCTACTGCCCAAGGACTGTGTAATTCTCCCTGCTCTGTGCACAGTGGATTTAAGGAGCGATAAGCATATTCAGCGACTTAATTATCTCAGACGAGATTTTCTTCTCAATTACACTCAAGTAAATCTGAAGTGATTCCATTCAAGTGGATGGTCTTAGTCCACCCTTGTAAAAAGTAAAATCAGATAAAACATTGTCCATGCATGTTAGCAAATCTCCACGCCTTTGCTTTATCACTGCAGCAATGGTGGGAGGCTTTAGGAGCATCTGACGCAGTGACGGTCTGTGTTTAAAACAACTTGGATGGTCCACCAGGGGTGGGGACTATTTCCTTCTGATTGCCTGATTAACATTTTAAAACCATGTTGATAATAACCTGGGGTAGTGTGACAGTTCAGCAACTTCATTCGAGGGAAACACTTAATCATATTTATTATGTAAACACAGCTTGCCATGCCCCCATTAAATTATTAATAGTACCATTAACATATTTACATATAAATCTTATAGCAATTGATGGAAATGGCTCCAAGAACCTTGCGTTAACTCCCTTTTTATAATGGATTCTCTCTTGCAAATACCCATTTATTAAAGAGACAAAATATTAATTTTTTGTTAAATGTTCATGTCAAAAATGTCACCTTTGCAGTTTTGCAAATTGCCATTTATGCAAAACCTACTGGGTTGGTATTTTCCTGTCTTAAAAATGGCCTGTTTAAAAATATTGCTTCAATAGGAGCAAATAAGGAGAAAAAGGATAAAGATATTTCAGTGATCTGGGCAAGTTTTTTGCATTTTCATTAGTGATAAAATTGATAAGTTGAGCAAGACAAAAATGGGGGTTTGTTCCATCACTCCACACCTGGAGGTACCCTAAAATGCCCTCAATCCCAATGCTGCCTGGGATTTAACCACTGAGCAAAATGCACACAGTTCCTTCAGTATCCTGAAGGAAATAGGCAGCATAGTGGGGCATGAGGGAAACAGAAGAAAGAGCATAGAGGGTACGAAGGATTTACTGGACAGGATGAAGAGAAGAGGTTGGAAGGTAGGTTAGTCCTTCTCTGGTTTCTCCTCCAAATTCTGCATCTTTCTTAATCAGCCCTGCCCTGCTAATAAGCCTAATTAGGCTATATACTGTAATTCTTAATACCTTCCAGGTAGCAGTATCCAAGGGTGATTCATTCTCAGGACTGCCAACTTTCACAAGTTTATCACAAGACTCTCAGGATTTTTTTTTTTTTCTCTTCTTAAAGTTTCGGCTTCTGCAATCAAATGGTGGTATAAGAATCTCAGTTTTGCTTTAAATAAATGGAAAATGCACACTTTGAGCTGTGTGGTCAGGGCAGAAAGCTTGAGTATGTGCTGTGAGCCTGGTCCTTAAAGCACAGAAACCAGAGAGCAAAGACAAAGATAACCGCAGGGTGGTGGAGTTGTAGGATAATTTAGGTTGAGAGAAGCCTAAGGAGGTCACAGTACATTTAATTTCTGGTACATCTCATATTAAATGGAAGTTTCCATTAGCCGTTTTAGTATTAAAAATAGTAAGGCATAGCTCACGGTTTTGTGTGAACTCTGTATTCTATACATTTCCATATGGCGAAGTATAAACCTCCACCGAGAGCCCGGCTGCCCCTTGTCCCTCCGGCGCTCCTGCAGACATCCCACACTGGCAGTTCTGAGCTGAGCAGGCAGGGATAAAACCAGTTTGATGGGAAGGAGCGATAGCTGCCTGAACTGGGACCTGCTGGGGACCCAGCAAGGGGCTCTTGTCCCAGCTCTGCTCAGGACGCGTGACCTTGGCAAGCTGTGTCTCCCTTCCACACCACCCTTCACCCCACCTGAATACAGGGCTGAGCAAGGCGCTTTCCATTCTGGAGAATTATTGGAGAATTAGACCTTATTATGGTAATGCAGTAGCCGAAGAAAGACGGACGAAGCATTACAAAGGATTTTTTTCCCTTTCTCAATTAAATGAATGTTCTCCTAACCCATCGCGCCCAGCCCTCGTGTGTGCTGTTACAATTGTCTCTAAAAACTCTGTCTGATTTTTCAAGCAATTTCTCACGAAACAGGCACTTTCAGAAAAATCATAAGAAAGCAATCGTTTCAAATTGGTCATTTGGGACTCAAATTACTAATCTAATACATTTTTTATTGAGGGTTCCTGAAAGGTTCCATAAAACACAGTCTTTGAAGCTGCCCAAACTTGCCAGCCTCCCAGTTTGACAAATCGAATCCAACAATCCACTTTGCAGCTCAGGTTTAGGGCTCGGGAAGCTGCCACCGAAATAGCAGCGTTTATATTTCTCCATCAATAGAGCCTCTCTGGTCAGATTTTTAAATTCCCTGGGGTGTTGTGTTGATTTTTTTTTGCCTGTGCTGGATTTTTGTGTCTGTGTCCAAGCTGCAGTGCTCATATTGGGGATATTTGTGGGGGAGGTTGACCTGGAATCTGCTGCTGAGCATCGTCTCTGTTCCAACTCAGAAGAGTAAGCAGGACAGAAATTGACCCAGGCAAGGAGAGAACTGGGAGCCAGAGACTGACTTTTTATTTTTAATAGAATTTGTATCATTTATTATATTTTCTTGTTTTTATTATTTATAATGTTATTTATGTTTTTCTTGAGGCTTAGATGGGACCCCTTTAGCAGCAGAGCACTGTGCATAGTCCCATTGAGCTTAAAGACTGAACAGAGAAAGAAACTAAAACATGGGACATACATGGAATTCTGATCTTCTTTCTAGGAATGAGGGCTGAAAGCATGGGAAAATTAATGAGGTCAAACAGGCAATCTCTGGTCCTGAGTCCCTGTGTCATGTCATGGCCACAAGACCATACTCCCCTCTTTGCAGCAGTTTTTTGGGAAATACGGGTAGTGCTGACCCACTTCCCAGTGGCCACTCATGGTTACAAAGCATCAGCCTGCTTACACACAAGGCACTAATCAAATATACGTTAATTATTATTTTGGCAGATGCTGAGGGGCGTCTGAGTGCCGCCTTGAGGTACAACCAAAAAAAAGGCGCCTCTCTGATCAGGTCTAATAAAACCCAAAATAAAACTCTATGAGTTGACAGCCAGCTCCTTCTTGATGCTGGAGAAACAGCAGCCAGCAAGGAAAATCCAACCATGCAAGACCAACACCAGCTCAGCCTGCCAAGAGCCCAACCAAAATTGCTTCTCCCCTTGAAGGTCTGGTGGCAGTTTTTCTTTTGCAGTATCTGCCAGTTGGGAGCAAGGCAGAAATGTGGTTTTGAGGAGCATTTTCAAGCAGTGTCTGCTTCTTGGTTCAGCCAGCACAAGAGTGCAGAAGGGAGAGGGAAGGAGTGGGGGAGCTCGAGAGAAAGACACAGAAGAAGCTGCTTGGCTTCAGGCAGAGATGGGGATGGAAAGTTTGGGAAGAGAGGCATTACCTCTGCCTGCAGCTCAGCACCCACGAAAGCACAAGGCTCATGGAGCAGGGGTTAGTGCAGCACTGATACTCAGACCTGGCATCTTGGTCTGAATTTCCCCCTCTGAGAGGAGCCATGCAAGCAGGAAAGGGGGCTTTGCTGCCAATCCCACTGCACCCAGACCACTCCTCACCTTGGAGCCCACAGTGTCCTCTGGCTGTGTGGCTCCTTTGGTGCCAGTGTGGCCGGCTCAGTGCTGACACACTCCCCTCTAATGCCTCCAAGGGGGCCTGTTACTATTTATTGGGTTAGCGTATAGTTTTCTGCTGCCATTACCATTTTACTGTGGGGATAATGCACAATGGGTAGTCAAAAAGTAGAGCAGGAGTTGATTTCAAGCCAAACGTGGTCATTTTGGGTATCAACTGGGACTGCATTGCATGGGAGGCTGTTTTCAGCTGAGTCTGCCTATGGTGGTCACCCATGGCTGATGGTTGCCCTTCCAGCCCATGCTTGCCTGCAGCTTCCTGAGGAGTTTGACACCAGGATCCTGCCCTCGTGCAGGTAGGGAGCATGCGCAAGCCACGCTTCCGTCAGAGGGGCCACGGTTTTAAGACCAGCTGGAGATAAAACACCACGCACCACCCTCCTCCTGCCACCCTGGTGGAATGGGGAGGAGAATCAAAGTAAAACTTGTATGTTGAGATAAGAACAGTTCAATAATTGAAAATAAAGTGCAATAGTAATGGTAAATAATAACAATAATGATAATAAAAGGGGGAAAAACAAGTGATACACAATGCAATTGCTCACCACCTGCTGACCAATGCCAGATCCCTCTTCCCAAATCCAGGTCAGCCATACTTCCAGGTAACTCCCCCCAGTTTATATTCTGGGCATGGCATTCTATGGTGTGGAATATCCCTTTGGTCAGTTCAGGTCACCTGTCCCAGTTATGCATCCTCCCGGTTTCTTTTGCGTACCCCTTCACTGGCAGAGCATGAGACAAGGGGGAAGAAAGTCCTTGACTTAGGATAAACACAACTTTGCAAAAAACCAAAACATCAGTGTTATCAACACCATTCTCATTCCAAATCCAAAACACAGCACTGTAACAGCTAAAAGAGAAGAAATTAACTCTACCCTAGCTGAAACCAGGACAATGACCCATGGAGATGCGTTTCCCAAGCTTAATCTGTCTTTTCCCCATGCATTTATGCATTAGTCAGCACAGGACAGGTCCATCTCCCTTGAAACCTTCATGCACCAGCCTGCTCTGCCTCTGTCCGTGCCGGGTAGGAAGCTGCCAGGACCAGGCACAGAGAGGTGTCAGGCTGTATCTTGGCACAAAGTCCCTGCACAGAGACGCATGGAGCCCGTGGCAAGTCAGGACCATTGCTCCTTGAGCTGCAGGTGTAGCTCTGCCAACCCCCTGATCCTTCCCACCACCCTTCCTTGAATTCCCTCCATCTGCTGGATGGCTCTGCAGTGTGAGTGTGCTCTGTGTCCTCTTTACCCTCAGGATTCTCTCCTGTCCCTGTCCCATGCCATGGCCGCGTGCCGCAGCGTGGCCTCCCTGGGACGGTGTCTGAGGAGCTGTTTGCTTTAGCTGGAGGGAAGAGGCAGCCACGGGCAGGAGCAGCGGGCGGCTGTGACGGAATGTCTCCCGGCCCGCCGCTCCACAGAGTTGGATGTCAAGAGGAGAGGAGGTGCCAAGTGCTGATCTGGCTTTTGTACTGTTGAAGTGCATGATGCTGCTTTGGATTTACACCCATGGAAGCGGGATGGGAACTTGGCCTGGGTCTCAATGCTGTCGTAAAGCTGAGGCAGCCTTCGGACCCACTGCCAGACCTTTAATTGGAGTGGGGGATCCAGTGGAGGAGAGGAGGGGTGAGGCTCAGGGCAAAGGGAAGGCAGCCCTAGTCTTCTTGGCCTCCGGGGAAATAAGTGACAGCTACAGCGACTGCCCATCATGGGAGAGAACAGCAAGGGTCTGAGCAGGTCAGGACTCAGAAGGAACAAGAAACCAGGACTTTCAGTCCCTTTCCCATGCTCCTCCACATCCCCTCAACCTAGCAAAAATGCATTTCCTTGTGCATCAGCCAAGGCAGCCCGGGGTATGGGGATGAGGTTGTCCCTGTGCCCAAAAGCTGTGCCTGTGCAGGTCAGGACTGCATGTGAAACACCAGATCCCAGCAGCAGATTAAGAGGCTGAAGCATCAGGATGTGTCCCCACTTTGTGCTGAGCATCTCTCTCTGGGAAAGGAAGGCTCTTAGGGCAGATTTCACCTTGTGCTAAGGGGTCAGCAAAAGACTCCCGTGCCACTTAAATCCCACTTAAGTACTCTGCACTGGGGTGAAATTAACTCTCTCCACAGAATAAGCCATCAAGACAAACTGATCTAAAAATCTACGCTGGGCCACAACCAAGCCACGCTTCTATTAGCAGGTAAAAAAATATTTCCCATCCTTAGAGTTAAATGAGCCAATAGTTCAATCACAGAGCGAAAAGCTGCAATAGAGACAGGGATGCTGAGTGCCTCAGGTATTGGGAATCTATGGTAGGAATCACAATAAGCAGGTCTCGCCTGTGTTCTCTGTGTTTAGCAGCAGTGTTATTCAACAACCTATTTGCAAATGCCATCTTCCAAAGTCCTTTTTTCCCCTCTCGTTAAAGTTGCAGCGATAATAGGGCGATTACAGTGCAATAAGCTAAATGCAATCCATTAGTGGCATCACAGCCATTTTTAGATCTTGGGAGAAAAAAAATCAAAGCTGTTTAAGTTTTCTTATTATGCACATTAAAAGGCAGGCAGCGGGGTCTGATCAAAGACACCATCACCTCTGTGCTCCCCCCACCCGCCTCCTGTCCCTGCGTCTTGCCCCCCCCTATTCATTAGTGGTCACAGCTGTGCAGTTGGCCAATTACTTGGGAATAATAAGTACATTTTGCAGTAAATTAAATATTAATTAGTCCTTGGCAGGTTGTTTTGGGGTTTTTTTCCCTCATTTCCCTCCCTCCACCTGAAAACAGTGGAAGGGATGTGACACTGTTATCGCCTGTGTTGGCACGTGGGTGAGAGCGAGGGAGGCTCTCCTCCATCCCTGTGCTCCATCTCCTCCAAGCTGGCTTGCAGCAGGGTCTTTCCTGCTCTTCCTAGAGGGTTCACTGCTGCTGGGCCAGGATTTGCAAACATATCCTCAGCTTGGATGATATCTTCTTCCAACCTGGGCATATCCTGTCTCTGCCAGGCTTCCCATCCTGCATGCTCCACTTGGGCACTTAGCTCTCCAGGCAGAGCATCATCCCTGATTGCTTGTGTTGTGCATGTGAGGCCTCATCCTGCCCTGCTCCTGCACAGCAGGACCCCAACCCAAACAGTGTGTGTTGTGTCAGGTGATGAAGAAGAGTAGTCCCTGGCCAGGGGTTCGGAGGGTCTGCCAGGGACTCTGGGGACAGAATGACCTGGTTTGGATTTCTCTGTTCCCATGGAAGTCAGACTGCCTTGAACAAGTACAGGCCCTGGGAAAAAAGCCCTGCAGACATTAGTCAGGTGAAACCCAGACCAGATCCCAGGCATGGATCTGCTGGTATGAGCAGTTTCTTAAAGTGAGCCAGGTGGGCTAGTTTTGATGTCATCGACATATCAGCATGTATTACAGTTTAAAGAATGAATGCAGTGGAAAGAAAAAGTGGATGAAAAGAGCAGCTAAGCTCTGCATAGGAGGGATGAGAGCCTGACATGGAGGGAAGTCCTGTCCTTGCTCTGGAGCGCCCCAGGAGCACTGCAGAGGCTGGCACAGGAGTCCCTGGGAACCCCAGCAGTCAGGACAGGAGGGGAAGATGCGCTGGTGGCTCACCCTTTCCCTGCTGGCTTACTCCAACTGGAGCTGCTGTCCCTGTCACCCGGCCTGTGCCTCCCTAACGTGCAGCATTACCTTTGCTGCCTGTGGCCAGACAGGAAGCTGGAAACAAGGAGATGGGGTCTTAGCATCTGACTCACCACCTGTCCTTCCTCCTTGCCACCAATGTCAGTGTGAGCAGAGGAGAGGGCATTTTTTGCTCCTTTTCCTTACAAATCCATTACCAAGATTTTCTGGAGCAGAATGAGCTATGTTAGCAAAGGCAGAGTAATCTGTGCCTGTTGGCAGATCCCAAGGTAAAAGGTTCCACTTGTTCAGCCTTTGGATTTACACTTTGCTAAACAGCTCTGTGGGCTGCCTTGTGATGCACCGTGCACGACTTCGTCCCTTGGTGCTCTTGAGTGCAATTAAGTTGTGGGCTTTTTTTAAATGTAGCTTGACAATATGCAGGTTAGGTTTGTATTTTATTTACAGCTTTTACTTGGGGACCAATAAAACCCCAGCTGGCTAATGTGAGATCTAAAACTTGCATATCACTCTTTGCCTTGGATATCTTTTCTATGGTAAACTATTTATTTGCGTTTCATCTTGCACAAGCTCCTCTTTCCATGCTGAGAAGCCAAGAGCTCCAGGGGCTCTTTGAAGACTATTTGCTATAGGATAGCAACTGGAATTCTCTTTAAACATCCGTGCCTGCTTTGTCCTATAACTGGCCTCTTGGTGTCAACACGCAGTTTTGTGCGAGTTTCTTGTGCAAAGCTAACATTTGCACATTCCCCTGGCAATTGTGCTTCCAGATCCCTCTTGTTCAAGCATATCCCATCGTTTATTCTTGCAGGAATGAGCAGCAGCTACTCCACGTGCCAAATCAGAGGCGGCATCAAGGCCTCTTTAAAAAGGAAGATTTAACTGGGTTAGGAATGACTGCTGTGCTGCTTGGGTAGGAGGAACGTGCTGTGTGACCTATGTGTCCAGTCAAAATGGTCCACATTTGAATTGCAAGTATGTGGTCCCCCTATCTCTGAGCTCCAGGCTCTCATCACACAATTAAAGTGCAACAAAATCTTCTTGCAAAATCCCAGTGCATTTCACTGTCGGGCAGTCAGACGTCTCCACCTACGAGCATCCCGTGGACACTGACCCTGGCCTGCTGGCAGAATACATGTGAAGGGTGAGATGGCATCAGGCTAGTGACACAAATCATGCTAAAAATGCCAAATAGCTGTGTTTACATGCATTCGCAACCCAAGGGTCGTGCTCTTGCCATAAAAAGGGAGATGAACCCTGGTGAGATGGGAGCGATGCTCCCAAGGATGCCTCTGGGAGGGAAAGATCAAGAACTGTTGCTCATAATGGCATTGGCTGCTAAAACAGTCAAAATAATCAGGAGGTGGGGAGGATGCTGAAGGGACAGATGCAGCTGTGTGATGAGTGCCCGTCGTGTGCCGGTGCATCTGCCCAGTGACACCCCAATGTGCCCATTCTCCCTGGGATGTTACAGGTCTTCAGTGCACATACCCCAACATCCAGCCCCCCTTTAAACCCCAGCAGTGGTTTCTGTTACGTGGATCAAAAAGGCCAGGACGAGCTCTACGAAGACACAAAAGGGAAAACATTTTCTTTCTCTCCAGTGTTATTTTTCACTCCTTCTGTTTCCCTTTCTGCCATCTCACGACTCTCTAAATTCATGGGAGCTCTTCCTCAAGGTGAAATGAAGGCTCTGGGCTGCATTTGGTAGTGCCGATGACAGGGGATGAGGGTCAGGGAGGGTTAAGCAGGGAGAAGGCAGTGCAACAAGGCGGCCTGATCTAGTGATTAAACAAAGGGATTCAGCCAACATGTGTAAAATTAAGTGATCAAGAGTTGATTACAGAGTGCATTGATTGTGTACTGATGGATTAAACAGAGTCGTGCTCGGGATGCGATTTTCCAAGCCGGGCACGAAAAGCGCAGGCAATTGACGTGTTGGCCAGAAGGACCCGCTTCTCCCAATCCCTGGCTTTTATACATTCTCTGGATAAATCTGCAGAGAGGCCCGTGGAATTATAATCGATTATCCATTTCTCAAAGTCACTTAAGGGCCCTGAGCTACAAGCTAAAGTGCCGGTGCTGCGAAGAGGCATTGGGTATGCGCCGGCATGTGCAGGTGCTGGCGCGAGGGGAAAATGTGGCAATGACCCTGTGTGCTGCAAGCTGATGAATCTATTTTGTTGTAGGAAATAGTTTTGACAGTTCAATATCTGTGTTTTCGATATGTGCCCCACACATCCCCAAGGGAGGAGAGGAGAGGAGAGGAGCTGGAACGTGATGGGGAGGGAGTGGGTGGGAGGCAGGGAAAGACTCTACCCCATCACCCCTTCGAATTATAGGCATATCAGTATATCACCAACTTAACAGGCTGCCCTGCCAGTCAAGGGCATGGGAGCAGCATGGCTGCCTGTATCTTCTGCAGGACCAGAATGGGGCTGGAGCCCATCTTGAGATACCTCGCTGGGCTGTGGGGGGACCCTCAGCACGCCCCAGCCCACTGGCAGTGGAGTAGTCCCTAGGCTCCTGTTTCACTGCCAGTGGTGAAGGCAAAGACCCATTTCCAGGCTGATCCTGTCTCTCAGGATGCAGTCAGGTCCTTTGCCAAGGACTCAGAGATGCAGGCAGATGGGGCTGAGACAGCTGAGCAGCTGCAGCCTGATGCAGGATCATCCTGCACATTTTACAGGGAGCTGGATGTGATGGTGGAATGAGGCCGGGGCAAAAAACCCCTGCAGGTCTCCCCCAGTCCCTATGCAGGGCTGTCGCTCGCACTCTCAACTGCATCCCTGTTTCTGCTACAGATGAAGCAATCAAGGCCCAAAACAGGCCCCAAATGTGTCCAGACCTCAGATCCCAGCTCTTGTACAGTCTCCCAGCCAGATATGAAGATGTTTCTGTGAAACTCCCACCTTTTCTAGTTCCCACTGCCATTATTTCTTGAAGAAGGACGTGCTTTGCTCCAGGTCTTTCCATCCCAAGAGCTGATGCAGAGCATGGATAGCTAAGGCATACTTTGGCAATGCAGCTACACAACTCCTTCTCTCCACCCACTCCCACCAGGCCAGCAGAAACTCCAGGTTGGGCAACTGGTTCAACCAGGGATAAGAAATGGCCCTTTTAACAGCAAACATGGCCAGAGGCCAGGCATATTGGTGAATGTTGCCCAGCTGCCAGCCCTGGGTACACAGCCCCAGGCATTCCAGGTGGCTGAGGAGGAGGAGGAGGGATGGTGAGGAGGCAGAATCATTCCCCACACTCTGTCCAGCCATGATGTATACATGACACAGGAGCTGAGAGAGACCTGGGGTCTTCTGCCTGGCTGCCTATGTGGTGGGAAGTGTGCTGTGTCCCAGTGCCTCATTTTGCAAGTCCCACTGAGGAAGGACTGGCCATGGGCCATGGAGTCTGCAGAACTGCAGGCATGATTGCTGGGTCCCACTGGCTCTGGTTGGTTTGTCCACAGCCTGGCCAGTCTTGGGTGCATGGTATAAAAAGACCCGTGGGATGGAGAGCAGCTCAAGGATGTGGGGGAAGGACGTGCATCATGCCCCAGGAGATCCCCCAGGATGTAAGGACAGAGCTGCAGGATTTCCTCAGCAGTGTTTCTGCTGTGCTGTGTTCACTGAAGTCAGGGACCCCTGACAGATGCTGGGGACCCCCAGCTGCTCCCCAGGACTTGTATGTTTGGGAGATGAATCAGTGGGTTGGAGGAGACTCCACTTTCATTCCCAGAGCAGAGGATGGATGGCAGCAAGAAGATCCAACTCTGTGGTCCTGAGCTTTTCCAGACTCACACTGGTACCCATCAGAGAACCTGGAGCAGAGAAGGGATCATCTCTGTCCTTGGTCCCTGCTGACCCCATTTGGTCAATCTCCAGCCCAGTGAGGGGTGTGGCTGGGCACTGTAGTGCTTCCTTGGGAGAAGCCTGCATGGGCAGGATGCCCAGCTGGGAGCTGTGAGAGAGGAGGGCAGGGATGGAGGCAGTGCAACACCTTCCCTGGCTTGCTCTTGGTGTTTCTCTACTTTCCTCTTGTGAAACCTGGGGAAGTGTTTCCGCTCAGTTCGGCATACCCACATTGAGCAGCACCACGGGGAGACAGGATCACAGCCCGTCCCAGCCCTCCTCTTCCCCTCTCCCTTCCAAGTCCCTGTCATGCTCTCCCTTTCCAGCTCTCCCAGCGGCCTGCGTCCCTCTCATCGAGGATTCATTGTCTTGTCAGCCTCTAGTTAGCCGGCATGCGTACGAATCATAAATTACCCCGCCCGGGCCTCTGCTATGCTTCAGCACAGACAAAAAAATTGCACTCCATCACCGTGTCTCCCGGCTTTTAGTGGTATTGATCAATGCTGCTCCCTTCCCGCCCCCCCCCTTTTCATTTTAACCGAGCCGGTTAAGTGCAGTATCTTATTTTGTGCTGGGACAAATGAAAAGAATATTAGCAAGGGCTGAAATATATCTCTTTTTTATCTCTCTGCTACTTTTTTATTGAATCTTTCTGAGTAGGTGGCTTTCCGCAGGATGACAGCCTCATGACAGGCTCCTCATTAGAGCTGAGACAGTAATTGTGATGCATTTCCCTGCGCGGCCTT
>VZTE01005518.1:4959290-4992467 GCA_013397775.1 Eulacestoma nigropectus | reverse complement strand
GCCTTTCCTCCTCTCTCCTTTTCCCCTGATTTGTAAAGTGATTGGATGTACAGACTCACTCAGTTTCTTAAATTATTGCCCAGCTCAATCCATCTTCCACTGCCCCGCACCGGGCAGCCATGATCTCCGCAGATGGAGAGCCAGGGTCGGATCATGAGGGGGCCCTCACCTCTCCTGCTGCCAGGCTGCCACTCGCCATGAGAAACATGGTGCTGGACCCAATGGGATGTGCAACAGCCTCTGAAGAGCCCAGGGTGCTGTTTGAACATGCATTTTTACTGAGTGACCCATAGGATCAACCTCAGCTGGGGTTAACTGCATGGCAGCAGCACTGCACCAGTTTACACCAGGCCTCTCCAGTATCCAGCTTGTCTGGACAGGCAGCTACAAGAACAACTCTTTCTTTGGAAGGAAATCAATATTTTAGCAAGCTTTTCTGCCTCAGATCCCTCTGTAGTTTTTACTCTCAGGAGAAGCAGGTGTATTTTCTAAGCTGCTAGGCAGCCTGGGCACATTAGCAGGGAGCAGTGTCGGGGATCAGGCTCTAGGTGGGGATGCAGCAGTCTGAGTGCAGGTCTTCTCTGTGACCCAGTTTGTTCATGGGGTTGTAGAGGTCCCCCTGTCCGTGTCTCCATGTGGTTTATACATCCTAGGTCTATAAAACCAGCTGTTGTTCATCCCTGCGCCTCTCTTTGCTGGATTCAAGGCAGGAGTGGCCCCGTTCTGTGCCAAGCACAATCCAAGTCCAGCTTCTGCTGGTGCCCTGCAGCATCTTTGCACTGTGATGCAGGAGTGATTCCTCAAAAACATTTTCTTACCTGAAAAGCCATTTTTTCAGACCTCTGCCATCTTCCCGCCTACACAGACCTCCAAAAGGCATGTGCTCCAAGGGAAGTCTGCTCCGTGCAGGGCGATTCCTCAGTGGTCTGGATGTGCTTGCTGCTCTGTGGGGTGTTTGCAGAGTTAAGTTGTGCTGTGGATGCAGTCATGGCCAGACACTGAACCCGCAGCACGAAACCTTGAGTCATCTCACTGTCTATCACTGTCTCTGGCACCTGGATCTCCGCTGCCATGTGCAGAGCAACTGCAGCAGGGGACAGATCCAGGGTACCTGGTCCCTGGCAGCAAGCTGAGGTCCACATCCCGCAGCCAGGCAGGAGCCTGAGGGATGGGAAGGCCCTGATGGAAGGAGTGGGAGGTGCCCTGACCTCGTGCAGGTTTTTGGGGGCCTATACCTTTTAGTACCAACCAGCAGGATCCAGGGCAGTGCACAGCAGGCAGGACGCTGTCCCATGGGGATGGCACTGGGACCACACCGGTAAATAACAGGGAGATGGGACAGCAATGAGCAACATTATTTCTGCTCCCCCACTTTATTACCAAATATTTTTTGCCTCTACTGTTATTCTGGGATGCTCTGCACTGACACATGAACCATCTCTGCCTTGAGCCACCCTTGTGATCTCTCCTTGGCTGCCACTTACTGCCAGGGCTCTGTGAGCCTCATCAGTTGCGGCGTGGGCTCGCCAGGAGAAGAGTGAGTGTTTTGCTATTTCCAAGCTAATATGGGGCTTTCTTTGAATTATTGTTTTTTGAGCTGGAAGGAAAGGAGGCTTGTCACACAAGATACCTGCTATCAGTACACAAATAACAGCAAGCCCATCATCGAATGGAAAATAATCGCCACGGAAACCGAGTTGCAGAGCAGCCGGGAGGGATTATTACAGGCGCTGGCAGTGGCAATGCTGTCAAGGAGCCTGTGTCAGCACTTCCATTACCACCCACCTGGTTTCAACACGGCCCCTGAAGCAGGGCACGGGGCCACGGGGCCCCAGCGTGGGGTCATTTCTATTCAGAAGAGTTTCAGATCAACTAGCTTTGATTGGGTTTAAATGATGGAGTGTTTAAGAGGGAGAGAGCAGAAATAAGAGGGTGAGATGGAGGGAGGCATCTCAAAGGAGAGGGGTTTGGTACTCAGAGAAGTGGAAAACAGTTTGAGGTAGGAGAAATCAGGAGTTGGGACTGAAGAGCTGGTCCTCATGGAAGCAAGCTTCAGATGGTCACAAGGAAGGACAGCATGGGGAGGCACAGGTGGCACTGCCTGTGCCACCCATGGCAGCAGTTCTTGGGGAGGCACCTGACTGTGCAAATAAGCCATCAGTGCTCCAGAGCAATGGAGTTATAAACAATTTATTTCATTCATTTGGCAACTTGCTGAGATCCTGTGCAGAGTGAGCCCTCATGCCTTGTAAACTTTGCTTATTGACTTGGAAGCATTGTTTAATCTGCACTGCATAGTGGTGAGGGGCTGTATACATCCTGTGCTGTCAGGACTTTGGTGGGCTGGATTCCTTTTTTTTTTGACTTAAATGCTCTCCAAAACAGCAGTTTGCATTCTGCTTGTGAGGAAAAGCTCTGCCTTCCAAGTGATGCACTCCCACCCTGCATAAGCCTCCCCGTACTGTCAGGGCACAAGTGCAGGGCAGGAGCAGGGATGACTTCATGGCTCCATGCCTGTTCCATATCATGCTTGTGTCCCCAGAACCTGAGCCCAGCTCCCATCCTGGAGCCCAGGTCCCATTACCAGCTGCTTTGCAGTGAATCAGACCTTTCTCAAAGGACTCATGGGAATTATCTTTGATCCGTATCAGTGTAACTGAATGAAGGATCCAGCCCAGTGGGATCAGGAGGGTTTGGTCCAGTCCCTACCTGGGCTGGGATCCATTTGCAGATGCCCTCCGAAAGAGCTGTGGACAAATTCCTCCACACAGGGGTGCATCTGCACACTGAGCGCTCTGCTCTCAGAGCAGGAAATATTCGGTTTCAATACTTGGAGTTAAACATTTCCGCGGAGCCCAGGAGACCGTGCAAACAGCAGGAGCACCAAGGCTCTGCCTTTTCATCTCTCTGGCACTGGCCAGCGGGGGGTCAGCAGCAAGGGAAGCACAGCAGAGCCACGGAGGGTAAACACTGGAGCCGAGCCTCCTGAGTAACCAGAGAGTGAAGGGGAGAGAGAGGGGCAAAGAAAACAAAAACACAGCTGCCAAAAAACAAAAGCCTGAAAAGAGCCATTCAGTGTCTCCCAGGAGCGGGTTTGGCACAGGGCAGGGAAGGACAAGCAGGGAGCAGGCGCAGGTCCCTCCTGCTCAGGGATATGGGCCCTTTGTTTTGCCCTGGGCAAATCAAGGCCCTCCACTCCACCCAGAGGGGTAAGCACTTACACCCCAGCACGGTCCAGCCACACACATGGTGCAGCATCCTTTGTTTTCTCCTGGATATCAGGATGTCCCTGCTCTGGAGAGGAGAGGTGGGATGTATGCATCTCTCTCCACCCTGGCATTCATGAACAAAGCCTGAGGACTTGCCATGCCCATCCTCTCCCTCTCCACACAACCCAGCATCCTACACCATAGAGATGGGCATCACTGCCCAGAGCAAGGCACCACAGCGTGGGTGTGTGCCAGGCTCTGGGCATGCTGAAGATGTGGATGCTGCTGATTTGGGGAGACGCATCCCAAGAGCAGCCTCTGTGGCACTGCAGGCATGCAGCGGGTTCCACAGACCTGAGGAGGCTTGCGTAGGTGTCCTCCTGGCATGGGAGAGGATTCCTCCTTTCTGCCTGTCACTTGCACTTAGCCCTGCTCCTGCGAAAGCGCGGTTGTCAGCCCCTGGGGCCAGGAGCCGGAGCTCCTTCTGTCTCCTGCTTTGCGATCTGTACGTCAGGGACTTGGCTGTATGTCCGGGTTCCTGTTCTCCTGCCCCTCTGGAAGCCCTTGTTTCAGTGCAAGCACCAGGCTCCCGCACTCACTGGAGCAAGGGGATCTTCTCCAGCTGTCATGGGGATGCAGAGTGACAGCTGTCACATCCTTCCTTGGCACAAATTCGTCACTGTATCATTGGTGGGTAAGGCCACTGCTGCTCATTTCTCCTGCTGGCCTGGGCTGGGGTTGGGAGCAGCCATAGAAGAGAGCAAGGCTTCTTCCCATGGCCTGAGATCCCTCCTGGTTGCCCCAGCCATTGAAAGCCAAAGTCGCCTCTGTTTAGGACCATGCACCCCCCATGGAAGAGTACCAGAGAACAAGCAGGGCATGAGGACTTGGGTGTGCAGGAGGTTAAAAATCCCATCAGTCTGGTGTACCAGCTGGTCCCCAGCAGGGGACCCTGACTGTGCATCCTGATCCAAGGCTGCCAATCCCAATTCTGTGGTCCAGGATAGTCCATCACCTCTTCCAGCAAAGGAACATCTCTGGGCTCCCTGTAGAGCAGAGACACGGGGATGCTCAACCTCTGTTCCTCCCTTTGGTGCTGCTGAGAGCATCCCAGCCTCAGCAGCCAAAGCTGTGGATGGCAGGCAATGGGGGCCTGTGGGCCCCACAGCGTTGACCCGGGCCAGGAGCGGGGATGCAGCGCGGTAGGGCGGAGGGCAGCCTGTTTACCCATCCATCTGTACACCCCACAGCAGGGATCCAGCAGGATTTCCCGTCCACTCAAAGGCTGCCTGTTTATTTTGGGAGGGAGACTCAGACAGCTCCATTGTTTTGCTGTGAAGTTGGGGTTATAAATAGCAGGTGGTCGGGGATGCTCCTGGGCTATTTTGGGCCCCCACTAGACAAAAGTGGAAAAGCTCCAAGAGGAAGGTGGAATTACTGAAATGCTGACCTTTCCCGCAAGGGTCAGCAGGAGCTGGGTGTTTGGGTTGGATTCTGGGCATTATTTAAACATGAGGGAAGGAGGAGAGAGGAAGATGTTCCAAGTTGCATGGGCTGCATGCTGTGTCCTCCCTGGCAGAAGAGTGGTGGGAATGAGGGGCCGAGGCACCTGGGATCTGCCTGGGAGCCTCTGGGAGTGGCCCAAGTCCAGAGCAGAGACCAGCGGGGTTTTCCTCCTGGCTCTGCAAATGGGAGAGTTCCCAGTGGAGAGGGAAGCTGGGACGTAGGGGATGCCCCATAGCACTGGCCTGCCCCAACCTGCCCCTCATGCCTCAGTTTCTCCCACCTCCTATCGGGATGCTGAAGGAAAGGGCAACTAATATCCCAGTGATAGCCCTGCTTCCACCAGGCACGTACACTTTGTCCTGCTGGAGGGCAAAGATAAGCCAAGGTGACTCTCAAACTTATTTCAGCCACTTTCTCTCGTTAAATGCCTGTGCCAGGCAGTTATACAGGGAGAAGCAGGGACCCAGTAAAGCCGCTCACACCAATGTTTTATCCTTTGAGAAGGTCTGTTCCTTTAATGGGAATTCATTTAACTGGACTCCACCATCATTAGGAACCATAAAATGGCACCTTTTGGCTCCTGACTGGAAGGCCACATTGCACGCAGCCCCCTCATATCCAGCGCCGGCTGCTTTATTGTGCAGTACTGCCTCTCACTCGGATTTAACCAATTTGATCCATGTCTAATACATAAATAAATAATCCAGCAGGAGAGTTCATGTTGGATGACAACAGGCAGCTATAAAGCACATTTCTCCCTGCCAGAGCCATCTGAGCCAGGCTCCGCACGCCCTCTCATGAGCAGAGCTGCTAGTACAGCTGGGAGAGGGGGCCTGGGGACCCGCGGGCTTCTCTCTTTTATGGGAACTTCATTGTTTGCTTTAGAGTTTTATTTTATGTTAAATAGACGCTGTATATTCCTTACAGAGGGGGCAATAAAATTTCTGAGCTGGAAGAAATTGGCTTCAGAGCAGGGAGTGAACCAGGGAGATGTGGCTGGGCAGGGAGGTGGAGGAGAGGATTGAGGGTAAGGAGGGTGTGAGGAAATGCCTCGCTTGCAGATCTGCCCCAGAGACTCAACCCAGCTAGCTGGGACTGGGGTACACAGGCAGCCCCAAATCTCAACCAGGGGTGATACAGCCCCAGGGGACCCAGGGCTCTGGCAGCTGCGGGGTCTGGAGCTGCTGGTGGTGCAGGGAGGACAAGGGTTCCAGCCCAGCCCTGGAACAGGGTGAGCAATCCTGGGTGATGAGCATCCAGACCTGCTCCCTACCACATCCACAGCCTCATGACATGAGTTCTCCTCTGCCTCCCAACTTTGTGTGCCCATGGAGATTTGCTCTGCCCTTCATGGGGAGAATCATCCTGACCCACCCAACTTCAGGAGTGTCGAGGAGGATGAAGATGGCTCTTTATGAGTTAATAGTGAGCAGTGTTGTGTCATCAATCTACTCCAAGTCGTATCACCTGAACTGCATATGAGAAGTTGGGTTTGCACAGGGTCACTTGCAAAATGTGGCTGTTGCTGTTCTCCCTGAAAGACTGAAGGGCCCACAGCCATGGTTGGGATGCTCTTGTGTCAGTTGCTGTCCCACTGCAGAAGAGAGCCAATCCCTGCCCCAGGGGTTGTGGGATGGGGAGAGGATTAGGGCTATACCATGAGAAATCCCTGGATTTCAGTCCTGTGCTAGGACAGGAACCGAGGCAGAGCACAGATGATGCTGATGGCAGCTGATCTGAGCTAAAGCTTTTTCCCTTCTTTTCCTTCCTACAGGCAAAAAGAAAGCAACTTTGTTTGACAGCCAGGCTCCAATCTGCCCCATCTGCCAGGTCCTTCTTCGCCCTGGGGAGTTGCAGGAGCACATGGAGCAGGAGCTGGAGAAGCTCACCCAGCTGAACATCAGGTAAGCAGCTTCCTGGGGTCCACCAGCATCCCTGGTGACCCAGCTGGGGCACCTGCATGTGGCAGAGAAGATGGTGGTACCCACAGCTACCAGATATGGGAGATCTAGTGCTATCCAGTGGGGCAGAAACATTTCCCTGGAGTTCACTTCCATGGTAAAGTCAGGTAGAAATTCCTCCTGGAAGGCACAGACATCCCTTTCCCTGGGGACGTTTGTTCAGTGAGCAGCTCTCATGTTGCTAACTCCTGTGATGGAGCAACCCTGCAGCATTGGTGCACACTGCTCCTAAGCTGCCTTCAGCTTCTTTTTGCTACCCCCAGCGCAAAAAAAGTCACCTATTTAAAAAAAAAATAATTGCCTTTTAACTGCTAGCAGTTATTTAGGAAATGGCTGCAGCCAAGGGTTGGCAGATCCCTGCCCCTGCCTTAATAAAAGTCAGCAGCCTTGGGAAAGAGCGTGTTTATTTCAATTATTAATGAATTCTCCGGTCATTAAAAGGTGAGGAAAGGAATCAAACTGCCAACTAGAAGCAAAGTTACGTCACCAGGTGGTAGGAGAGGAGGGACAGCATGTGTGTTAGTGTGTGTGTCTGTCTGTGTGTACCAGAGCGAGGGGTGCACATGGCTGTCCACAGTGCAGAGGATGCAGAATCCATCCCTTGGCTTGGCTTGGATCTTCTTTGATTCAGTGATAGCCATTGCAGATGGAGGGAGCAGGAGGGAACTTTAGTTAGAGAAAGAGAGACCTCCCAAAATGGATCTGAAATGAGATATCCCAAATTCGGCACCCGCACCCTCAGGCTCAGACCCGCATTCCCCATATTGCACAGGAAGACAGGGAAGGGGGAAAGCAGGGAACAGGCAGCCCATTTATCCCCCGCGACACCCAGTCCCCTTGCAAGCGTAATTTATGGTGTAATTTGGGCCGCATCCAACTTAATAAAGGGCCACTGCAAATTAGTGAACAGGTTTAAATGAACAGAAGCAATTAGTGCTCGGAGGAGCCCATCAAAGAAGTTGGGCCAATATCAGAGTGAAACTGAAACTGCAAGCCAGAAGCAGAGGCTGGCTGGCGTAAAGCAGTGATGGGAAGGTGGCGTTTAATGGGAAAGGAAAGGAAACCCTAAATCATAAAGCATGACAAGGGCCATTGTGGGCCAGCTGACAAATGAAAAAGAATGGCATTATTCCTTTAAATAACAGCAGCAGTTAGAGAGGAGACAGCTCTCCCTGGCTTGCCCTCGCTTCCCTAGCCTGCTCCACTCGGCCACGCAGGCGGCGAAGAAGAATCAGAGGTCTTTATTAATTATTAAATAACGACTCCCTCCATAGTGTGATAGATAACGTTCAATCTAGGCGATGGATTCAGGCGATGGAGACTAATCTGTAACACAGCAGCTCCGCATGGGGATGGGCTCTCCCAGTCCCAGAGGGAACCAATGCAGGGGCCGGCGGCAGCAGCAGGCAGGAAGGGCAGGAATAGTGGGCAGGATTAGCAGGCAGTGGGGTGTGAGGGCGTTGAAGTCCCGTGCACTGCCCAGCCTGAGCAGGCAGCTCGCTATAGTGGGTTGCTCCGTTTCCCATTCCCTCACCTTTCCTGCCTGGAGAAGCCAGGAGCAAGAACACATCAACAAGAGAAGAGAGAAACTAATAATGATCTCAAATAACCCAATAAACATAAAAATAAAATGTAGGCCTATAAACGTGACGGGCACCGGCAGCCCTGGCTGCTCCCTGCCAATACCGACTTGTTACCGAAATGGCCGAGCAGCTGTTACTTATCAGTCTGATGGGGAGAAGCGAACCAGGGGGCTGCTTTCCAAGGGCTTTTTTTTTTTCCTAATTTAAAGAGGATGCAGCCAATCATGGCTTGTGGTGTTAAGTTTTAATACACCTTAATGATTTGCAACAAAATCATAAATTTCCTGTGCTTGGGGTTAGGAAGGCAGATCTCTTCCTGCCCACTGAGTCTGCAGCACTGGAGGCCTGGTGGGCACTGGATCAACTCCCTGGAAAAAGGATTTCTCCAGGTGCCCACAGGAGCTTCTTGGGGCTGAGATACAAGGAAGCTGTAGGCACCACCTGGATGATGCTACCCATGGTCCCAGATCACCACAAGCAACTCAGCCCCTCCAGTGAACCCCTTGCTCAGCTGGTGGGAACGGAGTTTGCCATCCCCCAGAGAGAGGGACAGCCCTTTCTCCCCCCTTGGGCAGTACTGGTGTGACCATCCTGGCCTCAGGACAGGGACATCTCAAGGTCAACCCAGCTGGAGCATCATGCAGCAAGGGAGCAGGAGCCATGCTGGCAACAGGGCAGCACCCACCCATGCCTAGGGAGTCCTGTGCATGCACTGGGGATGAAAACCAGCTGTTGGACCAGTGACGAACATCACTTAGGAGGATCCAACCCTGGTGCAGGGTCCATCTTTCCCTTGAAAAAGCTATCTTGAGTGGGAATGAGGTTTCTGGCTCTGCTGCCTTCTTGGTGTGTCCAGTCTCCCAAAGCATAGAGAGAGACCTGCTTGTGCTCGCCCCACGGCTCCTCCACCCTGTGTGGGTCCAGCGGAGCCTCATGCACAGCTCCACGCAGCGAAGCAGGGCTCTCTGAATGCAAATTTCATTTCTGAGCCACTGGCGCTGTTTCAAGAGCCGGCAGCCTCCGAGCCCTTCTCGGTGTTACATATGTAACAGCCTCATTGAACTTGACATGTCAAATTCAGGCCATTTGTGCAAAATCTCCCTTTAATAATACCGTTTCATTTCGCTCAAATGAGACTTGAATGCATGTAAAATGGAAAAGGATATTTAAGCGCTAACATTAGGCAGATGTCTTGCCAGAGGCCGATTGAATATATGAGATTTTGAAGTGCTTAACACGTTTTCGGTGCTCCCTCTTAGAATATGTCACCTGGCTTTCTTTTTTCTCCCCCTCTTTCCCTCCGCACCCGCCCCCCCTTTAAGTGAAGGGTATAAATTGAAAGAAAACAAAACTACAAGCCTTGGTTTTATGGGGTTTAACTCTTGCCAGGCAAGACTGTTTGTATTCCTCCTCCAAAGAGAAATTACCTTGGAGCTCACCTTTGCAGAACACAGGCTCAAAGCAGCAGAGCTTGGGAGGCGGGCAACTGATGGCCCCGCAATGCAGGGCAGAAGGGATGCTCTCCTTGCTCTGCCTGTACAGAGAGCAAAATATGCCCAGCTGAGCAGCTAAGTGCCACCCAAGGTGAAAAAAAGAAATAATAACAGCGACCCTTTGTGTATGCCTACGCCCTGTGCCTCAGCCAGGCTGCTCGCCGCAGAACGCGTGAATATTCCTGGTTTGTGTGCATGAAGCTGATCTGGATGTGAGTCTCCTGTCCTCACTCAGTATATATTCACTTGTTTTACACTTCACCCATGTTAAAGGCTCGCAGAAAAGCACACTGAAATGTGAGACTCTTTCTGGAGCTGTCAGTAGCCCCAGCTCCAAGCTTCAGCCGGTGCTCTGGCTGCAGCTGCATTTCCCCAGCCTAGAACTACCCAGGGAGTGCAGGTGGGCACAGCGTTCTAGAGCAGCACCCAGGGCTGTCCCTCAGGACACACACACACATCCCCATGTGCATTGCTGCGTGTGTCACTGCAGGTAAATACTGTGAGCAGAGGTGGCAGTGGGCAGGGGGACCCTTAATCCCTGCCTGCTCTCCCCAGGCAGTGACCGCAGAGCATTGATGATAGAGGGGAGGCTGTGTGGAGAAGGGCAGGTTTGGGACTCTGGTTTGCGTTCGGGGTGGGAAGAAAGTTGAATTTGAGGACACAAGAGAAGTAAAGGAGGAAATAAGAGCTGTAGAGCCAGCCTCAGCTGATGCTCCACAATGATTCTTTCTAGAGTTTGGGGAAGAGACATTTATTGGCCATTTAAAAAACCTTAGGAAGTCACATCACAAATATTACAGTTGCTGAGTTCAGCACTTTGAAGGTTGGGAATATGCCTTTGAACGCAATGGTTTTAATAGCATAACAGTCTGTTCTTGAATATGCAATGCTCTTTTTAAAAACAATATATTTGGCAGGGGGTGTTTTTATTTTGCTGTGTGACAGCTGCCAGATTCTCCCCTGCATTACCAGCAGCAAACCTATGCTTCAGAGCTGGGATTTCACCTCCCCAAAATGGATGAGGTGTATCAGTATAGCTGGGGAGTGGTCCAGAGGGTGGAGCAGTGAGGGTGATGATGTTCTCAAAGGGCCCCATGGCTGTGCAAACTCTCCCCTCATTCACTTTTCTTTCTTTCTGCCTTTGCAGTCAGTAATTAATCTGAGCATGTTTGTGTTATAAAGCCCCTGCCCACCTGTTGGCTGCTCCCAGCCTGGGCCAGCAGCTCTCATTGCTCTTCGCCATTCTGCTGGGGGCGTGGAGACACATCCCTGCACATCCAGCATCTCAGGAGCTACTGATTTCCCCTAATGACTTTTCTGTGTGTCCAGGAATAATTTCTCTTCTGCTTCTGTGATTACGAAGCATTTCCCGGAGCACAGAGGGCACCGGGGTCTCGCACCTTGGTGCAAATGGAAAGCGCTGCAGGCTGTTTTCTGTGACCTCAAAGATGCTGTCACAAAGAACCAAATAGTGTCAGGCAAAGGAGGGCAGAGTAAGATGCAGTGGGAAGGCCTGTGTCAAAGCAGGTGAAGTGCCCAGGTGGGGGATTTAGCTTGACTTTTGGAGCCAGCTTAGATTCATGTCAGAGGAAAAGAGCCAATCACAGGACTATGGTGCTCCAGCTCCTGTAGCAGCATTCAGTGCACTTCTGCCCAGGCTAAAATCTTCCTTTGGATTCCCTCTGAAGCTTCCTCTTCCTTGTTTGCACACATGATCTTTTCCTCTCACTGTTCTTAATCCTCCCTTCCTTCGCAGCCAGGGCAGAAGCAGAAAGTGCTTCCTCAGTTACTGGCACTGCACAGAGCATCCTCACCCTGCTGTGAGGAGCTTCAGCTCCAGGTTTCTTTACATAGAGAGGCACAGAAGTAGCTCTTCTCAGGGGACAGAGGCCGCTCTGGGCCCAGGGGGATAAGGAATAAGGAGGAAACTGGCAATATAGCTGAAACACAAAGGCTGTGGGACCTTGGGAGATAAACTGGTCACAAGGCAATTTGACTGCTCTTGAGAGATGTCTTCAGACCTTTGGAGATGCATCCTGCTTTTCACATCTTTCACAGGTTGCTTTCCCAGTGTTTCATGGTCTTTCTGATTAAAGTCATCCCATGCTAACCCCCCAGAGTTTGCACTGGAAACTCCTGCTAATGGACAAGTGGGCAAGCACATCATCCCTGTGGTCCCTGTGTGCCCAAACGACAGGGGCTTGATCTGTTGCTCCTGGTCACAATAAGGACCCAGAGCAAGTTATAAGATGTGGCTCACAGCCCTCTCCTGCTCAGGGAACCCTCTGTTTAAATACGGCTACTTCTTGCACTGCCCCAGGGAAGTGTTCGATTCATTTCTGTGGGATCTGCCGAGCACTGTGTTGTCCCAAACGACCTTTGGAGGAGACCTTTCCAGGGCCAGCATGGGTGGCTGCTGTGGGAAGGGTGAGTGGCCGTGCTGCCAGGCCCAGCAGGATAAATAGAGTGTGTAAAACCCGAATTAGCTCTGTTGTCATGTGTCACATCAGGGTCATGGCTTTCGCCTCAGGTCTCCTTGATTTATGCCTGGGGACTTTAATTTGATGACCAGGTACTTCCCCAGACTTCTTGTGCAGCAAATGCTGCAGGTCCCCTAGCCTCTCAATGAGAGAGGTTAGAGATGTTTTTGAGTGAGAAGGGTTGTTTCCAATGCTCTGTTGGAATACACGATTCCCTTCCTTGCATGCAGTAGACACCTGCGGGCTCTCCAGAGAGGAGAAGGAGGCCTGACCAACAAGTGAGATTGCAAGCAGGCATTGCAACCTCCTGCTCCTCAACTTATCCCTGTCTCTTTTCTTCCTTCTTTTTCCCTCTTCTTTTTCCACCCTCTTATTTTCTTCTCTTCTCTTTCTCCCCCTCTTCTTCCCCCTCCTTCCATCTCTCCCCACCCCCCCGGTATCAAGGCGACATCTCCAAGCCAAGTACTTTTAATTTCGCCCGTGGCCCTTGCTGACACGGTGGATATGCACAGCAAGTTAAATTCCCGCCTGATCAATAAAGCAGAAGCAGTGTGTCCGACTGGTCGATATTTTTTTATCTGTCTTCAGCCCAGTCCTGCTGATGACAGCCCCCTGCGCTTCAGCAAAGGCACTCAAGGGCATCGGGCTTTGGCAACACAGCTCTTTTTTTTATTTAAATTAAAAAAAAACCCAGATGCCTACAAAAAAAAAAGTTCATGGAGTTTGGCCTTTGCTTAATAACATTTTATGATTTATCTTAATTTTTAATTGAAAAAAATTTGCGAATTAATTGATTTCTGGGACTTGCCAATTAACATTGTAATTGGGTGCATGATAAATTTCGAGGGAGCATCATTTTTCTCCCTCTCCCCCTTGTCACCAAGAAGGGGAATCGCGAGGGCAGCTGCTTCCTATCCGTACGACCCCTGCTCTTTCCCGAGGTGCTGCTGCCCTCCTCCCCCCTTGCTACTGTATCTTAAAGAAGGAACAAGAAAGCTAATAAAGTCGTGTTATTAGAGTCTTGCCAGAGGTGACCCCTCAAGGCATAAATCCAGGCTGGGGAGATGCTGGGGACAGGTACTATTAAGTGCCTGAGCGTGCTTTGCAGGTGGGACTGGGTACCTCTCCTGCAGCACCCTCTCCCTGGCTGTGCCCTCCCAGTGCTCCTGGGGGTTTTCCCAAAGGGCTCTGGCATCCCCCAAGGTGTTCAATCAAGCAGTTAATTGCCTGTGATGTCTCCTCCATGCTCCTCCTGGGTGTGAGTCCTCCATGACTGTCCTGCAGCCAATGTTCTCCAGCAAAACCAAGCTGTGGGGACAGGCTGGTGTTTGGGAGCTGCTCTAGGGACACGGAACAGGTTGTTCGCATCCCGTTCTGCCCTCATTCCCTCGGGGAGTGAGTCCTGCCCCACAGCAGCAGTGGGGCATCCCATGCCACCCACAGCAGAGGTGTTCAGCATGGAACCTCACCCCTGGAGTCAGGGGTGTCCAGTTTCAGGCACAGATGCACCTCCAGCTGAGTGGTATCACCTGAAGCTTTCTCCAGCAGTTTGACTCCTGTCAGATTTAAATTAAACTTGCCTGGAAATGTCAGCTTCTTGGTGATTCCCAGGCAAGGCCAGGACCACCTGCCACCACAAGGCAGCTAACAGGGTCACATCCCTGTGTAGGCTGTGGAGAAGTGGGTGAGCTGGCTGCTGCCAAAATGACGACTGAGGACACAGTGTGGTGTTGGGGCAGTGAGAACAAGCTGCCCTGGGAGACTGAGACAGTGGAAATACCAAGTAAATTGAAGCGTGCTTTGTGTCTCTAGTGATTCTCCCACCCACTCCACGTGCTGGTATGGATCACCTCGCTGCAGTCGGCTCAGGTGTCCATGCATCATCTAAAGCCCAGTGAGCTTGGACGGGGCTCCACTGTGCCATCCTGCTGCTTCTGCTGCACCCCAGTCTGTGCAGGGAGTGAAGGATGCCAGCCCAGGTGGAGGGTCCCGGGTTCCCTAGCAAAGCCACAGCTCTTCCCACCAGCCAGGACACCAGAAAGGCCAGGAGCAGTCCAGCTCCAGGTTTGCCAGTGTTGATGGCGGGGAAACATGGGGGAATGGAGAGAAATTTACGAGGAGAGGGGTCTGTTTATTATCTAGCCAATGTGGTGCTGCTGATACCATGGATTTATCCTCTTTCATTCCTCCTCTGATTTGTGTCCCTGCCCCTCACTGTAGCAGATTAATCATGGACAGAAAGGGAAGAGAGACCCTCCAGCTTCCTCCTGTGCATTTAGTGGGTGGCAATGACAGCAGCCTGGACCCTTCACCCACGGCTTTTCCAACGGAGAGAGCACAAGCCAGGCAGCTGCCTGCCCTGCTTAGAGATGCCCCGTTCTTCTCCTCCATGGCAGACCCCAGGGAAGGCAGAGGCTGCTGTGCATAATCCATAGGTGAGAAGCGCTTCTCATGGGTCAGAACTTCCAGGGTAGCACAGCAAGTGAAAAAATGTGTGGGTCATGTTTTCCCTAGCTCATGCAGTGCCCTAAAAGGGCTATGAACAGTCCTTGAATTGCCTTCAGACCTGTGGTACCTGCAGTCCATTCCCTGACTCCAGGGCATGGATTTGAAGGCTGAGGTTTGGAACTCTGGAGGGCAAAGCCCTCCTTTGCTGCTGACTCTCAGGGCAACGGGAGGCCTGGGAAGGGGTGTGTGGAAACCCAAGGGTGAGGAATAAATCTCTGGTCAGCTATTTGCCCTGGAGCGATGCATGTCTTCTGCAGAGCCTCTTCTGAACTGCCACATGAGCTGGGAATAATTAAACAGTCATTATAGCCATGGTAGAAAAGAGACCCCCAAATCAATCTAATACATGACCTTTCCCTCCAATTTTCCTTTTTATTTTTCCAGCCACCTCCTTTTCAAATAGTGGGAGAGAAATGAAACTAGCCCCCAGCCACAGTCTCCTGTTTGGCCCTGCACACATGGACCATCACATCCTCACCCCAGAAATCTGTTATCCACTCTGAGCAGGGACGTGGGGTACCAGAGGTTGATAAGGGAAAAGCCAGCAGGGCAGAAAGAGTCGGAGATGTGAATAGGACAGAGCAAATAGGGGATTTCAGCGTGGTCAGGTCATGCCAGTGTTTTATGATTCTGCTGCATTTCATCTCTTTGGGGAAGGTGGGCGACTGCCCTGTGGGTCAGATTTGTCACAACTGACTGTGTTGGACACTGAGGTCTCACAAATATTGACTGGGGGAGCATGTGGGAAGCACGTCTGGCACTGTAGGTGTAGAACATTTCTAGCCCTGACAGACTGCAGCCTCTTTGGCAATTTTTTACCATCACTCAGCCCCTTTCCCTATCATGGGATGCAGGGGCCACTGGGGGAGCCACAGCAGGTTAAAAATCCCAGTGTGCTTCCTGTGACAGCACAGATCTCACCTGGCCATGCTGGGGGCTGTCACCTGCAGCTAGGTGTAAAATCAAACTCCCATTTCCTTATTTAAGCATCAAATGACACTTCCACTTATTTAAACTGGCATTCACAAAAATCCAATTCTCTCTCTACCCAGCAACTGCTCCATTACAGCTGGCGTTGCCATCCACACGGCTCTGCTGGAGGCTTTCTCTGCTCCTGGGGCTCCCATCCCAAGGCTGCATGTTCAAGGCACAAATCCTGCACCTAAAAATAAATTGTTTCCAATTTTTTTGTTGTTTTTTTTACAAAATACATGCACTGGCTGCAGCCTGTAGAAATCTTTTGGTTTTGCAGGATCTCATGTGGGAGCTGCACAGGCTGGTGCCTGTCAAACAGGGGGCTGCTGAGAAGGGATTTTGTGGAAGAGTGGCAGAGCTGGAAGACTCCAGCTGCATGGCAGCAGCTTTCTTACCTGCTCCTTAGTGGTTCAGTGTCCATCAGGGATAAGCAGAAACAACTGTAGCTGCCTGAGCTCAAGGAACTTTACCTTCAGCTGATGACCTGATTTTTCCCTGTGGGAAGAAGCAGCACTTCCATTCATGGGGGTGATAAGGGACCACTCCTTGTGTATTGCCTTTTTATTTCCTATGGCAAGCACACCCCAAAAGGCAGGACCATAACAAAGTAAATAGGCTTGAAGGTCATTGCGTGTAATAGCAACTGTGGCAGGGGTAGAGGCGACCCCAAGACTGTGAGTAAGGAGGGCACATACTTGGCTTGCTGAGCTGCCCTTTGGGAAATCATGACAGAAGCACTGGGCCTGAACAGCCCCTTGAGGCTCGCTCAGGAACATGCCAGGAGATTCTCATTTGCACCTGGGGATGCTCCTAACCAAATGTGTGCCTGGCATTAAAGGACATATGCGTGTCTCTCTTCTTTCATTGTGAAGAGCCTTGCTGAGAGGAGATGCTCCTCTTAAAGCTGATGGTCCCTAATCTAGAGGAGCAGTGTGTCCCCAGCAAGCATCCTGGAGCACGTGAGGATCTGGCTGTGCTGCTCCCATTAATTGGTTGCAGCACTGGGCAGAGCCTTCTGGCAGCACCAGGGCAGGGGCCTTTTTTTTTCCCCATGGGGGGCATCCAAACATATGGGGAGACATGAATGCACAGACAGAACTGTCTGTTTCTCAGCCCCAAGAAAGGGAGCCAGTGAGGAAGCAGCCTTGTCTCACTTGGAAATGCAAAGTCTTCAGGAGAGAGAGAAGGAGGCTGCCAAAATCGCTGGGTCTTCCCAGGGTGTTCCTTGCTTTTCTTTGGTACTTTGGGGGGGTTGCCTAAAAGGGAAAGAAGTTGTTTTGCTGTAATGAACTAGATAAACAATTCCCCAAATAGATTAAAACTAACTGTAACTTAGAAAAGCGGGTAGTAATTATATTTTATTAGCTAGCAAAACACCATTTTTTTATTTCATAAGATAATTCTGTGTAAATCACCTTAATTAGAAGTGTCAGATGAGCCCGTGAATATCGTACTTAGTAACTAATTTCCTATGTACAGGTTATAATTTAAAACACATGGATCACTCGCTGAGTGGAAATATGCTAGCCATGAAATAATGTGGGGAGTGTTGGGGTTATTACTATGTAAATGTGTAATCATTTCAGACCACTGCAGCCTAGCTGGGTGATTAAAGAGAATCCCAAGGTCTCCAAAGATTGTGCTGTCTGCAAGGGCCTAGAGCAAAAAAACTTTAAAAGGCACCGAAAAGTGTTTGAACTTTAAAGGTCTTGATTTCCCTTTTACCATTTTTAATTTGTCTGTGGTGTTTATGGAGGGGAAGGTTTCTCTTTGCTGACAGCCTTTCGATCCTGAGCCCGCTGCCAGCATCCTTAAGAGGTGCAGGAGGCTGCAGCCCTTGTAATTCGGGGGCTCTTTAGTGGGATGGAGAAAAGCACCCTTAAACTGCAGGGTCTGGGTGCTTGGATGACCTGGGCTTGTGCCCATTCCTAACCCATCTCTGGATATAAATAAAAACAAATAGCAAACTCTTATTAGCAATAGAGTCGGGCTACGTTGTAAGAAAGGGGGTGGGTATTAATAATCCTCCAGATGAAGAATAAAATTAAGTTTGCCAAGTTATCTAAACCGGTCCCATTCCTTATCGGTCCCAACAGCAGAAGCTTGATCTTTTGGCTGACCAGAGAGACTCTCATTCTGAAAAGTTCCGTTTCCTGGCCCTAAAACCATTTCTAGGAGGAATTAATTATGTTCTTCCTCTTTCCCTTGAAAAGGAATAATTTTAAACACCTTTAACAAGAAAAGGGAGGAAATGGATTTGTTTTTTTAACAAGGCATTTCGTTTATAAAAGGAAAAAAAAGTTGTTTCACACTTCATGTGATTGAGAAGTTCAGGGTACTGCTGGAGGTGGAGAAGAGATGGAAATCTTTCCCATCATGCTTGTTCTTGCACAGGCTTGAGGTGGTGCCAGGGCTGCGTCTCGGTGGGCAGCAGGGACTAATTCTGCTCTGTGCCACCTCCTGAGGGTAGAGAGCAGAGCTGGGGCACAGGACACAGCAGGCATCCTGTACCCTTGGTGAGCATCCTGCAGCACATTCCGTCAGAGAAGTGGGGCTGTATGGGAGGTGATGCCCCAGCCCATCCATCCATGGTCCCCAGGAACTGTAGCTGGGAGCAGAGCTGTGGCATTTGGAGTGACCTGATGGCAGTGGATAACTGTGTGTTTCCACCGTTTCAGGGCCGGGGGCAAAAGGCAGTGGCACTGGGAGAGGAGGGGGGCCATAGCCCCAGGAGAAAACACCTTCCTCCATCCCAGCTCATTTCATAACACCCAGCCATCTGCCAAATCAAGGCAGATTAAAGCCAGCCAAATTCAATTTTTCCCTGCTGGCACTGCAGCTCGGCATCTGGGGCTAAAGTGTCCCCGACAAAGCGAACATGACAGGCACATTGCTTTTTTGTCACATCTAGTACCGTGTTGATCTTCTAAAAGTCTCATAAAAATTTATTGATGTCTCCCATATTGCTGTGATTGAGAAGAAAGGAGCGCGGATGTGCGGAGCCGGGTGCGCGCGCGCGGGCGAGCGTGTGTGCGTGTGTATATTAATGTTTCTGAAGTAGATCTGATTTGATATGTCTTGTTCTATTGTCAGCATCTGTTTAGCGAGGCTTTTTAATACTTTCTGGCTGCCGATCACTCATCCTTAGCCTGGGATGCAGGCTTGCATACAAATTTTGTTATTAAACACAATTCCATTCCCCCCCTTTTCCCAGCCCTCGCCTCCCCCCACTAACCTCCCCCCTCCACCCACCCACCCATCCATCATCTCCCCGGGGCTATGGGGAGCTGGGAGCCAGCCGCCCCACCAGCGTGTGCTTACAATCACAGGCACTGGGCTTGGCAACATTATTTCAAGAGCCTTTTGCCTGCTGCAGGTGCTTTGCATTGACAAATCGAATCATGGGGAAATAATTTATTTCCTAATGCTGTTTGCAGCATGTTAGCAGGAGAATTTACATGAGAGAGATTACTTTAATAACCAAAAAATTACAGTGCAGGCCTCCCCGCCATGTCGGCTTTGATATGTAATTGTTTCAAGTTTAACCTGTCTGGAGGGGGGAAGGTGTTATTAAATCTATAGCATCTCCCGCTGGCGAGGGCAGGCGAGGAGGAGCACCGGGTAGGGACCTCCTTCCCTGCTAAATGGGGAACAAGCTGAATTAACAAATCACTCCAGCCTCCAGCAGAGCTGCTGCTTCCCCAGTGTGCCTGGAGCTGAGGAGATCTTTTTTCCCTTGCTCTTATACCGATTTAATCTCCTTCTCTTTCCTATTCTCCTTTTTTCCATTGTGCCTGACCCTTCACAGGGCTCACCACCTCTGCTCTCCTCTCCCTGGCTTTCTGCCCTATGCCCCTGCAGACTTGCTCTCTGCTTTTTCCCAGTGCTGGGAGAGGAGCTGTGCAAGCCCCAGGCAGGGAGAGAGTCAGTGTTTGACTCGTGGCTGGGTTTGGGGACTTCCACTCGTATGACCATTTTGTTACAGGTGGAGAAATAGTTGGCAGTGCCCTCCTTTCCATGCCCCTCCAGTCAGGGTGAGGAGGCTCTTGGTCCAGGGAAGAGAAATGATGTGCTTTGCTATTTGACCTCACGAGATCTCTCAAAGCACTCCTCTCCTTGCCTGCCAGTTTTGTGACTGACCCCGTTCTCTTCTCTCTTGGCAGCAAGAGCTCCATCCTGAAGGATGCCATGGCAGCAGGCACCCCCAAGGTAAGTGAGCACAACCCAGCACATTTTCCCTGCCCCCCATGGGATGATCTTTACACCCCTTTGTGTTCCCAGCCCACTCCCTGTCCTGCTACTTGAGGTCTCCCAGGAAGGTGGCCACGCTCTGGGGGCCAGCAACACTGGGGGAAGCTGCTGTCCCCATTCAGCCGCTGGGCTGGAGCAGCCAAGTCCCTGCACAGGGCTCTGCATGCCTCGTACAGCCGAGGAACGGTGGAGCTGCTGGGCTCTGGGACTCCAGATTGTGTCTAATGACAGCTAATGAAAGCTGATCACACGCAGCCTGAGCTCAGCCTGGGAAATCATGTGTGGGAGTTCCTGGAGCCAGAGCCATATGCCAGCTTTGGAAGGGGAAAGTGGGCCTGCCTCAAGGGAGTGAAGTGCACCCAAGGAGGAGCCCAAATCACTAAAAGACCCCATCTCAGCCACAACCCCCTCCTCAGGACCCACCTCTCATCCCCTTGGCTCAGAATGCAGAAATACAAAACTGACAGAGCATCATGGAATCACTGCAAAGGGCATCATTTACTGATTTGCTTTTAGTTGGACTTCATATGGCACAGGGGTAGGAAAGACTGGAGCTTGGGCAGGCAAGCAGGTGGCAGGGAGCACTGCAGGGCATTGCACAGCCTCTGAAAACCATGCTGTGTTCTCCAAGATGGGTAAAGGCAAGTGGTCCAGGTTCTCCTATACTTCTGGTGACACAGTCCAAGCGAGGGAGGCTCCTGGCTTCCAGACTAGTACAGGGCATCTCTCACAGGAATTAACATCACATCTCATCAGAATTAATTTTCAGTCTCATTACCCCTTGGTTTTTCTGGAAGCTTATGGTGATTTTTTTTGGCATGTGATGTCAGAAACAAAGACTGACATTTCAACTCTAGATTTTCTCCTTGGGGCTGGGTGTCTTGCCAAGTAAATCAACACCTTGTCTGCCCCACCAAGGGAGAAGCCTGGGAGCCACTGTCCTGACCTGAGTTCCTGGCAGGTAGGGATGACTCCCGAAAAACCCCAACAATTTCCCAAACCTTCCAAGGGAAAACAGAAATTGCAGTGATACTCCATAGTGCTCCATACCTTTGTCTCCTGCATGACTATACTTTGCTCCTGTGCCCTGTCCCAGGGAGATCAGGAGGAGAGTGGAGACCTATTTCTCCCATGAAAAACAAGCAGAGCAGAGAGGAATCCCCAAACCCACCCACTGCTGATAATCCACAGAGTATGAGGCTGCCTTGGGATGTCTTGAAGGAGCTGAAAAGACTACCAGCAAAATGAAATCATCTGGACTCTGCAATCTTCCCTTTCCTTCCTATCAGGACTCAGTGTAGATAACTCAACGGTCCCAAACACATCGCCTGTGAGGGAGAAGGACAGCTAGGAAGACAGATTAGCTGTTTGGAGGCAAACACAGTGAGTGACTGACAGAGACCAGATAAAGAAGAAGGTCCATCTCACGTCAGGGCCAGGCTTTTGAAGTTTCCATTGACAAAGAATCCCATTTGCCTTGAGCGAGGGGATTAAACTGGGACTGGAGCATCGTTCTATGTAAAAGAGATCAATCGCCCCCTGTCACCACATGGATCTTTTCCCTTTGCCCGTCACGTCTGGGACTAAGAACATTAACTTCAAGAAGCCAGGAGAGCAGGGAGGGAGAGGGTGAAATCAGGAAATCTTTCATTCCCTTCTCAGAGAGCTTGAAAGCTTCTCAGCCCAGGAGGATTCATTATTTCTAGGTGGCTTTTGCTGGGAGACAAGTCCTGTGTGGCATGGGAAGGCACAGTGCTGTCACCTTCACCTGAGCTTGGTATTAAAGGCTCCTTTGTAACCAGGTGGGATTGAGGAGGAGGGTGGTGGGGAGATGAAGGCTGCTCTTTTCCTTTGTGCCCACTGCATGTTTGCAACATGGGGTGTGAATAGCCCATCAGGATGTGAGGTCCTCTGATACAGTCCCAGGCAGAGGGATGGGGGACAGACCCCCAGAGTGGACTTGCAGTCCATGTCCAGGCACGCAGGCATCACTGGAGGCTTGGCAGGCACCTCCAGGGAAGACCTGTACCATGTCCCACTTCCCACTCTGGGAACTGGTGGAAGGGGACTGCTGCAATGTTTCCTGGCCAGTCCTTCTCAGGGTACCAACAAAAAGGCCGGCAGCTCCAGCAGCTCAGCAACGGGAGAAGGGGCTGCACCTCCCCATCCCTCAGGAGCATCCAATGGCAAAACAAACAGGGGCAGGCTGGTTTCACTCAGGGACATGGGAACTGGGATGGGTGCAGGCTGGTAGTTACTTCCGTGGTCACCAGTGGCTTTGACTCCACTTTAGGGCTCATTTAGGACCTTTGCCTATAGCATCACTACCATTGCCACTTCTGTGCTGGCCTGAGGCTCTTCCTGGGGTGCAGCTGAGACAGGGGATTTAATCTTCCCATGCTCTGTGTCCTGGCTCTGCTCCCACCCCTTCCCCACAGTTGCCCCAGCAGATGTCTCTCTGGGCAATAAAAGCCCAGATGTAAATTCATGTTCCTCACTCACTGCTCTCCTGCCCCTGAAGAGCTGTCACTCACTGCACTGGGTCAATTTTCATGGCAATATGTCAAAGAAAATCCAATCACTCAACATGGGATGTGATGAATGCAGGATTATTGTATCAGGTTCTTCTATTATCGGAGCTGACTTGAGGCAGTGACGGCCAAGCAAGGGCTGCGAGCTGGGGCTCCAGCCAGCACCACTGCTTGGTGCCTGGGCTCTCTCTCTGCAAAGGCAGCTCAAAGGGCAGTGCTGAGCACCACAGATCTGCAGCGTTGGGGATCCTCATCTGCCATTAGAGACCACGCCTAATCGATGGTGATACACCAGTGTGGACAAGGCACTTGGACAAGCAGATTGTCACTCAGAAGGTCCCTTTCTAAAGGTCTGTCCAAACCAGCCATGCCCCAGACCTCTGTGAGCCCAGAGCTTCCAGGCAGCTCCCCGCAGCATGGCCAGAGGCTGGGTCTCAGGCAGAGCAGGCAGCAGGAATGTCTCACAGAGGCATATGGAGAACACCATAGACTCCATTTGGACTGGTGGCTGCCCAGGAGTCTGTACATAGATGTCAGCAGCACGAGTTCCCCTTGAGTATCGTTCCTGGACTTCATGCTCTCCCCTTGGCTTTCTGCCCTTGCCTTGGCTGCCTCTTGCAAGGCAGGAGAGGAGCATGCATTGGATTGAACCCATGTTGGTGAGGTATAAATTCAACTGTTCCCGCTCTTCCTTGGGCAGCTGGTGCTAACTGGAGAGTCAGCATCCGCAGGTCCTCCTGCTAAGAGCACTTCAGTACTGCCCATATTTCAGGGTATTAGCTGCTTACCTGTCACCTAACTGGTAAACTTATATCCCCTGTGGAAGAGCTGGTACTGATCACTGAAGGGGAACAGACTGGGTTCCATGAAGCATCCCAGCTCTTGTGGTGGGTTCAGCATTCGTTTTCCACTGATGCTTCCTCATAATGGCTGCAAATTGCCTTTCCCACTTCCAGTCCTGGCCATGCTCTGGCTCTTGCTGCAAACAAACACTGATGTGAGTGGCCACGAGCAAAATCCATCCCACGCACCCGGCAGATGCCTGCAGCTGGTTTGTTTAGGTGTGCACCCAGCCCCTGAGGGTGCCCGCAGGCAAGGCAGCCAGCACACTGCTCCCAGACCTCCGGCAGAGCTGGGAACCAAGCCACAGTGCCAGAGCTCTTTGCTTCCCCCACCCACCCCTGTGATTTTACAGCTTCACCGCGCAGTTTGAGGGAGAATTACAACATCTAGTGGGAAATTTGACCACTAAAGCCCTCCAAGGAAAAAGAGCTTCGCAGCAAGTAAGATTTGGAGCCTTAAACCTTGACAGAATGTCTGTATTAAGCCCTTCCCAGCTGCCTCGCTTGAGATGAAATTTCTAGCACAATCATTTAACTTCTCCGTATCATGTCTGGTGGTAGGAACAGGGGATGGGTGTCAGGGCCTTGGGGTTTTAACTCCTTCTCTTGTGTCACTGACAGACTGGGAGGTTGGAGAAGTCATTCACCGTATCTGTGCCCCCTCCCTCTGTAACTGTGATTTACGAGGAAAGAGGAAAAAGCTAAATCTGGGCATTGTGGCAAAGCTATGGCCAAGCTGGGGACATGAGAACAGCCCACAGATACGTGAAGGAGAGGAAATTACATAGGATGAGTGTTAGCTGGCTGTGCTTCCTGCAATTTGGGGTGATGAATACCAGAGTCACTCCAAAACCAAATATCTGCCAGGTTTTATTCCGTAAAACAAATTACCCCATGACCAAACTAAGCCCCTCACTCCCCTTGGGCCAAACAGCTGTACCCTCCCGTCAGACCAGGGGAAACCACAGCATTTGGCAGAAGGAGCAGAGAGGGGCAGACCTGAGCCAGACCTCTTTCCCCCTCCATCTCCAGAGTTATGATGGGCAGTTCTGCTGGAAGGGGCCCCTTTTCCCACCATGTAGCTGGTGTCTCTTCCAAGAGGACACAGAGCTCCATGACAGTCCCAGGTGTCACTGTAACATGCACAGAAATAGTTAGAAGCTCACATTTCTGTAAGCTTATTCCGCTTGTGAACCACTGGAATTTTTCAGCGAAGGCTAGAAGCTGCTGATACTGTTATTTCTGTTCACTATTCACACCCTTCTCACATTTAAGCCTTTCATCCCCAGCTCCATCCCACCTTTATCTCTGCCAGCTAAAAGCCACTAGATAATTTTACCTCTAACTTTTCCCGGGAGCAAATGCAGACCCTCCAAAAGCTTCTAGGAAACTCAGCTCTAATAGCAGCATCTTTGTGTCAGGGATCCTCCAGCAACATAAAAAATGGCTAGCAGAGTTAAGGGGGGAAATCACAGCAAGGCCTGGTATCACTCATTGCTTTCGGGTTACAGTTCCCAAGTGATAACAGCTATTAGCAACACTTTGACGTCTTCCCTACCGTGGAGGGGAGGGCAGGAGACAGAAAACATGTCAAGCCATCACCTCCATGTTAAGTGATAAGTACCTATTTAGACGGCAGAGTTAAGGCTGAATGCATCAAGCAGGGAACACTTTGTGCCAAAAAAAAAAAAAATTAAAAGGCCATATAGATACATAAAAAAGCAGGGTTAGGGTATTTGTTCTGCTGACAGCAGCTGTGATGGATTGTTTAAGAAAAATAGACTCCTTATGTTTTTCCAGGGCTCTCAGAAAGCAGGAGTCCAGCACTTTAATACTCTCAAATGACTGGCCTTGAGAGGCAGCAGAATGTCAGAGCCACCGGCTGGGCTGTCCCCACGCTGACACCTGCCCCGGCTGCCGGCGAGAGGCCGCGCTTCGGGCTGGGGGCGGCGTGTGCCGGCAATTTCCATCCATTTCCTCGGGCTGGCGGCTGCACCCCGACCCCCGTCCCCTCCCCTCGAGCTGCCCCGGGCCCACGCCGGGCGCGCCCGCGGGTCAGGAGCCGGTGGCGTGTTGGCACCGTGTCCTTGCCGGCACCGCCTCCGCGCTGCCCACGGCGCCTCCAGCCGAGCCGGGAGGAGCGCGTCTGGGGATCCCTGGCCTGCGAGCACAGCAGCCGGCACAAAGGCTGCGGGGTGCACGTCTGATTCATACCAAACCTGCCCCTGTGTTTGTATACCTAAACTAGGTGTTGCTCCTAGTTTCGGTGAGCTGCTGAAACATTCCCGGCTCATCTCTGCGGGATTGCGCGGTCCATGGAGCGTGTCGGGAGCAACCGGGGTGAGCCTTGCAGCATGAGCAAGGCTTGTGTGCCCTCGGGATCTGTGGACTCAAGCGGGGAGAGCCATACATCCAGACACGTCTCTTCTCCTTGGCACGGCACAGCTGGGCTCCAAGGGGCAGGAAGGAATCACTGAGCGGGGGCCATGGTTGCCCAGCATGGCAGGAGGGGCAGGAGGAAGGAGGGAGTACAGGGCTTGGACAAGATTGATGGCCTCGTTGCCATTAAGAAAAAAATTAGCCGGTGGCGGCTATCATATTAAAGGGTGAAGAAGCCGTGAATTATTTTCTTAAAGATCTTATCACTTACAATGATAATTTTACCTTCCAAAAGGCCACTTTTAATGAGGCAAGGCAGGCAAAAAGTCATGATTTAATGCCAGATTTTTTTTTTCCAAACACATTTTACTGCTTTTTTGTCCATGTTTAAAAAGCGCCGGTGACCTTTTTTTATTTAGCTTGCCCCAGGTGTAATGCTCAGTCTGATCCTCTCAGGGTTTATAACCTCCACAGAGAGTGCCTCTACCCAATGGAGAGATGATTTAAAGGGGAGGGAGAAATATGAAGCTGCACCACCACTCACATACGGCCCTTGCTCCGTCTTTGATGGTGAGAGTTGTGGAGGGGAGACCAGGGAGGGAGGAGGGTCCTTTCCCCTCAATATCCTCACTCAGACACACTCTGAAGGGCAGCTGGGATGTACTGGCAGCCAGGCATGGATGAGCTGGCTGGTGGCCTTTCCCCAAAGGAAAGGGGACATCTCAGAATCAAGGCTTGTTCCCACCATGCTGAAGAACCTGGTCCCATGGTAGAGAGCATCTCCACATGAGGCCTGTCTGCACACAGAGCCCCCAGCATCATGCTTTTGTGATGGGATGCCAGAATTTGGGTCTGCCATGGAGCATGGGCATGCATGGGGGCTGGGAGAGCACATGTAAAGCTACCTTTTCCCTCCACAGCCATCTTCCCAGAACCCAGCTGAGAGAGGAATGGGAATTGTATCGCTGCCTGTTCTCTGCTTGCCAGGACCCGGGTGGGAATGAGCAGAGTGGGTGCAGGGAACAGCAAATCCTTGGCTTGGCATGCTGTGGAAAGGCATCCTCACTGCTTAGCCATTGGAAAACAGCCTCAGCATGACAATCTGGGGTAAAAGAGGCCAAAACTGGGATGGCAGAGGCTGGCCTAATGCAGGATTGAAAGTCACCCTGATGGCAAGTGCCTTTTCTAATCCCTTAGCCTCTGAGCCTGCATTCCTGCCTGCCCCCATGGCTGCCCGAGAGGCAAAGTGTGGCACAGCACAGGGAAATGAGAAAAACAAATGAAGTCAAGTTTCCTACAAGTGAAGGGGAAGTGTGACTTGGCATCTCTAACGCTGTGTTTAACATGCCGGCAAGGTATTTAGAATTGAAGTACTTGCACACAATTTAAAAATAGACAGTTTATTAATCTAAACTGCAAGTGTATGTAGAAGAGGCCTCAAGATTGACATCTTTGGGATTAGTTTAGCCCTGCGTTTTTCCAGAGGTCATTGCCATGGTGCTCAGGAGGTTTGTGGAATAAATGGGGCCGGCGTTCTTCCCAGGACCACACGCTAAAAACTAATACATAACGTTTAATTTACTGTCTCCATAGCTAGCCCAACCATTTTTCACATCATAATATTGGATTAGAGCTACCAGAAGCTGAGGGGGGAGCTGGAGGCGGGCAGGGTTTGTCCGTCTGTCGTCGAGGAATGGGGAGATGGGTATTTTTTCCCCTTTTCTAGAATACATTGGAAGACAAAGCAGATTTAACCCTCCCTGCTCCAGGGTGCTTGGCTTATTAGGGCATTAACACTGCTGCAGTTATTCTGAGTCACAACTGAAGGCTTTGAGCCTCATCCCTCTGTTTTATAGGACATATGCAATCCTGCTTATTCAGAAATGGTCCTCATTCTCCATTTAGAAAATAAAGAAACTAAACAACAGCAGGAGCTTGAGGTCTGCACTCTGCAGAAATTCTGCAGAGGGCTTTTCCAGAAATAAGTGAGCTGTTCACCAAAGCCCATTAGCAGTTGGGTTTAGCCAACACATGAAGCCAGAGAGCCTCCCTGCTCTGCCCGTCTGTCCCATGGAAAGTGGAGGCTGGGCTCTTGAGGCAGCCCTTGATGGGTGCCCCCAGCCCCGTGGGCTCCCACTGGCCCTCCCAGTGCCTGGCAACCCTGTTGGGCTGAGCTGAGGAGCAAGCCGGCCCCAAGATGTGGTCAGCACAGCCCTCAGGTGGCAGAAGCAGTTGTGTCCAAGGAGATAACTGAGCACCCCAGCAGGCAACTCCTCTGTGACCCTTTTCAGGACATCATATCTCCCTGCAGCCGGTAGAGCTGTGCTCTATGGCAGAGATCTGCACTGCACACTGAGCCATGCCTCTTGCCCTCATGGCAGGGCTGGCAGCTCATACCCATGGGGCTGAACTCGATATCCCAAATTGCCCTCCTCCACTGCCACCCCAAGCCTCCTTCCCTCCATGCCCGTGCTGGCTGCACTGCCGTGCTGTTCTCATGGAGAGCTGTCCACGCCTGGGGGATTACTTGCTGCTGACTGAACCGATTTGTATGCTGAGTCATTTTTCCACTTTCTCATATCTTTCCAAAAAAATGCACATTTTTTCACGTTTCATTTCAGCCCAGAGGCAAATATTTCTGGAATACTTGCCTTTCTCCAAGGTATTATGCTTTTTAATAATGTTGTCACCACACTTGACCTGTCCAATTCAGATGATATCTACACTTCCCTTCACAAACACACACATCTCCAAGCAGTCATTTATTGTCAAATCTTGCCAGCTGATTCTCAGAAACAAGCATCTGTAGAGCTGCATTTCCAGTGTACATTTTTTCACAATGTAGTGGGCTATATTTAGCCTAGTTTAGCTAATTTATAATTTAAATTAGAATTTTAAATTGCATTTTTCCCTCAAAGTACTCTAATAATAAAGTTCAATTGCAACTCAGTGTACATTTCTTTAGATGCTGTCAAACTCCCATAGTAATTTTCCTGCTGGAGTTCACTGTGTGTAGAATTTAGACTTACCTACTATTGACTTGAAGTTTATCAGTGATCTCTTAGGTCTCAAATATCACTGAGCTTTTTAACCTTCTAAAAGGCCCTTTTTTTTTTTTTCTGTGCTACTTATTAAAATAAATAGCATCATTACTGAAGGAAGAGGTAGTTGCACTGCAAAGGTGCTGAGAGCTTTAGTGCAGTTTACAAAGCTATTGAGAGATTTAGTGGCACTTAAAAAGGGCAGATGAGGACATGTAAGCACTGCTCCACCTCAGCACTCCTGTGCCTTATCACGAGAATTTCTGGTGTGGTCCTCACATATCATTTCCAGCAGGATCTGATTCTGCCCCAGCCACCAGACCTGGGGTAAAAATGACTGTCCCATTGTTGTATGAATCATTTGTACTTTGCTAGACCCAGCAGCCTGGTCACCTCGTGGGGCAGAGTCCCTTGGAAAGAGCAGAGCCAGTCCCACAGCCCAGTATTCCATCCCAGCACAGTCCCACAGCTCAGCAGATGCTCTCCATGGCTTTGAGGACAGCTTAGAGACAGGCAGAGAGCTCGACAACGCTCACAACATGAATTTCTCCTTTCTCTTGCAGTCAATTTTGTTGTCGGCCTCAATCAAGCGGGAAGGAGATTCTCCGACAGCATCCCCCCACTCCTCAGATGACATCCATCACTCAGACAGATACCAGGTAAGCAGTTGGATGCTGTTGCTGGTCTCAGCCTTAGGCAGGGAGCCAGCTCACCCCTGTGCCCACAGCTCTCTCTGTGTGACAGCCTTGCTCTTGGCTATGCATCACTGCCCCAGTTCTCCTGCCGGCATCATGGGGACATGAGCGCTTGGCCTCTCACAGGACTGCAAAGATGGGCTTTTGTCTGCAAAGTCCTCCCAGCTCTGACTAGAACCACTGTGGTATTTTAAAATGTTTTTAAATCTTTGTAGAGGTTTCTGTTGCATTATATTCACCATTTTGGTCTTATTTCCATGGCTATGTTTGTCATTACCCACTCTGTGCCACTGAGAAACTTTCAGAGAAGGGACTTTTTTTACTCATGACTCCCACCCAAGACAGAAATTAGTTTGAACCATCCACAGCCATGCCAGCCTGTTTTATAAAACACTCTCTGCCCAGAGGAGCAACAGGTCTTGGGTGATGCAATGAGTAAAACTTGAGGTAGATGAAGCAAGAAATGAAGAAAAGGGCAGCAGCTCAAGTACAGCTTGGCTGGCTGTAAGTCTGTCTGTATTTTTGGGGCAGGCTGGCACACTTGACTCCAACTCAACACACATCCAAACTGTTTGGCTGCAAGCCTGTACTCATCCACTGGCTTCAAGAAGGCTCTGAAAGGCAGCAGATAAATTGATGTTGGTCATCAGCACAGACCCAAGCGTGCATCCACCTGCTGGGTGGACAGGCTGGGTGGGCTGAGGCTGTACCAGCGTGGCAAACACCCATCACCTTCTATCCTTTGGTGGTCTGCAGCCATACCCTGTGCCCAGGGTCAGGCAGGCACTCATATCTTCCTGCATCAGCCACTTTGCATGTGCCAAGTCTGTGTGTTTGGACCTGCAGAGAGAGGCTGATGACCTGTGCTGAGGCTCTGAACAGAGCAGATCCAGTCACAACATGTTTCCTGGAGATGGGTCCTGTTAGTAGCAGATTCATACATTTGTTGCCCATTATTCCATCCTCTGTCTTATTTATTGGTTATATTATCAATTGTGTATCATATTCCCATGTGGCTTTGAGTTATAACTTGGTGTCACATCACATCTGCTTTACCATCCCATGAACAACAAAACCTGGTGCAAAGTAAGAGAAGCAAAACTTTGCAGAAGATACAGAAATGCCTGTTTCAGGTAATCCTGCTCTCTTTCCTGCCTGTTTATTAAGGCTAATAAATAAATTACATTCATTTCAAAAGGGCATGGAAGAGACTTTTGCCATGGCCCCCTTTGTTGGAGAACTCCCTCCCTTCCCACTCCGCCAGATATCAGTCTCTGTGAAATTGGTGGCCCCTTGCAGCCCTCTGTTCCTGCACATTTTTATTATGTCATACTCAAAGACAAATATTCTTAGCAGAAGCCCCTCTATGTGCTGAGTCCAGCTACTCTCTAATGTGCTTTAAGTTTGTGAGCATATTTTATGGAGGGTTGCAGCCCTTAATGCAAATGTGTAATGGGAGTTGTAAGTCTGCACTGCAGGGAGAAAACACCTCTGGGGCCTGATTTTCATTTACGCTTGTGCTGGCTGCGTTATGCTGCGCTGGCAGTGTAAAGGGACCTCAGAGTGGGTGCCAGGGGTGTGTAAAGCCTCAGTGTATTCTTAATAAAGCCACAACATGAACGAGAATTCAGTCCGCCTGACTTACCAAGGGAAATGCCCAGGAAGCAGAGCAGAAGACTCTCATGGTGGTGATTTTAAGGACTGCAAAATTTAGCTTTCCATATGCAGAGGTGTGCTGGAATTCTGACTGTCCCTTGTGTTGTGATCTAATCATGATTATACAGGGTATTAGTAACATGCTAGAACGTGAGTTATTGGCGTTCGGGTTTTCAGAATTCCTGTGGCTCAGTTTTCGTAGTCTTTGTGCTTATACACCATGGGGATACTTAGGGGAGGAGATTTATGAGTAGGAATGCTATGGAAATAGGGGCTGGCACAGCACTCGGGCTATTTGCTGCTCGCTGCATTGCTCCCCATGCTGAGAGGGAGCTCCAGTGAAGGCAGTGGGGTGGCTCCTGGATGTGGGGAGGAGGGATCCTCTTGCCTCCCCTGTGCCAAGCCTGGTTGCTGGAGTTTGGTTACATGGACACTGATCAGACTGAGGTGGTGGCAGCCAATGGATTTGGTCAGCAGTGGCTGCTCCTCTTAAATACAGTATGTTCTGTCAGATGGAGCTTCGAGTGAAAACAAAGCCATCTTAGTTATATTTAGATAAAATCCTGAATACCCAGCGGAGAAATCAGCAGCAAATTACAAGTGATACATCATACTGCAAAGATGGCATTTCAGGCTTGAAGGGAGCCCACAGAATATTTGTGAGTGAATAGCAAGTGTAGTGTAACTGAAAGCCTAAAATCCTTGTCAGAGGAAGGCTCACCCCCCTCCCCCCGAGCTCAGGTAAGCGTGCCTCCCAAAAGACGGCTCAATTCATTAAAAGGGTAAAGCCAACAATCGGCAGCTTTGATTTTTAAGTAAGCACGTATGAAAATCCAGCTGCAGGTTCAGCAGGCAGGCAGAGCTGGGATGTAGGACAGTCAGGGCTGTGCAAAGCTCACCAGCCAGCACCTGAACTGTCCGGCTGCCCATCATCATCTGGGGCAGTGAAACATATCAGGGGTTTTTTTGTTTTCCATCTGAAGAAGAAGCAACAGACTGTCAGGTGCCAGAGAGGAGACCCAAAATTTAGGTTTGATTCCAGGAAGCAAAGTCTGAGGAGTCTGCAGAGAGGGGAACAGGTGGCATTTGTGTGTATAGGAGCCTCTGCTGCCCGATTTGTAGCCCCCAGCTCTGTCTGGTCTGCTGGAGCCATCCTCCACCACAGCTGTGCGGCAGATATGGGAGAGAAATCCATGGGACAGCTTTGACCTCCCAGGTTTGCTGAAACGTGGAAAGGAAAAGAGGGAGGAGAGACTGGAAAGCGCAGGCTCCGCCTGTAGCCAAGGAGTCCCCATGGTAGGGGCCATTTCTGGGTAGGGCAGGCAGGCGTCAGAGCCCTGGAGCTGAGGTGGATGCCCAGCCTGGCCCCGGCAGCTGCAGACGGTGTCAGCAGCCAGGCAGGACAGGGCTCCGCTTCCCAGGGCTCTGCTTCCCCAGGGCTCGACGTGCCCTGCCGGGGCAGGCCCCGGGGCTCCACGGCAGGGCCAGGGCTGGGCAGGGGCCATGCCCGGGCCCATTGGCCACCACCCTTTGGGTCTTGCTACCCCTGCACCCTGATTGGCCAAGAGCCCTTGGGCCCCCAGTCCCTGATTGGGCAGAGGAAGTTGGAGCGTGTCACTCTGGTGCCTGATTGGCCAGTGCCTTTGGGCTATTTTTGGGACCAAGGCTCTGATTGGCCAGTGACGTTGGGCCTAAAGGGTGCTCAATCACTATTGGACAAGAGAATCTGCTTCTGGGTCGCTCCCAGGCTCTGATTGGTCAGATGCCCCTGAGCAGCAACCTGCCTTTGGCGTCTGATTGATCATGGGCCCTCGGGTTCCAGTGGCTCCTGATTCCTGATTGGCCAGGTACCCCAGGGTCCCAGTAACCCCTGATTCCTGATTGGCCAGGTACACAGGGTCCCGGTAACCCCTGGTTTCTGATTGGCCAGGTCGCCCGGGTTCCAGCCGCCCCGGGGCTCTGATTGGCCGGGCTCGCCGGGCGCTGCCGCCCCCTGTCGGTTGTCATGGGAACTGCCTGGTGAACTCTCACCCGCGCGCCGCGGGTCACATGACCGGGGCCAACATG
>VZTE01005518.1:4926508-4959204 GCA_013397775.1 Eulacestoma nigropectus | reverse complement strand
GCGGACGGTGCGTTGTCCCGGGGATGCGCGGGGAGCGGGGGGACCGGGCCGGGCCTTGTGTACGGGCGGGGGGCGAGTTGTTTACATCCGCGTCCTGATGCTTCTCCGCTCTTGTCTCCCCTCTGCAGACCTTCCTGCGGGTGCGAGCGAACCGGCAGACCCGGCTGAACGGTGAGTGCGGCCCCCACCGCGCCTGCCCCTCCGGAGAAGTTTCCAGAGTTGGGCCGAGTTGTGTGACGCCCCCACGCCCCCCACACCGCAGGCCGGGAGCCGCCACCGGCCTCGCCGGGGCCTCGACGTGCCGGGGGGGCGCAGGGGGCAAGGAGGTGAAGCCCTCCACACTCATCCCCGGCTCCTCAGGGAAGCGGCTCCCGCCGCCGGGATCCCCCCAGCCGGTATAAAACAGGCCCCGAACCCCGTGTTTTCTGTGTGGGGCCCCGCTGCTGAGCTTTCACAGCTCACATGGCTGAATCTTGCAGTAAACTTTTAAGAAGCCTGAGCATCATCTGACGTCATGGTTTGTTTTGTTTGGGGTTTTTTCTCTCAAACCCGCAGATGGCTGGGGTGATACTTTTATTCTTGTGTCTCTGGGTGCTCCTAACAAGTAAACAACTGTTTCTAGTGGACAGTGGCCTTGTATTTTAAAAAACCAAATCAGAGGTCGCTTTATTTCAGAGAGAGCCCATCTCTGTGCTTTGAAATTGGAAAGAAAAGCTGAAAGGAAACTTGTCTTATTAGAGCTGAAGAAGTTGAAACTTTTCTTAAAGTTCAGAGGTGGGAACTTACTACGTACACAGTAACAATGTTCTGTCATCTGGTTTTGTACTGCTTGTAGCTACTTTAGTATGTAACATTTAGTCAGAATTTGGTTATTCAGGCTATCAGGAGTCTCATTAATCTCGAACTTCTTGGTGTGATAGTTCACAGTAACACCTCTGATATTGTGTTGATGGAGTTTATTTAGAAGATCCACTGAAACAAAAAAGCAAAAGGGTTTAGAGTGTGCTGATAGCAAAAGAGTTTGCTTGAATTTGAAGCTCTCCACGTTTAGTGTAGTCTTAAGCAAATAGAAGCTAGTGACCCAGATCTTTGATGAGTTAGACATAGCTGAATTCAGAACTAGCCTCGGGGTTTTTAAATATCAACCCAGAGGGCCAAAAAACTGCGAACTCCTGAAAGGCTGTTAAGTCATAGAACAGAGAGATGAGTTACCTTACACCAGTTACAGGTAACTGCTGGTGGGTGCTCGCTCTGCACTCCAGGATGAGTGCAGAGAGCTGCCAATGCTGGCAGGCAGACACAGATTTCAGATGGCTCAGATACACTGAGGTGCTGCTCTGTGGTGACTTGTTTTGTGTGACAGAGGTCTCTGGAGTCAAGGATGTCAAACTGTTCCTTCATCACAGCTGGATAGCTAGGGCTAAGTTCCCACTTTCCACCTTTTTTCAGGCCAACAATGTGCAGTCACCTTATTTTAAATATTTTTTTAAAGTCTGAGCCAGACTTGTGAAATTCTTGGTGTTGTGGAGTCCTTCAGTATGAGAGGAAGCTCTTGATGAGAGCATGCTCTGCTGAGCTGGCTCAGTGGTGTTTTGTGCTTTTGTCTCTAACCTGAAGCAGGGCTGCAGCACAATCTGGGTAGACTGTGATCTCTTCTTGGGAACTCTTCTTGGCCCCTCCTGTTGGATATTTTTGTGAACCTGGGCTCATCTAAAGGGAGGCAGGTAGTTTTGTGCAGCATTTGCATTGTTTTTGCTGGACATTTTACTCTTTTTGTATGTACCTTTTGGGGTACAGCCATATTCCAAATGAAAGAACGTATATACTGCCCTAATAATGCTGGGGTTTTCTGTCTGTTCTCCTCTTCACCCTGAGATGAAGAGGGCCCAGATGTTAGGGAGCTGGATGCAGAAATTCAGGTGAAGTGCTCTGGGTCCCAAAGAAGGTCAGATTAGATCAGAACCGGTTCCTTCTGACCTTAGTTTTTTGTGACTGATTACTGCTGTTCCCAGGATATACCTGCAGTGATGCCTGGTCCAGTCTGCACCCAGCCAAATGGTTGGGTGGGTTCTACTGCTCCTTTCTCTGCATGTGTCTTTACATTTGTACTTCCGAACTCTGCCTGCTTTCTTGTTTCTTCCTCCCCATTTGTTTGCACTGAAATAACTTGGCGATATTTGTAAGCTTTGCCACGTTATTGTTGAAGAGTTATTTGAGCAGTATTGCTTTAGGTGGAGAACATTGGAGTGCTTTAGGAAAAAAAACCTCTTATTTGGCTATATCTCGTATTTTAATGAGCTTCTAATCGATCATGCAACTTTAGTTTCCTAATCCTGATTATTTTACATGAAGAGGAGTTGTGTAGGACTGGTCCAAAGACAGCTGGCTCTTTGTTTCATATTCTTACTGACACACTGCAGAAACTTAGGATGTAGCAAATGCAGTCTGTCAAAGAAAAATTTCTTTCATTTGTTTTTATTATGTTTTACATGTAGTTTTCATTATTGTTGTAACCAGTTTATCTTGGTACTTCTGTCAAGCTTTTACCAGCTGAGTTCTAGAAGCACTTATGGAAACTCCTCCCATAAAAAAGGCCCACAGTGTTTGCTCTTCTCCCACATTGTCCTTGACTCAAATCTTGGCTGCCCAGACTGTTTGTGACTCAGTCTTGTTTGGACCTTGATGTTTTCCATCCTGTTGTGTTCATTTGGGAATGTGCAAAAGAAGACAAGGTAGAGAGGGAAGTGTCTTCTGTGAGCTGCTGTTGGCCTGGCCACAATGTAATTAAGTCCTGATAGTTACATGGCTCACACGCACCTGACTGGCCAGAATTTTAATTCTGTAAGTCAAACCTTTGTCTTAAATTGAGCTGTAAGTAAGGTAAATGCATTTTCAAGCTCTGGAGCAGGAGATTAATGTTCTGTCTGTTAGGCTCTTGGTTGAGTGTTTGTATCACAACTTCCCTGTCAGCCTCAGTCAGTTAATCCTGCACCTCTCACCTATACTAAACTCACTTTCCAGAGGTTGTGTCCTTGTGAACCCAGAAGTATGAGGTGCTGATTCCTGATGAACCTGTGTGACAAAGGAGGCATTTCTTTCATTTGCCTTATTTCCAGTGTTGCCAAACTGGAAACTTTAAGCCACCCTGTAAATTGATGCTTGTGGAGTTTAGCAGTGCAGAGCAGGTTAGGTAGTCGTTCAAAATTAGAGGCACAAAGTTTGGGTTAGTGTATCAGAACATGGGTTCAGCAGGTTAAGTAGGTACCAACCTCAGAGAATAGTGTCAGATTGAAGGTTGCTGAAAATCATCTGTGTGGAACTTTGGCCATGCAAATCTGAAAGCTGCACTGAGACCCTTTTGTAAATCTGGCCCTTAATGTTCTCTCTCGGGCAGATGAGCGGCAAATTGTACTTAAGGTCTGAAACAGATTCCTTCTTGACAATCTGTTTTCTTGCTTTTGCTTATTCTTGAGATGGCTTTTTGTGCTCTGCCACTGCTGCCTTTGTTCCCTTGCATCAGATGCTCTGGATGAGTTGATGATTCACAAAAGCTTTTTGTGATAGGTCTAAGAAAAGTAGGTATAACCGTCAGGACTCATCTAGTAGATTTGCAGAGAGCAGGTGCTAGCTCTTGTGCTTGAATATCTTTGACTCAAATTTAGGGTTACTTCCAAAGTTGGCATTCCCAGGCGAGTTGTGAAATAGGTCCTTACAAAGCTCCTTTTGCACCTCCCTGAGAAGCTGATTCCAGTTCTGGTGGTGACCCTAAGCCTGTCTCTCCAAACAGACCGTGCAGTTTGTTCAACCACCACCACCACCATGTTCTATGCTTTTGTAGCTTATGGGTGGGGGAGGAATAAAGCTGGATGATTTTCACTGGAAAGGAGACAAAAATGTTTCCACTTAATTTGATTGGCCTGCCATTGCAGGAGCTGCTAATGATGTCTGCACAGGACTCAGGGGACCACTCACACTGGTGGAGGGAATCATAAGAGATATTGCTAGTAACTTAATCATGTCCTTTGATGCTGCAGGAGAGGTTGGTGCGATGTCCACTGCTAGATGCTGTGTAAGAGCACTTCTGAGGTAATTAGTGCCCTGTCCTGAAGATGAATTTTTGCTTGAGGAGGGGAGTACCAGTGAAAACTAAAATCCATTCGCTTTTCTCACAGGAAGTTTGGCTGAACTACAGAGTAACACGATCTTTTGGCACTAATAAGGTTCAGCCTTGGTGGGAAGAGCCTATTGTTAGGAAAGATCCTTGGTCTCTTCTGCCAATAAGGCAGCAGCAGTGGGTTGGCTCTTTCTCTCTGCACCTGTGGGAAGGCAGGGACCAGTGTGCCCTAAGCAGTAGAGGCTTTGTCAAGTGCAGTTTGGCTCCTTTTCTAGTGCAAGCAGCCTCTCACCTTCCATAGCCCCATATTAGGGAACTACGTATCAGGGAAAGCAAGGGAAGAGCAATTCCCTTAGCCAGCACAGCTCCTAGGTTAAGTCAGAGACCATAACTGAGACCCCCCCAGCCCTTGCAGAGGGTCCCAATTCTTGCTCACCTCCATGTGCTACTTTCTTGTTCATCTGCTGTGGGGACTTAAACTCCCTGGGTGCCTGATGGTTTCGTGTAATCTTGAAGGAGAATATGCACTTGCAGCAGGAGCAGTGTATAGGGTAATGTACATCCTTAAAAGTGAGGCCTCAGAGGTGCTGGAAGCCCTCTGATAGCCTAATAATAATTATTAATGCTAATAAAAATTAGTGAACTCCTCACCTCCTGGCAGAAGGTTGGAATAATAACTATGGAGTCTTTGTTCAGTCAGAGGTAAGAATGGGTCAGGCTTGTGCAAAAACCTCCTTCCCTGAGTTCTGTCCTCTTTGTACATCCAGTCCTCAACTGGCTGCATTTTTATCTTCCTGAATTACGGGAGGGAATGACTTTTTCTTTTTTTTTTTCCCTTCTCCCATGCTCCTGCGACAGGAGTGAGGGGGAGAGGGATTAGTGAGCTAATTAGAAATGATCGCATCTATCAACACTAATTAGCAATCCTGTGGTCTCACTTGCGTGTTCTTTTGAGCTGCTCCCCTTCGGGACAGCACCACAATCAGCCCCTGCCTTTGGGGCCGCTCCGTCCCTGCCGCGCTGATTGGAAGTGATGGCCGGGCTGCGTGTGTCGGGCAGGGACAGCGCCGCTCGGATGTGCTTTCCAGGCTGCTCCCTTTCCATTCCTCCTGTCATCAGGGGAACCCTTGGCCTCCATGGGCACGACGCTGCCGCTGCTAATGACCACAGAATGAAAATGGCAGGGGGATTTGTTTTCAACACCTCTTTCACTCCAGTGGCTTTTCACCGCAACTCAAAGGGCTGCTTCTCTGCGGAGCTGAATGAGCCAAGATAGGGGCCGGCTGCTGGGTCTGGTGTGGAGCTGGAGCAGAGTGAGGTTCTCTTCCCAGCTCTGCACTAATATTTCCACAGCAGATCAGGTGCTTGTTCTGGCAAAATGGTCCCAAGAATTTATCAGAAGACCCAAAAATAAGTTGTCTTCCTTTTGTCACTGCTACAGTGCATGGACTGGAGGATGGCAGTAAAAAACCCCCTAAAAGTACTAATAAATTCACCAGGCAGACTGCTTTAACTGAATTGTTTGGCCATGGGGAGTCCTACCAGAATAATTAAACTGCTCCTTCCTTGCATTTCCCTGTTAAAAACATGATGAGGTGAGAGAAATTTGTGTCTGCAATCAGGATAGAGAAGGCTTTGTTTCTGTGTTTCTCTCCAGATGGGTATTTCCTGAGGAATGCTCAAGTTGTGTCTGATTCCAGCCTCCTTCCGTATTTTGTGCTGGCTCTACAGAGCTAGTGAGGCAGGGAAAGAGCATCCTAAACTTACATGAAAGAGCCATGCTGAAGGATATAGGTATGCACTAAACCAGAACTTCAGAAATCTCTTGGGCACTAAAGTACAAGCCAGAAAGACTGTGGCTTAACTCTGCCTAAAAAAGAGGGTTGTGGAGTGGTCAGTGTGGTGTACCCGACAGAAGAGAGGGTTGTGGAGTTTCAGTAAATAAAATTTAGACAAACAGTGAAAGCTCTGTGTGTTAACTTGAGAGTAGTCTGTTGTTCAAACTGCCAGATAGCAAAAACATTCTTGTTTTGGTCTCTAGTTGCTGTCTCTTATTCTAGGAATGTCACACTTACAGAATCCTTTCCAGGATGTGAGGAGTGGAGATTTATTTTTCAGGAAGTTTTTGCACATACGTATTTCAGTGAGGAAAAACAATGCCCAGGGAATAATTTGAAGCTTTCTTAGTGCTGGAGCTTGAGAGAGTATAGGGGATGATGAATACTCCTAGTTCCAGATTGTGGGAAAGTATATCTTAACCCAAAGAGTCCTGAGTCCAGGGAAGCCAACAAGAACGTCTTTTGGAGGAGGAAAGGAGGCCTTTCCAGTCTATGTTGATGTGTTCAGATGAAACTTTATAATTCTCTTGATGTGTGTGCTCTAAACCGATGCACTTCAGAAAACAATTGACAGAAACTTTCCTGTACACTGGTCCTTCTCATCCTGGCATTCCAGCAGCTTTCTCTTACTCGATGGCTGCAGGGAGCTGTTGATCCCACAGTGTTCAGGCATGAAGGCTTTCAGAGCATGCTGCGGTGCTCACAATGTCAGTAACGATTTCTGGCTAACACAGCTTTTTGGTGGTGTCATCCCTCATTATCACATGGGCTTTCCTTGGGCTTTTTCTTGTCTCTCATTCAGAATTTTGACCTTCCTTATTAATTAAACAGTGACTTTCCTGCAGCCAGTGATTGAGTTATTCAGTAATACCTGCCTAAAGCCATCATAATAAGAGACAGAAGTTCTTTTTAATGCAAATGATTTGGTTCCAGATGTTTTGATCACATTAAACGATGGCTCAAATTAACCAGCTATTGGATTAAGCAACAGGCTTCTTTGGCTGCTTTTTCTAATCATGATGATCCCTAACATGTTTGTGTCCCAGAGCATGCTCTCAAGAAGGCAGTGTAGCCCCTAGTTTTCATGAAATAAAAACAATAGAGAGCCAGAAGCTATCTAGCATGGGTCCTGTGTTTTTCATAGCAGATATCTTTCCTTTCCATAAGTATTACCTGCTACCAAGATGGTGCTCTGACTTGTTTGTGGTGTTCTGGGAAGGACTTTCTCAGGGTGTACAGGAGGCTCTGTGGTCCTGGAAGTGACTGTTAAATAGTCCAAGGCTATCAGATGCTGCATCACCCTTCTACACTCTAAGCAAGTTCTTGTAGAGGGATTAGAGATGTTCGTGGAAGGGCCTCAGACTTAGAAGGCAAAATGCAAAACAGGGTTCAGTGGTTTGATCGCTCAACTTTGAAAACAATTTCACGTTTCCAAGGGAAAGATTTTAACTGTTTTAATAACTTACCATGGGATGTGCAGCAGATATTCCCCCTCCTAGTTGTTAAATTGTGAATAGCTGCCTCTGTGGAATCAGAGTGGTCAGCTACATGTTATGGATTTCCTCTGAAAAGTGCCAAGTAACAGTCTCTGTACTGTTTATAGAGGTCAGAATAGGGAGTTGCAATGGGATTTTCTGGTGTGAAATCTTACCATTTCTGCCAAGGGTTTATTATTTGGATCTGAGCAAATAAAGTCTGCATCTACAAACTTGACATGTCTTCCTTTTTTGTTTGTTTTCTTTCCCTGGTTTCTCCATGCAGCTCGGATTGGAAAAATGAAACGGAGGAAGCAAGACGAAGGGCAGGTATGTCCCCTCTGCAGCCGACCTCTGTCAGGATCCGAGGAGGAGATGAGTAGGCATGTGGAACAATGCCTTGCAAAGGTAGAGGCGCAGCAGGATGACCAGCTGCCATTCCCTTCTCCCTACTCCCAGCTTTGTCTGCAGTTGACCTAGTGTGGGGCAAAAACTAACATTGCTGAGCTTGCAGGCAATGCTAACTGTCTCCCTAAGATCTGTAGTCACTTCTTTGTCTGGGAAGATGGATTATTCAGGATTTTTCTGTTCTGTTGCATCAGTAACTTTTTACTTCACACACCCTTCTGCTGTTACAGGAGTCTAATTTGTAGATTTGTGAAGGTGGAGATATGTGAACCTTTTGTAGGACTTTGAGCATCCTGTATAGCACAGGAAGAACAGTTCTTTCTGATCTGTGCCTTTGACAACATTAGAATTATTGTTTGTTGGGTTCTTTTGTAGCAGATAGAGATTTGTAAAGGTTGCGTGACCATCTTACTCCAGGAAGTGCATTTAAGCAGAACCATTCTCTTGCTGTTCATCCCAAAGACAGCAAGGAAGGAGAAACAAGCCCTGGGGGAGGGAGAGAGTTGTGTCCTAGGGCTTTTTGTTCATGTTTCTCAGGAAAAACCTTCAGTAGAGAGAGGACTGGGTGCCTCAAGAGGTGCACAGTATAAAGAGAGGTGTGTTTAGATCAGTATGCCTCAAAAATATGGAGAACACTTCTGCTAGGGGTCAAAGGAATCTGTGGTGTCATGTTCCTCCATGATAGAGGAATTTTGCATGCCAGGCAGGGGAATGCATGTTGAACCACCAGCATTGTTGTAGGGACCAGACCTTAAATTTCCATGAGTGAAAATTATGAAATTGGCAGCTTGTTTTGATCTTAGGCTGTCAAGTTCTTCCAGTACCTATTTACTTCTAGTTTAGGTTAGTAGGAACAGGGGTGGGAATAGAGGCTGCTGTGCACTCTATACTTAGCTGTCCTGGGAGCAGTCCAGCTTTTCTTCCCCATCCCACCATGAGTTATGAACCCCAAAGACCTATTTTGTGCATCTCAACACTCTGCCCCTGCTTTACCCCATGCAGAGAGAAGGTTCATGCATGACTGAGGATGACTCTGTGGACATTGAGAATGAGAATGGCAACCGCTTTGAAGAGTACGAGTGGTGCGGCCAGAAGAGGATACGGGCTACTACTCTCCTGGAGGGAGGATTTCGAGGTGCGCCAGTGTTTTGGGGGCACTTGTAACTCATTCTGCTGTGCAAGTTGATCTTTAACTATCTTTAAAGGGAGGGACATGGGGATTTCCCTTTCACAAAAGGCAGAACCATCAGCCTTTACCAGAATGTAAAGTGATTTCAGTTTTTTGTCCCTCTTGAATGATGAGAGTCAAAATTTCTGCAAATCTTGAACAAAGCACGGGGTTATTTCTCAAGAAATGTGGCTAAAGAGGGAATGGGTAGATCATTTGGGGAAAATAGCGTTTTATATCTCACACATAGTAAGAAATACGTGGAAATATGTGAAGAGAGGGAAATAGAAATGAAATTGTAAAAATTCCCAGCCTGGAGTGACGAAAGCTGGTGTATCAGCCTCTGGTGATGTATTGGAGGTGACAGCTAAGTCGCTTTAGCACCTGCATAAAATATTAAAGGGCCAGTTGTGCATTTATCACTCCATCCCTTTTAAGGTTGATAAATGAGAATCCAGGAACCTGCTCTGCACCTCCAGCACTGCAAGCCCTTAGGGCTCTCAGACAAACACATTTTATTTTTCCTCCTTCTTTTGCTCCTTCCCCAGTGACGGGGAAATCAGTTACCAAGGAGAGAGTGAGTTATGGCAAAATTTGACCTCTCGTGAGCTTTATTGGTGAAAGTAATTTTAGCTAGAAACCTGGCCCCTTTCTTACATTCAGCCCTTTGGCCTCAAAGAGGAGGATTTACTAAACTGTTCGTTGGCATGAACCTCAGGCACTCACAAGAGTCTCTCGCAAGCAATCCATGTAGCACATGCTTAATGAGAGGAGGAATGCTGGCTCCCTTCGTTCAATAAAGAGGATGGGATGTGATCTCTTCCTATATCAGCTTGGATTTTAATTTAAAATATCTCAAGGGGAGAGGCTACTGCATAAGGGAGTTGGACTTAAAAGCCAGCCGTGTGCTCAGCTAAAACCAGGCACTCCTGATCTTCTCTTGCCTTCCTCTGAAATTAAATTGTAGCTGGGTTATAGCAGAGCAGATGATCAAGAGCACAGAGTTGAAGGAGCAGCTTCTTTGGGCTTTAAGGAGCAGCCAGTGAAGCTCACGCTGTTGCATCCTGTGTCAGTAGCCAAACTTTTTTTGTGGCTGCATGGAGAGTTGTGCCTGTGGATGCTTCCAGGTAGAGGCCTGATGAGACCATGCAGGATCTTAGACTATGTTTATGTAGTACAGACACTACAGTCTGTAGCGGGCAAGCATGGGATGTCTGTCTGCCTCTGTTGTTGTCACTGCTAGTCCTGATTAGAAAAAGCTATTCAGTTCATTTCTTCCCCTTTTTTGTGCATGAGTGGTTACTTCCTTCACCCCCACCAAATGCATGTGTTTGAGGAAAGCGCGATCTTCCACTTCCTTTGGTGTGGACATTGTGCTACCTTCACCTGGTCAATGTTCCCAGTTGTTTTTGAGTTAACTCACTGAAGTGTGGTCTGAACCTTCCACATTGCCTTGGTTATATGGAGACCCTCTTTCAAATGAGGGTTCAGGTGGCCAAAATGCGTGTAATTGACGTCGTTAGGCTGGGTAAATATAAAGTACTTGCTCTTTGTTGCATTTTCTTCATTATTTTAAGGAATTCTCAAATGTGTTAGTTGTTAGGTCTGTCACCTGCTTTCTTCCACCAGAAGTTAGACAGGTTCTAGCCTGAGTTAGTGCTGTAACCTCTGCCAGATGGCTACACACACATGAACAGATACTTGTGCGGTTCATTCATACTTAGAGAAGGCCTTGCTTCCGTCAGGAACTACAGGGTCTGTCTCTTCTTTCCTTTTTGAGACATTCATGACACCTTCAAGAATTACATGGATAGATCCAGGAAAAGATTGGAAGTCCAGGAGAAAAGCAGAATACAGCTACATGCAGTTCTAAAACCCTCCATCATCACCCTGCTGACAAGGCTTTTGAGTTAGACTCCTTCCCTCCATGGTGCTGGATGAAAGGTGTCTGTAGATCAGCGCACAAGCACAGGAACCTCCCTGTAGTATTTGTAGTGAGAAACATCCTCCCTGTGCAGCATTTTGTGGCAGAACCACTACTGAAGAAGGGACTCCTGATACCTGAGCAGCTGTCAGGTCTCTAGCACCTGGCCTTCCTCCTCTGGAGCACACCTCTGCTGGCAGCTGGATTCAACAGCTGCCATGCTTCTCTAGAGAAGTGTCCCCTTCCCTAGACAGGGGAATTTTTTCCTACCAACTTTCTACCTAGTATTTTGGGATAACCAGACAATATGTACAGGGTACCTACCTACTCTGTGCGAGAAGTTGTTGTAAAATTTGAAAAGCAAAAGCAAACTGGAGTGATCTCCTACAGCTGGCTGATTGCGTTTATTTTTCATTAAGTTACACTTTTTCATGCTCTCTTTTGGGGCTCTCCTGTTGTCTCTGGCTGCTGGCATTCACGGGGTCTCCATCTCTCAGGATTGCTATGTGCACTCTCAGGTAACCTTAAGGTGACTGTCTTTCTTCTTTTGCTGCCAGTGTTGGCTCTTGCCAGACAGAATTCTTAATTTACAGCCCTGAAGCACAGCACAACGTTTTGTAGATGCTTTCTAATGCTTAAAACTGCTTTGTCTGGAGTTGGCAAGGCCCTTGTTAACCCCTGTCACCTGAGGCTTTGCATTTGGCTCTGTTCCCTTTGCTGAGAAGTAGCAGTGATGTGGAAATCAAAGGTCTTTTATAATGCCAGACAGCCTTTGCCAGGCTACAGGGATGTCACCAATGTCTAAAGAGATGACATGGGGAAATACATAAAACCAGAGGGGAAAATAGATGGCCATGTGTCTCATTAATTTCGGTTTTAATGGTGTGTTGCTTTGAGGAGATGTCACAGCTGGGTGAAGGGGGAGCAGGACACTGTGGCCAGTGTGTGTTGCACATAAGTCCTTTGGGCAGCATTACAGCAGTGACTCGAACTTAACACAGATCCTGGCTTCTTTTTATCATTTTTGGTTAGTGGACAAGGTTCATATCACTCTCAACATGAGGAAAATTCTTTGCCAATTATATGGAAAATCCTGACAGATTCCCAGTTGCAGTAAGGTTGAGAAACCTTGGGGTTTCTTAAAAACAGAAACATCAGGGAAATGAACAGCCCTGTTTGGATTTTGTGGAAGATGGTCTAAAACCTAGGAGCAATCATAGGCTGAAACGCTCACTTGTAAAGTTCCTAGGACGACACTCTTCTGCTTCCAAAGCGCTTGCAGGGAAAACTTGCTCTTCTCACCTGAGGGGCTGTCTTAGAAGCTGGAAATTCTTTGTCTTCTCTGTTGGTGTTACAGCTGCAAGCCTCCAGTTAGGTCTAGTGCAACAGAGCCAAAGCACACCTACTTGGCTGCCCCAGCTTGGCATACCTGAGGCAGCAGGTGGAAAGAACAGGCTGTGGCAGCAAGTAGGAATATGGCATAACTGAGAAGTGCAGGGATCAGTGTGTTGTCTCTGAAGCTTTTGGGTTTGGTGAAGGATTTCAGTAAGGAAATGCTTAGTACTTCTAGCTGCCCTCCTGGCTTCTTAAAGCATCATTTGCTATTATTCAATATGCTTTCCAAAACTGGAAGGATGCAGGGTGTAAATAGAGATGACTGGCAATTATATAGGGTTTGGAACCACTTTGTTTCAGCAGAGGTCCTGCCTGAAGTAGGGGTTTGTAGGAGAGTTTGTGGTTCTGTTTGGGGGTAGGTGCAGAAGAGCACCAGCATGAAATACCAAGCTCCGTTTAAACCAAGCTTGTACTTCAAAGTGTAAAACTGTACAGATAAAATAATCAAATATTCCCCTGCCTTAGTACACTGTCACAAGACTAAAATTTCTCTTGAAATACCTGAGCATGCAGTAACTATTTCTCCCCATGTCTCTGAATCATCCCTCTCCAAAGCTCTTTGTTGCACGGGATTATTTCATGCCATCTTTAATGAGTTTCTGTGTTTAGGATGCCAACAAGGCTTCGCAAGTGAAAGTGTCAAGTGGCTTCCTCTCTGATGTGGGGTTTGTTGGGTTCTTTTTAATGCTCAACATATTTGTAGCAATTCTTCTCTTCCAGTCCAGAATGGATGCACGTTACCCTCAGTGTTTACACTGTAAGGTTATCCCTTTAAAGAATTCCTGAGGGAAGTTCAAAAGGTTTTTTTTTCTTTGAAAGATTCAGTGTCTCTTTTTGTGTGTATGTTTCTTACTTGAAAGAAGGGAAGGGAGGGGGGGAAGTGGAAAAAAAGTGCTTTATCTGAAAAGAATCACATCAGCTTCACACTGATAGAAGCTGCTGTCATCTCTTAAACGGCTTAGCACAGTCAAAAGGCAAGAGGACTTAAAACAGTGTCTTACACAGGGATCGATGGGTGGAACACATAACTCGTAACTGCAAAAAATAAAAGCAGCTCGGGGGGAGAGATAACGGTAATGATTGCATTGAGGGAAGCTTGAGGGAGGCTTGTTCTTTGTAACACAGCTTCAAAGGTGTCTGGAGTGCTGCCTAAGCAAACTATCCTGTGAAGTTGCTGCCTCTGTAGGTCTAGGGAAGGCGGGAGTGGGGGGAAATGCTTGCACCCTTCTGTTTCTTAACAGATGGGACAAAGATTAGTAAATGCCAGGTTAGCAGCTCCCTTCTGCTGCCTCGGATTTGAGGAGAGGATTTTGTCACTTGGTCTCTTTCCATCCATTCCAGGAGGCAGCTTGTCCGGGAGAGGGGAAGGAGGAGAGCACGGCCGGGGCGGTTGGGGAGCTGGGTGTGGGGCGGGATGTCAGTTTATCGATCGCACCTCAGTCAGGAGAGCTGCGGGCGCAGTGCTCTGAGCACGAGCGGCAGCGTGCTTAATGTGATTGAAAGGCAGTTAAAATGGCGGTGACCTTTTCAGGGGGAATTAGATTGCCTGCCAAGAGTGGTTAGAGGGAGTGATAACGCCAGCTTGAGGAAGCTGTCCAGTCTGCTTCAAAGGGAGAGAGACAGGGAAAGCAAGCTGGCAGCAAGTACCATTTAAAGCACGAACCGTGCAGTCTGATAGAACAGAGATTGCTGTCCTCTTTAGATATGAAAGAATTGAAGAATTGTAGCTAAGTTCTCTCCACGCGCCCTGTCCTCCTTTCCTCCCCTCCAGCTCCCCCACCAAAAAGCCTTCCTCTAGGTGCAGTAGCAAGCTAGTCACCACTGCTCTTCTGGGTTTCTTTTGCTTCAGCAGATCAGTTGCATCAAAAATAACACAGAACAGAGAACGACTTTGAAAATGTCAAAATGGCAAGCAGGGCATTTTCAGGGAAGGATGCTTTCTCAGAAAGATCAACATGACAAGGATCTGTCTGATAGATTGTGATACTCTTGAAGAAGGAGAAACGCACAGGGATTACTTAACTCTGAAGTTTCTCTTTATTTTTCTAGTATTTCTTTTTATTTCTCCGTGCTGCCTTCCTCCCAGGCTAGCAAAGGGCTTGGATCTGTTTGTTAATGTCTTACCAAGGGAAAAGAACAGCACAACTAAGCGTATGCTTAGAGGAACTTGGTAAAGCCTTTATAAGCTGTAACTAACTACAGTTAACCTTGGGTGTCCATTTGCATTGGATCTCATGTTGTGTACAATAGGGCAGCTGCCTGGAAAGTGGGGCTGTATTAAAATGTTTAAAAGTTTCTAGCAAATGGCTGCAGTCCTCCCACTGTCAGCTTTCTATCACCACAGAATCAACATATGCTTCAGTTTGAGCAGCAAGTGTTGTAGGCCAGCCTTCATCCAGTGTGGCTTCGTTGTCCCAGAAAGAGCTACTGGGACAGTAGCTGTATGCTCCTCCAGTTTGTTCTCCTTCTGAATCCATGCAGCATTAGAATCATTCTTTCACATGTGAGGACCTGGCCTCAGAATCTAAATAGATACTTTTTAGGTCTCCTACCTCAACAACAGGATTTTGTGATTACAGTGACTTCTTGGGTCTGGTAACTGCCTGGCAGAAAGCTCCAAATAGAGAAGGAAAACTCACTTCTGCGTCTCTGTGCGATTTCACAAAAATAGAACTCTACAACAAAACTCTTAAAATCTGTGTTTGACACATATGTGGAAACATGGAGAAGCATCTTCTCTAATGTTATAAAGATAGTAGCAGAGCTGGTGACAAACCTTAAAAGTCTTACTCTAGAAGCTCACTCAGTAGCCAGCTATGCCCTGTTTTTCAAATAAAACATAATGAGACATGCAGGAAAGCTTCAAGAGGCAAGGAGACTTCCCTTTTTCCATGTCAGGAGATTCAGGCTGTATTTAAGGTTATACTGGTAAGAGGGTATAAACTGATCTACTCAGATGCAACAAAAGCATTTGAGCTGAACAGTAAGTGTGTGACTTCTCTTAAGAGACTATGTGGGAAATGGAAGATGTCACTGGCATATTTAGGCCTTTTGGAAGAGTGGTCTAGTAACTAGAATCATCTTTGTTGTTGCTGTGTAGATGAGCAAGAATTCTTTTTACCCTGGCAGGCTAAAGCAAACTTCAGCCTGGATGCAAGAGCAGTTTGTGATAAGAGTACAGGGAATCTTTGCTGTAATGAAATTCTTAATCTTCCCCCATTTAGCAAGAGCTCAATTCAGTGTATTTCTCTGCCACGTCTCCAGTGTCAGCATCTCTCTTTAAGGTGAATGTGTCTGTACACCTGAGCGTCCTTCCCAGCCTCTCAATCCTTGGATTTTAGCCTTCCTGTGTTTGGGTTGCTACCTTCTGCTGGTCACGTCTACCTGCTGTAAGCTTCCAAGTGGGCAAGATGTATAAATTTCATGTTTCTCAAGTGCTTGTTCTATGCCTTATGCCACTTACAGAGGGCTGCTGAGCCCCAGAGCACTTGTATCCCTTACCTCAGCCCTTGTGTAAAAGTGGTAATCCTGGTAATCCCTCCATTGCAGAAGCCCAATAATTAGGACTGGTCTGATGAAGTAGCCCAACCACTTCTTAATATTTGCACCTCTCTCCTTTGACAGCAAGCACTTGCCCATAAGGTAATACTTGACCTAAAAATGGTAACAAAATCTGTTTGCATAGTGTTAGATACAATAATCACATGGGCTGCACCTGATTCTTCCTCTGTAGTTTGTGTCTGCATATAGAATTTGAAGGATTCTGTGGTTAATAAATATCTCTTACATATTGTCCTGTATATTAATATTATAAGTTGACACTAGTGCGCCAGAAAAACAGATTAAAATACTAAGTGATCGAAGAAGAAAAAACCTCTTACCTTACATACAAAAGCCAGCGTGACCTGCCATGTAATTGACGCCCAATGTAATGTGTGTTTGAAGTTAACGTAATTCTTCAAGGAACACCATTTTCTTCCTTTTGGAACACAAAGTAATCAATGAGACTTAGCAAAGTAAAAATCATTTTAACTGGAAAAAAGGAAATTGGTGAGGATAGCCGTTAAAATTTGTCTTGTTGATTGTACATTTCTGGTAACTTGAATGCATACAAAAATCTAAGAATCTAATTTTTATGCTCAAACTGCCAGAATGCATTAGCTGAAAGGAGCACAATCAGCTAGACCTTGGTGGTTGATTTATGTAACACCGACAGCACTCTAACCAGGAAAAGATTTTCTCTGGGAAGAAGTGGAATTCTCTCCATTTTATAGTATTACGTATCATATTTGGGGGACGAAAAGGGATGTCTGTCACCCTCTTCCTAGAAGAAGGAGGGGAAAAAAAAGGAAAACAGAAAATGCGGTTGTAACACCATGAAAATTAGCAGGGGGAGTAAGGGAGCAGGTAGAGCACCTGAAACTACTCAATTTTTTGAAGTAGACTGGGTTTCAGGTTGACAGTTCCTTTAAACTTCAGTTTTCATCGATCTCAGACATCAGTTGCTCTGCAATCCAGTTTTCTAGTGGTCTGTTAGCTGTGGTTTTGAAAATCCCAGGCTTCAAGATAGTAATCTGATAAATTTTTAATTTTTTTCCCTCAAGGGTCTGCAGTTTTGCTAGAACTGCAGCCTACTTCTTGGACACTCAGGTCAAACTTGAGCTTTAAGCACACAATAGTTGATTGACGTGATTTTAATAGCATTTTAGAATACAGTTGTTAAGTCAGGGGCAGTGAGATGTTTCTAAAGGAAAAAGGGAGCACAGGTCTCAATGGCTCTAAACAGCTCCTGTCTCCACGTGTCGTCTCCTACACGCGGCGGTGAAACGCATTATCGAGTAGTGCCCGGGAAGTGGCTAACTGCGTTTGACACACGCCAACTCCCTGCCTCCACACTGGATAATTGCATTGTCAACTGTTCAGCAAAGTGGCAGGTGACACTGCAGCCGGATTGATTGTCCTACTATGGAGGCTCCCAAGACTGTCAGCCACCCAATCGATAGAGTTTACACAAGACACTGTGACTGCATCTGTAACTAATTTCAGTTTGAACCTCGCAAGATGCGGCTGTCCCTGTTTCCTGGCCTCTCTTCTTTGCTTGCATCTTCTCCCTGGACGAGGAAGTTGTTTTTCCACTGAAAGCCCGGTTTTATTTCTTGTTTTGGAGCTGGAAGTGAAGAAATCAATGGTGTGTTTTGTGGTTTCAGAGTTGAGGGCATTACAGCACATGGCTAACTAGCAGCTCTAGTTTTGCAATCAATAGACTGATCAATTGATTAAATTAGCACTGATTTTTCTTTCTTCTTTCCAACCTAGAAAAGAATTAGTTTGGGAGGAAGAGCACATGTGTTTGGCCTATGAAATTTAGCCCTTGGTTTTCCAGTCCTTGGTTGCCTTTCCCCCATGAATACAATCTCTGTGCTCATCATTATTTAAAGCAAACTGCATCGAGCCCCGCCACTGGCAGCAGCCCGATGTAAGCCACGGTGTCACTTTCAGCTGTTCACCAGCCTTGCTGCTTCATGCTCGGCTGCCTTAGAAAAGTCATCCTCCGAGCTCTGCTGTGCTGCTTTATTATTGGCAAAGTTGCGACATTCCTGTGATCCCTGTCAGTGGTGCTTATTGATCCAGTGATGTGAATCTGCTTAGTGATTCAAGATTACTTTAATTCTCCCTCTTCCTTTTTTTGTTTGTTTCCACCCTCTCCCCAGGGGAACAAAAGCTTTCAGATCCACCTTTCCCTAACTGTGGAAAACGAGCTGTAGCTGCAAAGACCGTGGCTGTTGCTGCTGCTTTTGTACTTCAGCTCTGGGTTTTGAAGAGCGGCCTTTGAGATGGACATGAGGCTGTTCTCGCTTTCCTGCATCACACCAACAGCCATGAATGGCAAACCAGATCAGACCTATGTGTTTTCCCCTCTGCAGCCATAATCTCTACCTGATGGGTTACAGTAGGCATAAATGACACCTCTGGAATACTCCTCAGTGCTGCAAGGGATGGGGAAGCCTCTTCCTGAGCCTTGCAGCAGCTGGCTCTTACCCTGTACAGCAGTGCTTGCCTGCCCTTTGTTCAGCATGCTGCTGCAAAATTATGTTAATGGTCATAAAATTATATGGCCTCTTTCTTTAAAGGCAGCTGTTTCTGTGATCTGTTAGCAGAGATCCCTGTAAGCATCCACACTGGTAAGCAGTCAGGTCTCTGACAGCCCATTTGTGCCTCTGTGGGAGCTAATAGACGGCATCAGATGGATGCATCTGCTGTTTCAGGTGGGTGCTGTAACAACACAGTTGGGTGTCAGTTTTCCAGGTAAATCACCATTTAGCTTTAAATAGATCTGGCTCCAGAGAAATGAAACCCTTGTTTTGTAAGCAGCTTTTCTTGGCTTCTGATTGTCATCTTTTTTCTGCAACAGGCTGGGAACATCACCCCTATTATTCTGTCCCTGTTGGTGCTAGAAAAAAGTGGGGGAACAATTTCACTGTTGAAAAATTAAGCTGGGGAGGCATTATGGATCTGTAGAAAGACCTGTGTTCAACATGGCCTCATCTCTGCCTTCCTCTCATTTTCAAGAATTTTTAGTGGCTTTTTCTGTCTTCCCAGATGTCTCTTACAATAAAATGGCATCCATGCCACCTTGTCCTCTTAGTACTAGTTTGGGATACTTCAGCAGATGATGAAATAAACCCAGTTTAGAGCCATTCTTGGAAGTATTTGAGGCCTGGCCGTGAGTCTGCATAAACTACTTTTATGGCCTTCATTGTTTTTACTCTCTAAGAAGCCAACAAGTGACATTTCGATAGGAAAATAGAGTGAACGTGCTGGAAAGGGAGGTTGTACAGAAGGGGGTCACTGCAAGGAGTGTAATTAGCAAAGGCTGCAGTTCTGGAGATTTATGGGAAGCTTTTCTTCTTCTTTCCTGAACACGTGTATACTACCTGCAAACAGAATGAACGCCTCTTCCCAGCCAAATAGGCCCCAATAGAGCTCTATGCCTCTGAGATGGATTTGAATTCAGACCCATTTATGGGATTTACACAAAATTCAAGATTTCTAGACTATTTTCAGTATAGATTTCACACACACACACACACACACACCCCCTCCCCATTCCTTGGGGGCCAAACTGGACAATATTAGTTATCCAGATGAGTTTGATTCTCTACATGAGCAGCATTTAGTAGCTGCATTCACAGTGGTGGTGCAAATAATAATACTGACATCTTAGTTTTCTTCCTTGGCTTTCTTCGGAGTGATAATTAAATATAAACATACAATTTAATATATATACAGAACAGCTGGCCAGCAAAACTGATCTGCCTAGACAGGAGTTGAGGGACAGAGGTGGGGCACAGTAGGTCTGTGTTTTCCTGCCTGTGCTCGTGAAACTAAGCTGGGGTCGTTTGGGTCTGCAGTGGTCTGGTTGTGTTACCATTCTACCCCTAAGACTGTCAGTCTCTGTGTGAGCTCAGGCCTGTGCAGGAGCCAGCAGTGCTATCAGCACCTGAAGCAGCATATGTTGTCACTTCGACCATCTGCCACTGAATGTGATGGAGAAAAGGAGGGACTTGAATGTGAAGTCCTTTTATCTGTTCTGTGAATCTGCTTATCATGTTAATGACTCTTGATCTTAGCTTGGGCCACCATTCACTGGAGAGTTGTTCAGGTGACCACTCATCAGGAGGATTGCACAAAGGAAGTGAGATTTGAGAAGCAGTGCAGAGGTCAGAGAGGATGCTTAGGCATAGGGGACAACTTAGGAGAAAGAAAAGTGCTATGATAACTTACAAAAAGGGGAAGGAAATTATTTCTGGTGAGATTTATCTACACACATTATTAATAGGTACATGGCAAGAATGGGGAGTATTTTCACCTTCAAGCTCAGCTGATTCCTGTAGCCTGCCAGTGCTTGAAGCTGGCAGCAGTTAAGAAGCGCGCGAATTTTTCCTGCTTTTCTGACCTCTGAGTCAGTATTTCAGAAACACTGTTGCTTGTGTAGAGTACCTAAATTTTTCAGAAACTAACTCAAATTGGTGCTCAGGCAGACTGCTCTGAGACCAGCCCAAGCAAAGAAAGCTGTGTACACAGTGCTAGGTAAGTGATGTTGATAGGTACATTCTGATTGATGGGCGAGTTTGTCTCCCAAACTGTCACGGGGTTTATAGAGGTGCCACTCAATACCGGTTCTGGAATTGCTTGTCAGAGCACCTGGCTACAAGAGCAATGGGGATTGGAGACAGAGCTGTAACTTTGTTTTTTCTCTGCTTAATGGCCCCAGCGTCTGACCTGCTTGTTCACTCCTGTTTGTCTGGTCCTTAAGAAGGCAGCTGGGATTAAGACTGTCAGAGAATTGTGCTGCTTTAGCATCAGCAGGCTAATTGTATTGGGGCTGGCAGCATATGACAAGGGGTTGCCTCCTACCAAATGCACAGCAAGAGCAAAAATTTCTAAACAAGGAACAGGAAAGGTATAGGAGAGTATGCACTGGGTTTGTGCTTTTTTCATCTAAAAGCAGCATTTTCAAATTCACATGTTGAATTACATTTCTCAGGCCTTGGGTGACTCCTAAGAGTCACAGCTGCTTCTGTGAATAACAGATCATGTCTCATGAATTCCTAGGTCAAACTCGCAAGTTAACATTCAGTTGTCAGATTTCACTTTGTTAACGTGTGGGGATAAAGTTCTGGTCCTGAGCATTGACCTCTGGATAACACACTGGCTTTAGAGGTCTGCTCTAGGCAGTGTTGCTGATGGCTGTGAATTACTGTCTGACCTTCAGAAGCAGAGCCTTGCTGGAGGAACCCTTCCCTGTTCCCAGTGCATGCTATTGAATTGCAGATCACCCAAGTGGAGTAGTAGGGGGTCTTCTGGAAGCTCCTGTCCTTTGCACTCCATTTCACGTTTTCCTTTCTCCTGTATGGCAGCGCACACCACCAGCAGGAGCTGGAAGTTGTGAGCCCTCTTTACATTTGGGCTGAGTTAGTGAGAAGCAGGTGTGATCCTTTTGGGCCTTCCTTGCATTTAGCGGTCTTCTTAATCCATTTATAACAGCACTTGTCCAGAAATCTGGTTTGAATGAGCCCGAGATGAATGAATAATGTCAAGCAGTTCAGACGTCAAATATTTGAACAGCTGCTTGGGTGTTTTCACTGGCTTTGTGCATGGAAGCAACCCCAGGAAGTTAGACAAGGAGGGTCAGATTGAAATTGTGGCACCAAACCCCATCCCACTGGAACTGGCCTCAAAATCCATCCCTGCTGCAGAATGAAAAGGTATTAGGGTTGCAGGCCGTTCATTCCCCAGGTGATGCTGGGCCAAGCTTTGCATCCTGTACTTTAGTGTTTTCTTGGGTGCAGGAGCAGTACTGGGATTTTTGGGTCTTTTGATTTGCATCAGACATGTATTTTGTGGCTTTTGTTTTTCCTTTTTATTTAAAGCTGCTTCCAAAGTCCTGAAACTGATAGCACAACTTATATTCAGAGTATTTTTTGGATTCACAGAGGTTACTTTGTTTAGCATACAGTTTCTAAATCATTGTTTTTTACCATGTTGCAATGGACTGCACTTGGTCACATAAAAAAAAAAAATTCCATATTAAGTGAAAAACTGAGAGCTGGATCACCTTATTGTGCCTTCCTTTAGGTGTCGGTCTGGGAATCCTTGTTTGATCAGAAAAGAAAATTTACCTTTCTCCTGCCCCTCATTTTAACCTATGAACTTCTCTGCTGTGCCATCCTCTCTGACTGAAAGGCTCTCAGATCATCCCAGTGTATATTTGCCATCATAACACATACTCTCCAAACTCTCTCCTTGTACCCTCCCTGCGTAGGAAGTATAGTAGTCTGCTGGCAATGCAGTCAGCAATAGAGCTAAATTCAGCCAAAGCTCTGGCATATTTTCCTTCCAGACTTAAAAGGGATTTTCTTAAGTACAAAGGTCTTGAGAGCAAGGACACAAGGATTCTGAAGTCAAGGTGCCGTAATATTTGTAAACTGTATTGCAGTGAGCAGATCTTCTTGTCTTAAGCTCTAGCCATAAACCAGCAGTTGGCTTGAGTCGCTTGGAAACGAAATTGATGGAAAGGTGCGTGTCTGCTGTGTGCTTGGCATCCTTGCAGAGACAGTAACACATAAGTGGGTGGTCCCACTTCTGTTCACTCATTTGGCCACCTTCCCCCCCACCAAGGCACTTGCTCCAAGTATTCATTGTCTGGCTAATGTTCAGATCACCTCCTGGGACTGGCCAAGTCACAGCTCCAGCTTTGCATGATTTGTGTCTCCCACAGCTACAAGAAAAATGAAGACCTGTGTGTCCAAAGTTTATGGCCTTTGAGAAGTGATGGGCTAAAGTAATGCCAGGTGCAGGGGATGGTGTTACTGCAGGTTAAATGCCATGCCTATAAATTACCACCCCATCACCCACTCTTGACTTTTAAAGCAGCTTTGAAAGACTATCCAGCTTCTTTGACAGGTCTCTTACCCCTCTAAATCTTCTCCCAAGCATTGTGATGAACTGAATGAGTCAAGATTTACTAGATGAGCCATTGCAGCAAGAGGAGGCAGCTCGTGACACGTGTTGGCTGGCAGTGTGTAGCCAGTATGTGAAACACTCTGAAAGGGGTCTGCTGGAAAAGGGCTGCCCCAGTGACACCATGGGGCTGACCTGCAGGCATGTCTCCCACAGTACCTGGCACAGGCATGAGTGCTGCATTGTTGGTGCTAGTTGTGTTACCTCTGCTGAAAATTAAGGCTGGCAATTACTTAGAAGTAAAAGGTAGTTTATGCTTCTAGGGAAAGGTTAGTCTTAAAATCATTGTCATGCTACAATTGTCACTCGTTAAGGACCTTCTTGATATTCAGGGAAGAGAAATATCAAATCCATATAAACAAATTTTATTGGGGGCTTAATGAATCAGTGAGAGCATCCGTTCCTAGAGAGCGGCAGTAAAGAACTGTGTCTGCATGGCATCCTTGGAAATGAGACCTTTGCTTTGCCCTGCTCTCTACAGTATTTTCTGTCAGAAATATAGTTCATTCTTCTGGGCTTATATTGAGTGTGCTGGTGAGAACCCAGTGGGATGAAGAGACTCAGACATCTGTAGCCCTGAAAAGGCTGTCCTAATGCTTTGAAATGTCCTCGTTCTGCAGACGTGCATATAATGTTCATTGCTTCTACAATAATTTTAGCCTGTATTCTGCATTTAGAACCACAAATTACAGGAATGTAGCCCTTTTGGGGCATTGGTGCAAGGCCAAGGCGACATCTACCTTACTCTTTCAATGTTTGCAGTTGGGATGTGCTCCCTGGTCTACTACAGTCCTAGGTCACCAGCCTTCAGGATGTGCCAGGTACTTCAGGCTCTGGCAGGTACCTCTGTCTGAGCCAGGTGTCCAGCTCTGCTGTCTGAACAGGGGTGCTAAGTGAAGGAATACTGGAGGCAGCTGCAGTTAGCACATTTCCATCTGCGTAGCTTATGTACCCAAACAGCTTAGCTCTGCTGCAGAATCGAACACAAATGGGGACCTTGCAACACCCTAGAGTTCCAGAGGTCTTTGCTGAATGTCCAGTCTTATGAGAGAGAGCATATTCAATGTTAGCTCTCATAAAGAGTAAATATGCCTTCTGTAGTATCCCTTCTATTCATAAACCCTGGGCAGCAAATACCATGTGAAGATTCATCTTTGTAGGTGTTTGTGCAGATTCAATTAAAAGAAGCCTGGTTACAGTTTACAAAATGCATGGGACCAAAATAAATATATAAATTGTTAGAAAGTGACAGTTGTTGCACAGTCAGCCTCAGGTGGAGCTGTAAGTGCTTGCCTACTACTGGAGTTGGGGCTGGATGTGTGCCTGACCCACCTGTGCTGGAAGAGTGGAACTTTTAATGAGTTGCATTGCAATTTGCTCATATAAGTGCTTGTAAGGAGCTGTTAATGACAGAAGTCTGATTTTTTTCCCCCTCTCACAGAAACAGGTTTGCTGTTCTTAAATGTTTTAAATTTTAAAAATCTAAGCCATGACTAAATGCATTTTAAAATGGAAGAGATATCTCTAATTGTATTTTAGCCTCTGCCTGCCCTCTGCATCTGAATTAAGAAGTAATTCAGAACGTCCTTGTGGCCTTCTCTTACCTGCTAGTAGTGTGGATTTTGCATTAACTACTTCTGTGAAAAATTAGTCTTTCCTATTTTGCTTCATTGTTTTTTCTACCTTTGAGAGAGACCCTTACAGTGACTTCAATTTTAAAATAATTTGTGTGGAGAGCTAAAAGTCAAGAATGTTCCATTTTCAATGTTGGGGGGCATTTAGAGCATAAAATCTACAAACTTAGAGCATTTCTGTGAGTGTTCTTGTGCAGTCTTTGGAGAGGGCACCTTTTATGAGGCTGTTAAGAGTAAAGGACAGCCTGCAAACTGGTGCTGTCGCACCTTTCTTGGGAGATCTCCTACACTTCAATTCAAATGCTCATCCATGTGTTTTATTTTCTTTCAGGTTCTGGGTTTATCATGTGCAGCGGGAAAGAGAATCCAGACAGCGACGCTGACCTGGATGTGGATGGAGATGACACACTCGAATACGGGAAACCACAGTATCGTTTTTGAAAGGCTCTTACTGAGAGGGAAGCCAGAGGTGCATCTGCCCTGAGTGGGTAATCTGTGTCCAGCCCTACTGGAAATGACACAGCCTTCTCCAGTTACCATGTTACTTGAACTAGGAGGGATTCCCAGTTAGTCCCTTTGAGATCCTACTGTTGATGCAGCACTACTTCAGACCTGAAGTCTATAGGAGACATTGCAGGGGATCAGTTAGAGTTTCCCTGTTCCGTTTCATAAGCAATCATTGCCGCCATCCAGGTTTCTTCCATATGGATAGCTTTTCCTGCTGCATGGGTAGGAATTGAGTTTCTTTTCCACAAGATACCCTTTTGTTTTCAAGGGGTTTGTGCAGTAAGCACTATACACCTCCCACTCAGAGATTTGATTTTTTTTTTTTCCTTTCATTAGACAGTTCATGGGCAGAACTGTCATTAAAGGCATATTTTGGGGACTTCTCCATCTGGGAGCAGGCTCTTTGGGCACAGCTCTGGGTGAGCTGTGGGCAGACTTCTGTCCCACAGCAGTTGTAATAGGCATCAAGGAAGAATTCCTGCAAGGGCGTTAGGCAGGCATTAGGTTTTCCCTTTCCAAGAAGCTGTGGAATCATGCTACTGTCAAAAGATTTCTGTTTCTTTCCACCTGAAAAAAAACTTTAATCCAGAATTTAAAAGCAAGCCCCTTCATGGATACCAACCCCTCTTTTTTTAAGGTGTTCCCAGTTGGAATTAATTTGGTTTATATCCCAGACAGTGTCCTAACCATCTCAAAAGCCTTTCCACTGTCTGCAGCAGGGTTGTACATTCCTTAACCCTTTGTGCTCAGGTACACAGAGGCAGACATTATCCCTTGCACTGGAGAAGAGCCAGGTGAAGCCAAAGAAAGGGAGGCGCTCCGAGGGGCTGTTTTAAAGTAAGTATCATGCCTTTTTAAATTACTGCATTCATTACTTTTGGGGAGTCTCATTTTGTGGAAAATACCTGTTCACTTGAGTGCAAGGGTTGCAACAAGAGACTTAAAAAGAAGCATAGTTCAACAGGTGGGTCTCCATTTCTACCTGTGCAGCCTCATTAAAGCCTCCGTGCACACTCTCCCTCTCTGAGCCACCCTACTGCCTAGCCAGTGCCATCTTTGCCCTGAACAGTGCTGGACAGAGGATGAATTCTGGCGATGAGGAACTGTGCTGTACTAAGGCCTTATGCATCATCTTGCTTCATGATGAAAAGTGGCCTCTTAGCAGTACACTGTGATGGCATTGGAATCTTGGTTGTCACAGTAGGAGTCTGGCACCCCATGTGTGATGTCGTTTCATCTGTTTACATTACAACATTACATGTTGTGGGATGTGCAATCTAATCATTATGTATTCAGCTCTGGGTTGGGGCAGGATGTGTGCTTTGCCCACATACATATGTGGAGAATGTAGGCAGCCAGCATTCAGGGCACTCAGGGAAGCATTCCAGGCAAATAAAATGAGTCTTAACAGGAAGCTAGGATTGCTTTCTAAGCCCTCTGCCCTGCATAAAACAGGACTTAAATTACCCCTCTATCTCTTTCACTGAGTGATATTGTGGGGTCAAGGTTGAAGTGATTGATAGAGCAGTGAAATGAAGTTTTCTTACTGCTTAGCCTGTCACAAACACTAGTTTAAAATTAGGTTTCACTCCATAGAAAAGTGGCATTTGCCACACTGGATCCAAACCATTGGTCCGTTCAATACTTTGCTACCCATGCTAGTCCAAAGGCAGGGCCTCAAAGATGCTGAAGCTCCTTCACAGCCAGGACTCTGGTATTGTAGCAGGAGGATACTGGGTTATCAGTGGCTACAGACACTTAGTGCTTGGTGAGAGAACTGAGGACCTGAGGCCAGGTGACCCAGTTCCTTCAAGTGGTTTGCACCTAACGCATTGTTTTGCTGTTTGAGCAAGGTCCTTCTTTGCATGTTTTCTGGACTTACTTGCCCATCTCTACAACACGAGAGGTGATGTTGCTTGTAAAAGCATCCTGAAATTCTGTCGAGTTTCTGTAGCAATGCAGTAGTGTCGCTGGTGCCATGAAGCATGAGCGTGTTTTTTGGCTGGCTGTCTGCTCACATTTTGAAGTTTAGACTGATGGATAGAAGTATTGAGAGAGAAGTGGTAGCTTTTCCTGAGCAGCAAAATTTTTTTGTATTCAACGTTTAGCATATTGTCCTTTTCTCTTTTAGTGGTGGTACACCAAGTACTCGAATAACACCAGAGTTTTCTAAATGGGCCAGCGATGGTGAGTGTTGAAATTGTAAATTGTTAATTTATATACTGTGGGAGGGCAGATAGATAGTCCATGTCTTCTGCTTGCCAGTACGTAGGAAAGGTAGTTACTGATGCTCTTGCAGAGTGTCACCGTATATGTATGCATATAAAACCACTCTGTCTTTCTGAAACTTTGCAACACAATTAATTGTCGTTAATGGCAGCTGGGGAAGTTCCCAAAAATGCTACTGTAACTGGTATGGTGATGAGAGATAGGGGTTGGATTGATGTGATGTCATGTCACTGAAAGGCAAGCTGCTATATTACAGAGGGAGCCAGCAGACCCTGACAATGTCATGGTGGTGTTCAGCTGCTGGACGTTTAAACTACACAGGTGCACCTGTTGTTGGTTTTTTTTCAACTACTTTCTTATATTCCCTTCTTTGCGAGGATATCCTAGAGACTTGTTTCTTTTGGATAGATCTTGTCCTTGCTGGCCTTTGTATGGCAAGGAAAGCCTACAGCTCTGAAGCCCTCACCTTTGGAGTGGAAGCTCTAGGATCTGTCCTGCTTCATGACCTATAGTTGAGACTCCAGAGCAAATGAGTTAATGTGAATATGTACCTTTGCATACATTACTTGAAAGCTCATTGCATTAAGAAGGAAGGGGGAAGTGTTAAACCCATTCCACTGCTGGGGGTTTTTATTCAATGCCAGCAGCACTGTAAGTGTAAGCAGCAACCTAGTGGAAATATGAGAATAATAAAACCTGGCGCTTTCCAGCTGTAGATGCCAAATCCATTTCCAGAGCTGGGCGGTGCTGCTCCAGCTCCCTTAGGAAGGAGACTGAAGCTCAGCGACCTGAAGAGACGTCCCGATGATTTTGTTCTCTGTTCTGTTCCTGTCATGCTTTGGGCATTTGATTCCCAGACTTGAAAGTACCTACAAGACATAACTACTTGCCAGTGGGAGTGGGGGAAGGGAGTAAAACCAGTTTTGCCAAGGGCATGATGGTTAAATGGAGAACATAGGATATCTATCGCAGGCATTTTCTTCTGTGGGTTAGGCAATCACATTTATTTTCTGTGATGTAGAAGCACTTGCTTGTAGGTATGATCAGCTTCAGTAACTACAGCCACGGAGGTGATGAGGAGGCAGCCCTGATGATATTTGCTGTGAGCTGTTTTCTTCATACCTTTTACCTGAATCCGCAGTGATGAACCTACAGCCCTGAGGCTCGTTCATCTTCTCACCTCCAACTGGTGTCTCACACCCTCTCCAATGCTGGGAGCAGCCATGATGAGCGGACTATTCTGGCATATATTTTTCTGCTTGTATCTGAGGGGTCTCAGCAAATGGAAGAGGCTGAGAGCAGGGTCTGAGCTGGGTGGATTTGCTCTGAGCCCACCTTTCTAGAAGGACACTTTCATGTGGCAACTGCATCAACCCTTCTGAATTAAATCCTGGCTTAAACAAGGGGTACATCGGTGGGGGTCAGGGCGCTATGAAGTAGGGAGAGAGCAGGGGTTGTATTTTGAGCCCTGGATCATAGAAATGTACTGTCCAGAGAGGCCCCCCTGCCAGACAGGGACACTTAGCATCAGTCGCTTCTCTCTGTTACCAAGAACTGGCATAAAAATGACTCATTGGGGTCCTCTGAAGCTGTGACTTGCTCAGACTATTTCATTGCAATGATCTAATGTTCTCTTACTAATTTTTCTGTTCTTCCCTCAACAGAAATGCCCTCAACGAGTAATGGTGAAAGCAGTAAACAGGAGACCATGCAGAAGACCTGTAAGAACAGTGACATTGAAAAGTGAGTGTTAAGTGGGTAGCTTCCCTTTTTCTTGTTTTAAAGAACCATAGTGTCCCATCTGGTGCTCCCAGCAGCAGTGGTAATCTGAAGGTAAGCATATTTGAAGCTTTTACCACTGAGAAGGGAAGTTGTGCTGCAACACAAAACCTGAACTTGGAATACTCACCACTGCTGTGTTCACAGAGGGCTTGTGTGGAGTTCTCCACCAGATATCTGTGAGGGCAGGTACCCAGTGACAAGGAATTTGGTACAGCTTCTGAAGGGCTTCTCCACTGCAAATTGTTTTCTTTTAAATTGTGTAAATAGATATATCCATGCTTTCTTTCTTTATGTTCTACCTTTCATCTCCACAAAAAGGAATCTGCCCCTAGCAGCACTGTAACTTAGCAGAAGTCTCACAAAGGGAATTTCTTTTTTCCTTAAGATCTATATTGAGCCTTTGTATGGTTCCTAAGAGAAATAATGTCTCAGTTTCTGTGGTTTTTACCTGCAGCCCTTTCAGTGGTTCAGAAGTTTAAGTCCCAGTGTTTGAATATACAGTAGTGCAGGGACTGCTGGGCATCTCCTTTCCTGTCCCCTTCTGCTCACTGAATGTGCTGCGGTCTAGAGTGGAATAGAAATAAAAGGGTTTATCTGCACTGTTCTTTTGAGTAACAGCCTCTGTTCTAAGCCTCCTTCCACATGCTGCTGGGGTGACTTACTGCTTGGGCAGGTTTGATGGTCCAAGCCTAAAACTACAGGCTGTTCTCTGCTGCCATGAACTGCATTAGCTGGGATGGGGCAGTATTTTAAGTTGATTATTGCCTGATATAAAACATTGCCCCAAGATCAAGTGGGAGACCAAACAGCTAGAATGAGGTGGAAGCAGTGATGTAATGGTGGGTTTTAAATACTACATTTTGGTGTAAGATCCATGGATAATTTGGGACGGGGAAACATCTAGTGGCGTAGCATTAAGCTGACTTTACAGAAACTTGTCATTTTTCTAATGTAGTTTGTTCTCCTCCTGCCCCTGGTCCTGGCTTGAGAGGTTGCATCCCTGGCACATTTTTGGATCTCTGCCATTTCAGGCAGCCTGGCAGAGCAAATGTTCACAGTCAGAGTTAACTGGGGAAACTCCGTGCTGCAGAGGGAACTTTAACACTGCTTTGCTGTCTTGGCACTTTTCCTTTCTACAAGCCTTTTTGTTAGCGTGTCCCAAATGTTGGCTGTCTGCCATTCGGTGCTTCTTGGTCAGCAGACTTTGGCCAAGGACCACTGAGTCTGGGAGCCTGCAGGTCAATGCAGAACCAGCTTTGTCCTTAGAGTGAGCCAACCATTGCATGCTGTCTCGGTGGCAAGGACTCATCCCTTCTGCCATAATCTGTCAGCCTCTGTCTCAGCTGCTGCTTGGCTTCCCTTTGGGCCTCCTGCCTGTCAGCCCAGCAGCCCCTCCACCCTCCCAGATCCACTCCTATTGAAAATCTTTAAACTGTAGGAGCTGAAAGGATTTGACATTTTCCAGAACACTTGAGCTCAAGTGATAAAATTGACATAGCTTTAATAATCTGATCAAAGAGGCTTTAGCTAGCACCTTTTGAAGGGTCCCAGAATCCTTTCCAAACAACTCTCGTGCTAATGCTGCTGTGAAGTGCGGAGAGTGAGTATGTGTGTGCATCTATGCACACACACCTTGCCTGTTAAAGCTTCAGTTCTGCTAAAAATCAGTAAAACCCAATAGAAATTACAGGAAATTCCTTAAATGTCTTGTTCAGTCTTTCCAATAATGTTAATTTTTGAAAGTAGCAGAGGGACCTTTTTATTTAAGGTACTTTATTTCACTGAGGTACAGAAAACAAGATGGTGTTTCAGGTGAAGAATTCCTAGCTGCATTTTTTTTTTCTCTCTCCTTTCCTTTGAGATTCATGTGTGATAAATAGTTTCTGTCCTGCCATTTAAGGAGTCTGAATGCTCTGTGCTTGTCTGTGTAGAGGGGTTCTGTTAAATTAATTGATAACAGGGATCAGAGCTAGAAGCCTACAGAAAAGGAGGGGGAAGGGTTTCTCACTGTCTGGCTGCTTCCCACTCCACTGCTGAGCCATGATATATGGCGACCCAGCCCAACAGGCTAAATTGATTCATCTCTAGTTCCTGTTTCTTAATCTGGAGCTAAATTGGTTTCATTTTTCTTGTTTTGGGTGGTGCTTACAGGAAGTTTTTGGCAGCATCACTTTACTCCATTGTTTGTAACTTCAATTTTTGCCTTTAAATCTGAGCATTATTGATTGGCATGTTAAACCTTGTGTAGCATCTGATTAGCATTTTTAAAATTGTCCAGAAGCACATGGCTTAGCACCTGTGTCAGCTGTGCTCTCTGTTTAGAGCAGTGGCTAATAGAGTTAGCAGTGATCTGCCTATTGATCCTTCTCTCATAAGAATGACGTTCCTTCCTCCTCTCTTCCAAAAATAAGTCCAGGCAAAGAGAGTAGTGTGTTTTTGTTTGTTTTTTAATCCATTAATACAGTACAGTGAGCAGTTCTCCTTTTGGCACGCAGCTGAATTTCTTCACTTGAGCAAGTTAATTTAATCCAAACATGGGGTTTTGTGGGAGAGTCTCTTGCATGTAAAACAGCTAGATGGGGTTTGGAGTAAGTCTGTGTTTCTTGCTCTACTCCTTGTGCTGTGCCAGATCATCAGTAACTTGGACAAGTTGATCTCACCTGTGTAGTGTTGAACTTCAGGTGGCAGCCAAGGGTAGTTGGAAACATGGTGCTGGTCCCAGCTCTCCTTCCCAGCACTGTGGGGTGTCTCAGTGCTGAGCTGTTCTAATCTTGCCAATGTGAGGTGTCTGGAAGACGCGCTGGGGTGCTAAAGGCTTTTGGGGAGAGGTGAAGGAGCATCACACCACCTGAGCCCTGCCTGTCTGCTAAAGACCCCAGCCACCACCAAGGCAAAGCTCAGCTTGTTCAGTGCTCCTTTACCTCAGCTTGAGATGCAGCTTTGCTCAGAGAGCAGGTGGTCCCTAATTGCCCAGGCACCCTCCCTCATGCCTCCACTGACATCAGACTCTCAGCAGAAGCCGTGCTGCTCACAGAGAGCTGCAAAAAGATCCTTCCCCACAAAAAGTCTTTCTCCCTGCCTTCTGAGGGTCTGGTGCCATTTTGAAACCGAGGTTCCCTGGGGTTAAAAGCCAGCATCTTAATTCAGAGTGCCAATGTTCAATTTTGCTTTCTGCCACCAGACTAGATTGCAGGCCAGCGAGAGAGTCTGGGTTAGTGGCCCACTGGGTCACCTCCCATTTGTTTTCCTCAATTTTGTGTTGTCATAAATTCATTCCAGCCCGTTGTGGTTGATCAGTTTATCTCCGCCGGGGCAGGGAGCGCTGCGAGCATGATATATGGCACAGAGCATTGTAGCCAGCCTCTCCATGAATCACTCCAGCTGTTTGGTGTCAGCCCCAAAGCAAACAGGACCCGGCCGCTGAGCATTGACTACGATGAGCTCAGTATGGGAAGAGACATGACGTATGAATGTTTATTTAATAATTCTCTAATATTTCCAGCGGAGTGTGGCTGTGCCTTCTGGGAGGGGTGAAAGGGGGGGAGGTTGAAGAGGGAAACTCTAATCTGTTGGGGTGGGTCATAAATCAGGCAGACAACATCATTAATCAGGGATGGGACAGAAGTGGAAGGAGGTGGGACTGAAACTGCCATCCTCGTTGGGAAGGGGGCTGTGCTTTGCTTTTTTGCCTTTTTTTT
>VZTE01005518.1:4893415-4926428 GCA_013397775.1 Eulacestoma nigropectus | reverse complement strand
TTTTTTTTTTTTTTTTTGGTAAAACAAATCTTATTTCTGATTCCGCTTGGCCCCAGCCACGCTGCCTGCATAATAGCAAACCCGGACACAGGGCTGTTAAAGTGAGTGTGCTACCTCTGCTCTGAACCTTGCAATACAAGCCTGCCAAGCATTAAATCCCTTTATAATTATCTTCTTTATATAACACTTCATGCTTATCATGCTTCATTGGATGAGACGCTTGTTGGGTTAAAAAGAAGGTTTTAGAGACAAAAAACAATTGTATTTGTTTTATTTCTCCTGTCTCCTCTTTCTTCCCCTTCCCCCCCACCTTGCCTCTTTCCAATCCAGCTGTTTTGAAACATTGGCTCTGGAGGGGCTCTGGCACAGCAGCACAGGGAGGAGCATCAGTTAAAATTAAACAGAGTTTAGATAGGGGTCCTTGTGCAAAGAGACGGGCATGTGAGAGCAGTCAGGGACGTAGCAGTGTCTCTTGGGGAGACCCTGCTCCCAGGCAGACACGTCCAGGTGGGAGTAGAGTGTGAAACCAGAGGATTAGCAGAGGCCTGAAAGGGAAGGAGCTGCGCTTAAGCTGGTATGTCAGAGGAAAACAGAAGCTGTTGAGAATTCACACCACAGGATAAGCACTTCCCAGCCCTTCTCCAGAGTGTCACACTGTTAACAGGCTTTTCTGAGAGACGAGAACATCTCATAGCAAAGACAGAATTAAAAAATTAACTTGAGTTATAAATGAACTAACCCTTTGTGCTCTGCTAAGTGAGAGCATGATGCTGCTGGTGGGTCCAGTACTAGAGCAGCCCATGTGAACCTGGGAGAGGATTCAGGACACTGAACTGAAATGTGAGATTGTCAAAGCCAGGCTGAGAAAGAGCTGCTGGGCTGTGCTGCTTGTGTCCAGATTTTTATCTTTATTAGGTTTTAGTCCTTTTCAGTAATTCAGTAATATGTAATACTGTGCTTGTACTGTATACTGATGTTCAGTGTTGAAAGGGTACAGAGATAGATGCTCCATTTCTTTATGAAGGGAGGTTTTGGCATTACTTCTTCCTCTGGGATGTGACCGTGGAGACCAGAGTGCTGGACTGTGTTTATTCTGCTCCCTCTTTTAACTGTTGGAGAGAAGTTGCATGTGCCAGTGATGGTCTCAAACGTTATAACCACTGTGCAAACTGAAATTGTATCAGTGTCCGGTTCCTCACAGGCTGGTGGTTAACGAAGTTCAGTGAGGCACACTGTGACTGTAGAAGCTCAGACCTGGGGGTAGGTGTGATGTCTCTGTTCAGTGCAGCGGTGTCCAGAGGTTTGGTCTGATTCCATGCCTTGAGGCAGTTTTCTATAGATTTTGACATCTTCATACAGGAAGGGACTCCTATTTCTGTTGAACCTGTGATGTTTTAAAGCTGAAGCATCTGCAAACGCAAGGGAGCTGCTGGCTTCAGGGGCCATAGGTTCTGCATCCCTATCCCATAACTGGTGAAAAACCCAGGATGGAATTTTATTGCTACGCTGGGGGCGCGGTTTAGGTGTCTTGCAATTTATGTCTCTTTGCCTGCGCCTTCTTTTCTTTTTTCTTTTCTTAGTTTCAGAAATGCTGTTAACTTTAATTTGTAGAGTTGCTTCCTGGGAATGAAAAATCGATGGGGGGCTATCGCAGTGTGAAATTCGACTGTCACTATTGAGCTATAGAGTTACCAAGATGTCTTAGAAGGTAAAAAATAAATCGTGGCCCAGCAAGTGCTCAGCTGTGCTATTTCAAAGGGGATATGAGGCTGATGGTCTGTTAGAGGGTACTTCAGTTAGATGGATGATGATTCCCTGTGAAATATTGGAGTTATTCCATAGGTAAGAGAAACTTTAGCTTATAAAACACAAACAGCTGCCTTCTAGCAGACAAATTCTGCCCTCAGATGTGTGAGCAGAGAGAGGACTCATCCCTAAAATTAGCCTGCTGTGTTTAACATTGTCTCTGATGGAGCATTGTGGATCTTGCCATGTTCCTTCTGAAAATATTTTGAGGATGTGACTGTTTATTCACATCCCTTAGCTATGCTGCAAGAATTTAGAGTCAGGGACTGATACTATTTTTTTTAGGAAATGTTTGTGTGGTGCCTAGATGCTCTCAAGAGAAAAGTAATTATCTTTACGTAGGCTGCATTCCCTGTTTGGATGAAAATGTTCCTTTGAAGAGCAGAAAAGGGATCATGTTGTGCCCCATCCGCTGCCAGTTTGCCATCTCTCTCCTGCATCTGCTGAGGGGCAGCCCTGGCTGCACAGAGTGGCTGTGTGCTGGTGGTGACAGGGCTACTGCTTTCCTTGGCACTCACAGACTGTTGTGGCAGCACTCTGTAAGTGTTTGTGCTGTGCCAGCTGCTGTATGACAACAGGATGGTTGTAATTACAGCTCTTGGTGGTTTATGCATTTCTTAGGCTACAGTTAGTAAGTATAAATATGAAATAGGACTTTAAAAAGGACCAGTTTGTGTTAGTTCTCATTAAACTGTGTCTGGGATAGCTGTAGAGTGGGAAATTATTTCTGTTACACTTGCATGCACAGTTGCGGTACCACTGAGGGGTGCTTACTGCTGCAAGGAGGAGTGTTAAGCCACATTTAGTTGGAGCTTGGTAAAGATTTCTTAAAGAATTGAATGACAGAAGAATTCATTGTGCTTTCATATCTCCTTCAACTCTGTAACACAGAACCCAGCACTGCCTTTACAGAAGCAGTGTAATAGCAAGTAATGTAATTAAAGTAGTTTAATATCCATGTTGATTTTTTGTTCTCACTTCAGTGTCATTGCTTTTCCTAACCTTGCACCCCACTGCTAGAGGCACTTCATCCTATTTCTCCGTTATCTTTTTTCTTCCTTTTTGATGATTTTGTCTGCAAAAAGCTGTTGTTTCCCACACAGTTGCATAAGCATTCCTGATTTTTCCTCAGATAGCCAGCTCATGACCTGTCCTTCCACTGCGCTGCTGGTTTCCTCTTCTAGCTCTGGGACCACAATTGGTTATATGATACTAATGTGCCCTGGCCTCCTTTAATAGCCCATGTTTCTTTTTGAAGGCACGATTACCTTAAATGATGCTAATTCTGATCCTTTCTTTCCCCGTAAAGGAAACAGCAACAGTGTAAAAGTTCTAGGGCGGCAGCAGCAGTCGTAGGAAGCTGTCTGGAGGATGTGTTATAGCACTGCCCTTGTGTGCCTCCAATCAGCGGTCATGAATGGAGGTGCTGGAAAGCATATCACCTCCACAGTAAAGCCCTTAAAAGGCTATAGATGAATCCAAGTGCTGCTGTAGTAGCATAGATATTTCCTGTTTATTTCAGTCGTTTGGATGGGGGCCATGGGAGTAGAAGACATTTATTTAATTGCTCACAGAGGCTGGCTACAAGACTCAGCTGCCTGTCCAACCTTCTAAACAACTTTCAGCCCTAGGAATTTGCTATTCCTCTTTCACTTCATGGATATTTTATAATTTTGTGCCCTGATCGTCCAGCCAAAGCTACCAATAATCCCAGACCAGCTCCAGGCCACAGTAAAATGACAAGTTACAGCTGCCATAAGTCTTCCAGTAGAAAAATAGACCTGCCTAGCTATACATGGAGCTTGGTCATAATCCAAACATGTTTACTTGTGGATGGAGGCAAGTTTCAGTAGGCTGGAACCTTTAGCCTGCGTGCCTCAGCAAGGAGAGGACCTGCATTTTCCATTTCCACTTCCTGCCTTTTGTGGCCCTGGCTTGTATTAAGAGACCACAATGCACCTTCACAGATCTGTTAGAAATACAGTTAGGGTCAGCAGGATGAAGGATACATTTGAAAAGTGAATCAAGATATTAACATATTAGATGAGTAATTATTTCTCTTTAGGAACATTGTTTAGAGAATCATTTTCTGATTCAGCCTGTGCTGCCTCAACAAAACCTTGCTGCAGCAAGCCACTTTTCCATAGCCTGGCTTCCTCCTTTATCGCCAAAGCTGCTCCAGTAAAGCAATGGGATTGCATTTATTTTCTCTTTGGAACAGGGAACATAGTCTCTAAATCTAATCAGAATGACCCATGCATTCTTTCTCCCAGCTTTCATGTCGAACCATAATTGCTCAAATGGCACATTTAAAATTTTGGCGCAAGCTCAGACTTTCACTCGCCGCCTTTTTAAATCAGTCCCAGTGGCCAGTGGATACTGCGTAGCCCTACAAATGCATCTAAACATGCTGACTCCGAGGCTCCTTCTATTCTGAATGATCAGCGGTGCCATCTGTCTCTGTTTTGATTGGGGCTGGGCACATGTGTCCCAGCAAAACACGGGCCAAAAAAGGGAAGAGAAAGAGCCAGTGCGTGAATTTACTTCCCGCTCCTGTAAAGACATTGTTGGGTTCTGTGTTATGGAGGCGGGGGAGATATGAAAGCAAAATTAATTCTTCTGTCATTAAATTCTTCAGGGAATCTTTACCCAAGTCCCTACTAAATGCAGCTTAAAATACCTTCTTGCAGCAGTAAGCTCCCCTCAGTGGTATTGCAATGGTGCATGCAAGTGTAAGAGAAATAATTCCTCTGTGGGGAAAAAAAGAGACAACATTTTTGGTTTGCATCAAGATGAAATTAGTCAGAAGCAAACTCTGAATTTGGCAAGCAGATGCCAGTATTAACAAGTTGTGCAAGCAAGTATAAAATAGAGGCGCTCGTGACGGAGAGCGCCTTGGAGTCGTGTGTGTGTGCCCTTGCATGCACCCCGCTCCAAATTCACAACTTAGAACACGGAAATTAGAAGGGGGAACATTGCATTATTCATAACTTGGCAACCAGAAGCCAGGGCACTTTGCCAAAGTAAACTATTCTCTATAATTACAGGTGAAGCAACATTCTTTAATATCTTACAATACAAAAACATACATTAATCAAGGAAAGAGGGCTTTTTTTTCCTAGAGGACAATAAATTAGCATCCTTGCCAATTTCCTCAATACATGTGACAACGTTTTACAGGATTATAAGTCAGCCTCTTTAAAGGAGGTTAGTCTAAAAACAAATAAACCCAATAAATGGGATTTTTAGCTAAATAAAGGGGAAGCCAACTCCTAAAACATTGATGTCTTGCCAGGAGATTTGCTTTTAGCATTGGCAGTCTTGCAGACTCTTTAGAGGGTCTAAACTTCACTTGGTGTGATTTGACATGGCTCTTCTGTTAAACAGCTTTGCTGGGCAGTTTTCTACAGCAAGGGATGCTGTAGAAACCCCTTCTGCTATAACCAGCTCATCTAGTGAAATAAAATCTCAGTACACTGTGCCAGTCTGGTAGCCCACATGTTGTGGGGTGATTCACAGTCAATCTGCCACCAGTGCCTGACATCGGGCTTCTTTCAGAGACTTAAGATAGTGAAAATGCTTGAGCTGTATCTGTTTTCTTTTAAAGCCACCTGTCACTTTCCTTTTGAAAAACTTACGTGTCAGTTTAAGTGTTTTGCTTGTTAGTAGCAAAGGGGCTTTTTCAGCTTCATGTTATGTTCTTGCACTCCAAGTAAGTGTAAAAGACCTTTGAGTCTGTGGATCTCCCACTGGCTTCAGTACTGCTCACCCCCATATGCCAGAGTCAACTCTCTGTATCTTTAGCTCATGTACTTGCTGCAGGTGATGCTTGCTAAATTGAGAGTGGGGGCAGATTCTTTCATCAGGTTGAAAACGAAAGTAATTCTTATCCCAAAAAACATAGGGGTGTTTATAGTTAGTGTTTGAAACTCAGATAATGAGGGAGTTGTGTTGAAGACAATGTATGAGTGAGAGCTGAGCCAGCATCACTGTGCTCTGCCTTTCTGCAGTGCTCCTGGGTGTCACAGCGCTGTGCACAGCATGTTACAGGCTAAAAAAGCAGGGACTCTTCTCTGAAAGAGTTGCCCTCTAACCCAAATGTGAATTGGCTATGAGACAAGGCTTGCAATTACATGAGTGTGCACTGATGTTGGGGTCATTTTATCAAGTCCTGAAGATTTGTTCCCCACAAAGTGAAGACTGCACCACACTTTCTCTCCTACAGCGTAGTGGTGGTTATGAAAATTGTCATCTACAGCCATGGTTGGATATGGCCAGGGGCAATTTCTCTGCTCCTGAAATCTTGCTTTAGCTTGACTCTGCCTTCAAAGCATCGACCAGTCTGTTTCTAATATTTATGATATGTAAGCTGCTAGTGACATGACCTCTGCCCTTGGTGCAGGGAGGTGGCATGTATGTTCTGCAGGGTTCTCCACTTCAGACAAGGGAGGATAAAGGCTTTGTTTAAAAATAAATACATCACTTTCAGGTTTGTCAGTGGTACTGTACATTTTCCTCTCTGCCAGTCTGTGTTTACAGGCATAGGAAAGCAAAAATAAATGTATGAGGAAGAGAGAAGGTCAGAATATCAAGTGTCAAAAGTAGCCCATGAAATTTTATTGGTGGTGCATTTAATCAGTGCTAAGCGTTTTTTACAAGGTACATACAAACAGTGGAATTGTAAAAATTTATGGAATGCTGTGTACAGTGTAGCCATTTATGAAGAAAGGAAAATTTATATCCAGTTGAAATAAACCAAAGGGGAATGTTTTATGGAGACTCCTCAACAGCAGGATACATCAAATGAGATCTGGATAAAATGAGGATGGGATATTTGCAGGGGCTTCTTTGAGGTGTTTCCCTGCTTCTTCAGCAGCTAACAGTTTGCATTTTTCTGTGGCTCTCAAATAGGCAGGATGCTGGATGCAGGGACAGTGTGGTGTTTGTGTTTTTCTGTACAGTGGAAAGGAAACACAAGTGAACAGCTGCTCCTGGTATCTCTGCTACAAGGCTCTTGTTCTTGGGCTTGTTCCAGTACAGCAGTTTCTTGAGCAGCTCTTCATATCCAGCTGGGAAGGGTTAACCAAAGCCGGTCACTCTGACATCAGCATTTTTTTGTTTCCTTTTTGGTCCAGTATTTTGTTGATGATAAAGCACAGACTTAGTCAATTGAGAGATTCCAGAGCTGCAGAATCAGAGATAATTTAATTAACGGAATTGCTTGTGATTGCCCACTGGGACAGCGGGTAGGAATTGCTCGATTTAATTTGGAGAAACAAAGATCACATGCATGCTAATGTTTAACAAATAACCAGTGTTTGGGTTAAAGTTTTTGAGTGAGGAGGGGGGCGGCCGTTTCCCAGGGGAGATCTCCCAGGAGGTGATTGCTGCCTAACAGCTCAAAGCTACAGATAGGTCCTTTTTCCTCTTCCATAGTATTTCTGTGCACTTCTTCTGGCTTTTTATCTGAACAAAGCAAGGATTTTCTCAGAGAAAGTGAGTATTTTCAGTGCTCAGGGGAAAATGCTATGAATAGTAGAAAAATATGCATTGGGCACAAAGACTGAAAATTATCATATGCTGTCTGCCCAGTCTCACAGACTTGCTCCTTGATACCCAGCATCCTCAGCTGTGGCTGCCAAGGTATGGAAAACTTAACCACAAAGTCCAGGGAAGAAGTACAGGACCCAGCTTCTTCCATAGGGAGCCCTCCTTTCCTGTTTTTGCTCTTGTATAAACATTTTCATTCAGGCTCCCATTTGTGGTGGTCACAGCAAGTCTCTACTCCAGGATGGAGGTGCCCTCTTGGTACATCCTCAGCCAGGGAGGACAACTCAGGTATCAGTGAGGCCTCTCACACCTGCTGGAGAAGTGCCAGCACTGGGGCTCAAGGTATTGGTCTTGGCAGCAGTTGCGCTCAGCAGGTCTTTCTGGAGGCTGATAAATGACCTTATCCAAACACGTCAAATCAGAGCGCTGAGGCGCAAAATTGTTAAGAGTCCTCCTCCATCCAGCGTGAGGTCAAGGCAAAGCAGAGAGCCAATTCCTTCTCCGTGATTCCCTCTGCCTCACTTGGCAGGGTAACTTGTACACAGCCTTCCCCTGTCCATGGCGCTTGGCTTTCTGACCCTCGCTCCACCCTGGCGTTACCCTGTAAAAATTCTGCCCAAGGCTGCTCCCAGCTGTGTCCAGGCAAGCGCACACAAGATGCACACACAAGAGGGAATCCTGAGGGAGTTCCCAAGGTTGCTGCTGCAGGAAGAGTTGCTCCTGAGCGATGCTTATCTTTAGGATACAAGCAGCAGGTTGACGGTAAAATGACACTAAATGGAATGGCATGTGTCCCAAGTGTGCTGGCCACCACGGGAGCCAGACACATGGGAAGTGACTCTCATCTTTATTCCATCCCTGGAGGTAGTTTCAGTTTCCTTTATTTACTAATGTTCTCCCTATTTCCCTTGACCTCATTTCCTCCGGCTTTTCGGAAGCAACCATGCAATTATCGCTCACTTTGGGTTGACCCTTGGCCGCCACATCCCTTGTTGCTGCTGCTCCAAGAGGTTTTCCTGAAATCTCAAGTGCAAAATACTCACTTACAGCCAAAACTCCTATCTCTCTTGTGAAGTAGGAGCTGTGTCTTCAGCTGTACTATGCGTCAGGATTTGTCCTGTGAGCTTGCTTGGCAGGGAGAACGTGGAGTTTAAATTCTGTGATAGCATCATAGCTGAGCTTTGATCAGCGCTGGGAGATACTGCAGTGGCTAAAGCTCCCTTTCTTACCAATGCACCCCAGCCTTGTTAATAAATGTATATTTAACAATGTCTGGAGCGTATGAAGTGATAATAACTAAATCAATACCTCCCACATTGATTGTCCAGGATCCCTACAGCGTGACGCACGCAGCGGTGCGGTAATTTTCCAGCTAACTAGCACCCTGATCTACAGCCCTCCTATTGATTGGCCATTGTATCAGGCAGCCTCTGAGCATTATTGCTTATGCCTCTATTCAGCCTCCTTTTCTGATTCATTCGTTTATTACTGGACAGGTGCGATTATCTCAGAGACTTTCCAAAATTGGCCAGTGGGGGTCAGCTGTTTAGATTTCTATAAACAAGCCGTTTTCTATCTCCCCTAGTTGTTGCAGTGGCAAATTTTTCCTTTTTAAGTTTTGACTGTTACTGGGCTGGGGCTGGGGATGAATGGGCATTTGCTTGTATCTGCTCAAAGAATCAACTTTTCCCTTTCCTTGCTGAGTTGCCCACCTGTCTGAGGAGGACGGATAGCTCCACAGATGGTAAACGGAGAATTTAGCAAAGGTTGAGGTTCTGCTTGCCACCTGCTTTGGGCAGGAGTCACACTCACTGCCTTTACACCTCCAGTGCCCTTGTGCGTGCAGGAAGGAGAAATGGATTCTGTGAAGTCAAATTCGACCGCAGCCTTCACCCAGCATCAGTTCAATGATGGGCCAGACTGGAAGAGAAACACTTTTCTCAGCCAACAATAATCTTCAAGCTATAAATAAATAAATCTGTTTCTTCCTTGGACAAAACTAACACCTTTCTAGACTTTCTTTGAAAATGATAGCAACTCTTCCTTGAGGGTGAGAACTCAAGCTGGGATATGGTAATAATTTATCCCAAAGAGCAGGAGCAAGTGGGTGTTTTCACAGCAGGGAGGACTGTCTCCTACTGAAACTCTTTCATCTTGCTCCAAAGAATATTTATTGATTCCAAGACTTGAATGCACAGTGTCCCTGTCCCCAGACAGTCCTCACCCACTAGGCTATCATGGGACATTTGTATTTTTTTGCCTTTTTTGCAGTTTTAGAATTGTTACCATTTTCTAGCAGCTGTCACTTGCAATGATTCTCCTTCTGATGAAGATCTCAGTTAGCTCATGCAGAGCGTGTCTCATCCGTACAAAGGCAGGAGTGAAAGTGAAGGAGCTTTATAACACTGGTAGTTAACCATACGCATCCCAGCAGTTTCACTTTCTTCTGAAGTGTCATAATTAGCAAAATCACCCAAGATCTCTTTGACTAGTTCTGTTATGAAAGCCTTGGGAAAAGCCAGCAGAATCAGCTTGTGGGAGATACCCCAGGTCCCTCCTTGCATGCCAGTGACAAGTGACTAATGAACAAAGGAGTGCCTGCCTGCAGCGAGAGTGCTGAGATTGCAGCTCACTGTACCGGCTGTAGTAATTCCACTAGACCTGTGTTTTAGCCACCTGTTGATGAATCATCTTCTAAAAAGGTAGAAGACATAGGTGCCACTGTGAGTTATCTTGTGATTGATGATGCAGCTTCTGGTGTCGAAATGCTCTTCAAGAGGTTCTTCTGAGCTGGATTCTGCTTGGAGATGCTGGAAATTACTGACATGCGTAAAAATTGTTGGTGTGTTTTGTTTTTATTCAACAGAGTGAGAGCCTTTATGTCAATGCTCTAACCCTTTTCTGGGGAATACTTGAGGGCCCCTCCCTATGCCTGCACTGTGTAGAAATCGGATTTTGCAGCGTGCTGGAGTGACACATGCTTGTCTGTAATGCTCCCTGCATTTCATTTGCTAAGCATTGCTGTCTGCCCTTGCTTTTAGGTTGGCAAGTTGCTCTTTTCACCAGCCTTGCAGAACCATGAAAATACATTTGCCTGGCCTCAGCACAGTGCCTCTGTGACAAAAGAGATAATGCTGCCCATCAAAAATGACCCTAGGAAATGGGAAAGCTGAGATTGTAAAGCTGCCTTTATAGCCACCCTGTTGGCACTGTGTCCAGTGCTTTTGGTTTCTCAGTTTTTTCAGTATTAGAATCAAAAAGCTGGGGCTTTCATTAATATAAGCCATTGTGTTGATCCTGTGTAATGAGCTGATTTTGCATTTCACGAGGCTGATGGCCAGCAAAGGCCTCCATTCTGTAAGGGTAAGAACAGCTCCTATTGCCCACAAAAAGTTATCTCAGCCGCTTTAAAGCAACATACAGAACTTTGTTTCAAGCATGTGGTCCTAAGTAATCTTTTAAGGGAGACAAGAAAAAAGGCAGAAAACAAACAAACAAAAAACCCCAACAAAAATATCTATTCTTTAAATGTCTGTGTCTTGCTTTGTATGAAGCTGTCAGCCCCAGCATTGGTTGTGTTCTTTTGTGATGTGTTTGAAAGTGTTTAGAAAGACACTTTAAAGAATTCACACTGGGCTTTTCAGGAATTCTTTTTCAACCCAAGTTGGATGTATTAGTTTGAAATATGATGCTGTTTCCTGTGCAGTACCTGTTGTGGGATTCTTTTTCCCCCAAACTCTTTAACAGTCTTGTGTGCTCAGTGATGTTCACTCTCCATCATCTTTTGCAGAATTACAGAAGACTCTGCAGTGACAACATTTGAAGCGTTAAAGGCTCGTGTCCGTGAGTTAGAAAGGCAGCTTTCCCGTGGGGACCGCTATAAATGTCTCATTTGCATGGTGAGTAGCACTCCACTTGTGGTAATGAATCAGAAATGTCTTGGTATCTTTGCCGAGGAGGGGAGAAGCTTTTCTCCTTTTCCAGGCAGAGTGAGGGAACTCATCACCAATTAGCCGTCCAAATTAAGGTCTTAACAACCGAAATTTTTTTATGAGTTACGTTGTTCCACTGGTATTTGTAGCTGTCCCTCTATATCTGGGGCAAGAAAGGCCCAACTTCAGAAGACTTTCTGCCTTCCTGTAGAAAACTCCCAGATAACAGCATCCTTTTCCTGCATGTGCAGATTTACATACACAAGAGAGAGCAGAATCTGTGATCAAAGACTCACCTTCTCTGATTTGGGAACAGAGGAACGCTGCCTGAGCATTTAAAAGTTGCCAGTGTCCTGCATGCTCTCTGCTGATGCTGTGGCCTTCGTCAGGAAGGGCAGCAGCTCCCTCTGATGGTTCAAGCCTGCAGGGCTCTACATCTCCTGTTGGGTTTGTGTTCTGCTGAGAGCAGAACATCCTGCTTGGTGGAGAGCTCCCTCTGTAACTTCAGCTTGATGCAACGGGCTTCTCTCTCCCAGCCAGCTCACAGCTTGGAGGTGTGGGAGTGCAGTCCTTGTCACTCATCCCACAGAAGGGACGACAGCTTGCTGCTGATTTCCAGAGGTTTGTTAACAATGATAGATGGTACTCAAGAAGGCATGTCAGCTGAAATAGCAGCAGCATTCTTGGGATGTAGTTAAGCTGTTCCTGCAGAGCTGAGTTGTGATATGGGTTGATCTTACTCTGTCACTGGTTTTCGTATGATCTGGTGACCTTTCTGATGAGAATAATGGCAGGTGGCCAGAGCAACTTCAGATGCTTTTGCGATAGCTGTGTTGAGCCAGGTCACCACCTGAGTGGATTATGGGCTTCCAACAGGAGTTCTGGGAAGCCAAGAAAAGGGACTGCAGGAGACTTTCTACTATTTCTATACAAACATTACAAAAATACAACTTACATGTTACACAAGTTGGTCCTTTTAACCAGCTTTTTTAACAAAATACAAGACAGTGTTACCCACAAAGAAAGGCATTGTGATGGGGTCGAGAGTGAAGAATCACTAGATCCCTGCTATGGAAATAATCTATTTGCTTCTTTTCCTCAGGACTCCTACACAATGCCCCTGACTTCTATTCAGTGCTGGCATGTGCACTGTGAAGAATGCTGGCTGCGGACTCTGGTGAGGCTCTTGACTACTTTCTTGTTGACTTACAGCCTTTTTCCTTTCTTCTCAGATACATTATTCTAGATTGTCACAGGGAAAGGTGCTTTTTGCTTTATTTTAAATGAACTGAGTGCTATGCTTGCAGATTTCCCAAGCCTGGCTGTTTAACACCCCACTCGAGCTTTGACATGAGAGAGTTTTGTTTGAGTCGTTGTGACCCAAGTTCTGTCCTGCCCCTTGTTTTTTCCTCTGCTGCTGTGGGAAGAGCTCTGTGCCAGGGACTACCTTGCATTTCAGTGACTTCCTGTGAGGCATCCATGCAGAGAGGTAAAGCTGTGAGAACGGAGGCCAAATCCACTGAGATTTCATGGAATGGGTAGCTTCTGAGAAACGTAATATTCCCCTGAAGGAAAGGGAATCATCTTCAGGAGAGAGGATATGGAAGGGAGCTTTTATAATGTGAATCTATATTTTTTAGGTTATTTGTAATAGCTCTGTGTGGTTTTCAAGCCATTCTGTTTAGAAGATTGGGGAGTACCTTGAACATTGAACAGGTGACCCAGTGGAGTAGTAATCTATACATTTATTAAAGGACATCAGGTTAAAATTTAAGGTGTTATTAAATAAAGTGTTTTCTTTTCCTGTGTTAAAACTGTGGGCTTGGTAATCAGCCTTTAATGTCCCCTCTGCATCTGATTTTCAAGCTTTCATTTTGTTCAGGCTAGGGAGTGGAAAATAGTCAGTTGTGCTTTCTAGTTCTCCTGTTAGCAAGATGATACAGTGTTGGGTTGCAAAAAATGTAGGGGAATGCCACTCCTAAAAACTTGTTCCTGGAAGGCATTACTCTACTTTATAAAACACGCTGTGTGCTTGGAATTACGATTAAGCTGATCATGCTCCTTTAAATCCTGCCTTTTAAAAGTCTTGTCCAAGAAAAGTTACCAGGATGGTGAAGTGCCTGTGGGCTTGAGTACTAATAGCAACTCAATAACTTGGCTATCCCTTGGGCTGTATTTTATAGCTCTTCAGCTACACCCCGTCACTATTTACATTATACAAGCTTTTATAAACATTTAGCAGCATGTTATAAAAGACACATATGTGAGTACATAGCTGTGAGGTGTCTGGATGAATATGTGCTCTGCCACCTTTGCTAAGTGAAGAGTGATCTTGTCTTTCAGCGGTGCTACAAGCACAGGATAAAACACTAATTTCCTCTTCATTTTCTTTACTCTGAAGTCTTTGTCCTCTCCTCTTCCCACCAGCCTCAAGTCATCTTCTAAATCTGTGGCACTGATTTCAGGCTGTTCTTAGGTTCAGCTGCAACTTAGTTCAAATTCAGTCAGGTCCTTTTTTGTCATGTTCGGCAGTCACAGCTGCTCATGAGAAGGGGGAAACTCACTCCAGGTGCTCAGGGATTAACATTTCCCTTGCAGAGGGAAAGCCATCTCCCCGTAGAATTCCGTGACAAAGGTGGTGATGAAGCTGGCTGTGTGTGATCTGCACATGGCTCTTCTGCTGACCAGGCAGGCAGGATGGGAATAGGCCAGCAAGACATCATGTTAGGACTTGGCACTTGTATAGGGGAAGCAATTAATAAGTGGCTACTCATGTGTTCCCCAGTCCTAGCCTCTCCCTGCAGCCCCAAATTTATTAAACCAGGCCTTTTCACAAGGCATGCTTGCACTCCCTCTCCCATCTCAAAAAAAATCTCCCAGCCTGTGTTCGCATGTTTCTAATGTAACCATTAAAATGTAGCCTGAAGACAGCAATAAAAACCCTGGAACGCCTTGGTGCTTTTGTGTCTTGATCAAAGTCAATGTGTGTAATCTCGTTAAGACTGCCCTCCTTCCCCCCTCCTTTTTTATGAATTTAATGGCATACAGCAGCTGGGCTCAGTGTTTAATGCTTACCAACCTGCATTGTTCTAATTAAGGTATCTCCTTTTATTTCAGGCACAAAAGAGACTCTTGTTTTTTTTAACAAGCGAGGAGCTGTGGGATAGTGTGTGTAATAATCGCTGCTGTTACCTTTCCCTGGGTATAAAGCTGGCTCCCCAGTGGGGTTGGGAGGAGGGAGCCTGCGCGTGCAGCACACATGGAAAGACTTGGCTTGGGGGAGAGGGGCAGCATTTTTCTTCTGTTGTGCAATAAACAATTTGTTGGAGTTAATAGGAGTTGGAGCAGGCGTGTTGTGTCAGGCTTCCGGCCCCTTTTGAACAATCTGGAGATCTGCCATCCATGCTGGTGAAAAGTCCCCTTTCTCCTGTGTGCCTGTGGTTCACATGCCCGGCCAAGATCTAATATTAAATTAGAATGTGAGTGTGTCTGAGAGAGCAAGGATCATGTACTGAACAAGGCCCTAGAACTGAAGGCTCAGAGTGCCTGGGAGCACTTCTGAACCTCTGTGGGGTATTGAAGATGGGGTGAAATATGATGTTCACATGTGTCTATGGACCTAAGGTTTAAACATTTTCTAGGATACGATACTACAATGATATGAGCATCTCACTTTAGTGGTGTTTAGAGCACTGATGAGGATTGGATCTTAAAATGCTTAGACTTTATGAAAATAAAATTTTTAGACTTTTGGCTCCTGATGTTCAATTCCAAATTATAACTATTCTGTTGGTAAGGGCAAGGGAGAGACTTTTCATCACTAACTCTACAAATGATTGCTGGGCTCTCTAGCTTAGGTACCATTATACTGGAGCTCAGCACGTCAACTGGCTGCAAGTTCTGGGGTTGAAACATTGACCAGAGGAGACTCCATCTCTGCTGTTGATTTGTCAGATTAATGTGACGCAAAGGCTGGGGTTGCAGAAAGGGACCCTGGAGATGCCTTAAGAGAACCAAGATCATGGAGTGATTTACCTGTGATCCCTTTTGGAAACCCTGAAAACATGTGCAGGTTCTTCAAAGATAGGAGAGGAAATGGTGTTGCAGGAGTGAGGCTTAGCCTGGGCAGCAGCAGGTAGAGTTCCTTTCCCTGAACGTCGACAGTCCTCATGGTGGGTGTCCGTCCTCAGCTGGTTGTTGGACTGCAGCCTGCGTCAGCCTGAATCTCCCTCTGTAAGAGTCTGCCCCTTCTCCATCCTTCCCCATTAACTGAGAGGGACCCTACAGCTAACAGTGGGTGAGATTCATATTTTCCTTCTCCTGAGGAGAGTCCTCTAGCAGAAGAGATTGGCCATCTGCTCTAGTAATTTGCTGGGGAGGTTTAGAGCCTCCGTCCTTGGAGGTTTGTGAGAACAGGTTTGATGTGTGTCTGTCAGCAGTAATTCAGGTTGAGGTGATCTTGCCCAGGGAATGAGTTGGAGAGTTCTTGACATCCCTCTGAGCTGTAGTTCTGTGATTTCCCAGTCCCTGGTATCCTTCTTTACAAAGTAAATGGAGTTAGAAGCTGAGTCAGGCTGTTGTTTGCCGGTGAAGGACCTGTAGGTAGGTGCAAGGGCTGAAAGAGCACAGGTTTATTTGAGCAAATGCAGTGTACTGAGTTTCCCCATCACCCATGCAAGCCAGGTCCAGCGTTTCTCATGTGTATTTGCTGACTCCAGGCTTGTGCTTGCCTGTCTTGGGCTTACTTGAAAATGACAACTACAAGAGCAGGAAAAAATCATTTCTAAAAAGCCTTCTTCATCACAAAATGCTTCCAGGGGATCCATCGATATGTATGTGTGCTCTGCAGTTGACACATTTATATCTTTGGTAATTACTACGTTCTTAGCCTTGCCACATTTTCTAGGCTCTAGTACCATATATGCCATGTGGGCTGGAGTAGTTTTGCACAAAACTGCACAGACACGGAGCAGCCCTTCTGTGTGATTCCTCAGAGCTTCAGCAGCTTACAGGGACCTCCTGAGTCAGCACCTGCATGGAGGATGCTGCGCTTGAGCCTTCATGATGTTCTCATCTGCCATGAGGTTCTCTGGTCATTAATTAGCATTTTTCAGTTCTGGCCTCCAGCAGCCTGTGGGGATGAGCTCCACCCTTTGAGGAGGCTCCATGAGAAAAGTTGTTCTCTTGGTGGTTTAACCCCATTATCTGACAGCTAGAGGGTACACCACAATGGCAGTGGAGGACAACTGTTTGTCTGGGAATTAGCATCTGCAGAGAAGAAGCTCCACACTTTGTGTGGAGGCATGGGTGGGAGAGGAGGCTGACGCCTTGGTTGAGAATTGGATCTTGACATTCAATTCCTTTCCTGGCGAGAAGCTGGCTCTTGGTTTGGGTCCCTCCTGTCATCTCTCCACTTTGATTTTACTTCCTTGCCTGCTCTGTGTGTGTGTCTCTTTATTCTCTGTGCCTGGTAACATATTCTGCTTGGAAATTGCCCATTTTTAGACCCACAGGACAGCAGGAAGTGCCTAAATCCTTCCTTGTGAGTTTCTTTGCTTTAGCCAATTTATAGCAGACGTCACACCATTTTTTTTAAGAGGCAACTGTAAGACAAGCTACTCCAATCCTTCCTGGCACCATGTATGCCCTAACGACTTTTCAACATCTCAGCTCTCGTTAATGCATTTTTCAAACTACTACCCCAAGTGATTAGCCTGTATTGTGGATCAATCACTTGCCAAATTTTAATTAAGAAAGGAGGAGAAAAAATAAACTCCATCCTGGTTCCAGCCCCATTTCTTTGCTTTGTAACAGCCCTGGAGCAAACTTCTTGCAGCAGAGTTTTATAAACCCCTCAAAACTGGGGTTTATAATGGAAAAGCTGAGGTGGCCTTTACTCCAGCACACACAGCTATAACACATCAAGGCTTTTCCATGTAGCTATGATGAAAGGAGCAGAAGGACCTGGAAAAAAAGAAAAAGAAATGGCCGACAGGTGGGACTTATTATTCCACAGCATTTTTATTTCAAGGGAAAAGTTTAGTAACCCCAGCTGGCAGGTGAGCAGTGGGGGAGCAAATGCTTTTTCATTGTGCCTGTGCCAGCATGTGTGTGTATACAAGCTTATGTGCCTCTCCACAAGAGAGGAGAGCTTAATCACTGGTGCAGAGAAATGTTGTACACCTACACCAAAAAGTCAGATGTAAGGAACAAGGTTCTTGAGCAACTTCAACCTAAAAAGTAAAATATCAGGACTTAGTTCTGAATTTACCACACATACTTAATGTGTGCAGAGGAGGGCAGTTTCATGTAATGTAAAAGAAAAATGCATCCCCAAGTGTCCAAAGTACTAGAGAGACCCAGAGCCCTGGGCCCAGCGTGCCACGTGCAGCCTGCACAGCATTCAGGCCAGGCTGCTGAAGGTCTCCAGGATGCCGTTGTTCCCTTCAATGTACCCAGGCTTCAGAGCTCAAGGATGAGCTGCGCTTCCCGCATGCAGGTGAAGCAGCATCCACCACTGCCCTAAATCAATCTGTGATCATGTAGCTTTTGCAGAAAATAGGTCAAGCTCCATGTGTTTGGGTTCTGCTTTGTGACATGGTTGAAAACTTGTCCCTGGCTATGCACGTGCAGCTCTCAGCCTTAGGTGGGAGAGTGGATCCCCCTAAAGCCATCAGCTTGTGGTGCAGAAAACAGGTCTCCGGGACAGAAATCCCAAGGTCTGGCAAGATAAATCCAGCCATCTTCCCTTTCCCTGTAGTGTGAGGGAACTGCGTACCTGACCTTGCTTTGCCATGGAAGAGAGCAGCAAAGATGCAGTTGGTTTCATCAGGCTTGTTCTGCCATCCTCCTGGGCTGAGTGTGGAAGGCTGGTGCTTATAGTGAGCACCTGCAGCCTTTGGCTGGATGCTTTGCTGCCTCTTGCCTGTAAGCCTGTCTTAGGAAGGAGAGCATGGACACAGATGTGGGCACTAGTCACATCTGGAATGCTTGAAGTCCCCATGCACACTTCTGCTTGTCAGGGCACGCAGGAAAGCTTGAACAGGTAGCTACCAACTGCTGTCCCTCGGACAACATGCTGTGAAGTAATTCCTGGGCACCTCCCTGCCAATTCCTTTAGGACCCCCTCCAGCTACAAAGATGCCAAGAGGGCAGCTAGATGCAACAGGTGCCTCCAAGGAAAAGGGAACTGCGTGGAACTGAGCAGAGACTTAATTGAAACAGGATATTTTGTGGCATTTGCATCCACATTAGTGAGCCCCTCCTTGGGAGTGCGGCTATGTCACCACAGTGGCAGAAGGGGCAGATGTTTAGATTGTTCTCTCATGTTTTCACCACTGCAGCAAGTTTTTACTGGGACATGCAGAGTAGAGCTTGTCATTTCTAATTCTGGAGATCCAAAGCTGTGGTGTTGAGCATAAGCAAAGAGGCATGTTAAATGAACAGGCTCTGCCAAAGTCCAGCACAGTCAAGTTTCCATTTCATCAGCGTTTTAAGCCTTTCCTTTGATTTACGGTTTGCACTTGCTCCTCCCAGAATCCAGCATGCCAAGTCCACACTAGGTGAAGACCACACAGCTGCATGATGCATTGCACAGGCACAGTGGGATGGTCCCTGCCCTGGAAGGCTGAAAATCTAAATAGACACAGTAGTTGTGCCACATAACCGGAAGGATGTGCCCACAGGCACCAGCGTTAGGTGTGCCATCCAGACCACCAGCCATCTGTCCTTCTTCAGACTGCCAGCCTGTCACTCACCCTGAGAGTGATGCCCAGGGTGCTTTGGGTGTCTTTTACATTTCATTCAACTCTAGTTCAATGGGACTTTGTGTGTGGCTGGTTTAGATCAGGTGCAAATGCCCATGGTCCCCACATGTGTTCTGTCAACAGCTGAGCCGCTGGCAGCGAGGGCTGTCACATGGGACCTGATTGTTCAGAAGTCCAAAGCTCAGGGAATGGCAAGTGTGCGAAGTCCACATCTGCCAGGAATAATGTGCAGTGGGAGCAGGGAGGGGGCTGGTTCCAAACTGGCCTGCAGCAGAACTCAGTACTCCAGAACAAACATGACTTGCACCTCTTCGGAGCTGCACCCTTGTGAATTACTTGCAGCCGTGTAAATTTTCTGTACCTGGGGCTATCTCCTTCAGATTCTCCTTAGTCCAAGTAGCTTCCAGGGGAGAAGGCCTCTATCCTGTCCTTGCAGTCTGTTGCCACAGAACAGAGAGGACCTGTTCTAAGGATGCTTGCCTTTGGTAAGCAGCAGTGCCAGCTGCTCTGCTAGGGATGTACCCAAGTGCAGATAGCAGTCCAAGTGTGGCAGGTCACGGTCCTGCCCTGCTGCTGCTCTCACTGCTGCAGGTACTGCAACAAGCCCTGCTCAGGGAGAGCAGCAGCACCACTGAAGCAAACAGCCTCAGCTGTGCCAGCAAGCCCCATGCAAGCCTGCAGGCTCTCACACAGGGTTGCATTCCTGGCAGCTCACTTGTCACGCCAGGTGCTGCAGGAAAGGCCTGTCTGACAGCAGTGAGCAAAAATTGGGGTGCTCTGGCAGAGCCTCTGCTCAGTTCTGTGCATCAGGAGGTTGTGTTAAGGCTGTGGTGGGTACAAAAAGCCAGGCCATCCCAATTTCCCATGCTGCTGGTGCTGTGGGTGGGAGGCTGCCTCACAGCAGAGACATCTTTCTGTCGTTTTTACCATCATTTGTCTGTCACATCTGCCAATCTAATGATGACTGGCTTAGGTTGACCCTGATTCTGAGGCTTATTAACACCCTCTTGCTGTCAGGCTGGGTGATAGATGGCACATCAGCCATTGTTTTATTTCATGTAGTGTTCCTGTTGGCCACCCATTACCCCACCCCAGCTCACATCAGTTTGCTCTTCTCAGCTCACCTTGGCAGAGCAGACTCACCTCTGCACCATGAGTGTGAGCTGGGGGGGATGGGACAGCGAGTTCCTTCATGCCAGCAGCTCATAGGCTTTTGCAGGGTGGGCGAGGCAGTGCCCCAGTGTGCTGCCCTGAAAGGGATGGTCCAAGCCCCCCACAAACCAGCTCAGTCATCCCTGCTGAAAACTTCACTTGTTCCAGCTGGGTTGAATTTCTGCCTGTTCAGTGACCCAAACTGGCTCATTGAGCGCTACAGGTGAGCAGGGAAACAAAAAGGAGCAGATCTCCCTGGCAACCAGTGGTGACAGCAGTGCTGAGTTGGGTGACGCACCTTGGCTCTGGGTTTCAGCCCCCTGCAGAGCTCCTGCTTCTTCAGCTGCCTCATACCAGGGAGCAGGACAAGGGGCTTGCAGGGCAGGCAAGGAAGGCACTGGGACTTCCCCTTCGCACAACTTGTGCCCACTGTTGGAGGCCATGGCCCTGCCTGGAGGGCCTTGCTGCTCCTGCAATCCCAGGCCAAGGGCAGGGATGTCCTTCACGCTCTCATGCTCTGCATCTCATCTGCTGGTTGCAGGGTGCCAAGAAGCTCTGTCCTCAGTGTAACACCATCACGTCTCCTGGAGACCTTCGGCGCATCTACTTATGAAGGACCCAGCGGGAGGGCGGGACCCAGCGACTCGGCTCAGCTCATCACACCCAGGGGGAGAAGAACGACCACAACAAAAAAAAGACGTTTTAAAATTTAAAGAAAAAACAAACCAGAGACTCCAGACATGGACTCGAGGATACAGGAGCAGTGGGGAGCCTCGGCTGCCAGGTCCCGCAATTTGAGACCTCCTTCAGCATCTGCAGCGGGCAAAACCAAATCCTTTGTTGTGAAGCCCCCTTTTTTAAAACCAGTGTTCCCCATCACCCGTTCCCTGGAGCTGGCTTTGCATTGCGGATGGCTCGTGAGCCCTCCTTTGGACTGTGTTGTTGACCACTCTGCCCCCAGAAGACTGGGGAAGGGACCCTTGACAGAAAAATGTTAAATAACCTGTAACTTGTGTTCTTTGATCAGTTTTTGTTTTGTTTTTATTTGTTTTGGTTTGATTTTTTTGTTTGGTTCTGTTTTGGTTTTTTGTGGTGTTCTAGTGATAACTAAAAGGTTTAAAGAAAAAAAAAAAACACACCCAGGCAGAAATGAAGCACATGTAATATAGATTATATATGTTTACAATGTTGTGTATAAATGGGATAGACTCAAACATTACATACTAATAAGTTTCCCTTTCTTTTCTTTGGGTTGTATTTTTTTTAAAGAAAAAAAAATGAGCAGAGAACATTAAACCCATATTTTTCTTGGTTCAGCAAAGTTTTGGCATTAAAGTCATTAGTTTAAAAAAAGTATATATATACATATATATAATATAAATGGTTTAATGTTCTGTGGTGTATATTTCCTCATTCAGATATGAAGTTAACAGCTTTTAGTAATGGCTGTAGCATTGCCCATAACTTACAGAACTTATGGGGAGTAGAGGAGGTGGATTTTTGTCATTAGTTGTAGCTAATGGGGCTATTTATAAGAGAATCGTTATCCCTGGAAAGACACAGCTTTTAACTCCTCACCAGGGGGCCAGGCAGGACAGGGGGAATCTGGCTCAGCCCCCTTTGTCTTTCCCAGCTGGGGAAGGGGCAAACGGTGAGGAGTTGGAAAGAGGGGGTCTGTCAGAGCACTGCCCTCTCCCCTGGCTGGGAGTGCCTGCTCGAGGGTCCGGCTGATCCCTGTGCTCCTCCAGGCCATAGCCCCTTCCCCTGCCCAGCCTGGCTTTGCTTTCCTCCTCTGGGCAGCGTTTCCTGGCTGAGGATGCCTGGGCTGCTCAGGATGGTGCTGAGGCAGGACAGTGGGGATGGCAGGGGGCGGGATGGTCCTGCTGGTGGCTTTGCCCAGAGACACTCAGCCAGTTCCCCTGTGGGGCTGCCTGGCAGAGCTGTGCAAGCCCTGCAGAGCCAGCCCTGCCCTGCTCTTGCTTCCCCCAGCTCCCACTCTCCTGCAGCCTGCATTTTTCCTAAGAGGTTTTGGCACTAGGGCAGAGAGCCGAGCCAGCCCTGTCTTGTCCCCAGTGCCACCCCCGGGGTCCAGCAGAGACGCTCTCAGCTGGACCCAGAGGTCCCCCGCAGCCCCAGCTTCTTCCATGCAGTCCCTCATGCTTGTCCCTGTCTCCACTATCCTCAGCCTTAACCAAAGCTGCCATCTGGCCTGGTTTTTTGTTGTTCTCTTTTCTTGTCAGGATCCAAAAAACAGATACTGACCCATTTCCCAAGGCCTTGGGACTTCTCCCAGCCCCACACCGTGCATCCCTGCTGCGGCTCCATGGGCAGTTGTGGGGTGCCAGCTCACTGCAGCCAGAAGACAGGGACATGAGAAAGCTCATCTGCCCACTCCTTTCCAAGCAGATCCCACCTGGCAGCACAACGTAGCTGGGGCATTTTAAGACAGTCTGAAAACAGCAGTGGATCGGGAGTTTGGAGTTGGGACCCCAGAACTGCTGGGCTGCTGGGGTGTTTCCAGAGAGGGAAGGGCTGGGGAAGCAGGATGCATGGGGGATGAGACAGTCCCACTGCTGCTTCCCTACCCTCAGCTCTTTTGCAGAGAACAGCTGCAGCCTTGGCATCTCCTGAGTGATTTCAGAAGGATCCCACTGCACCCAAAAAAAACCCAAATGAAATTGAAGGAGCTGTTATTTCATAAACATCTCATCAAAAGGTGACAATTCCTAATTGGGAGTTTCCATTGTCTCCAAGCTCATAGCGGTGTGTGGCCTCTGAGACAAAAGAGCTGCAGCCTCCTCTGCTCAGGGACGTGTGCCATTAGAGCTCCCAGGAACTGGAGAAAGCCGAGGCACCCCAGAGGGTCCTGCCTCCGTGGGGAGACTGCGGGCAGGGGTCACTGCAGGGTAACCCTGCGTCCAGCAGCACAAGGCAGGGGAAGGGCAGGCACGCACAGCTCAGGCTGGATTTGTAAAGGGAGAAAAACTTGCGGGACACATGGCTGAGCTGGGAGTGTGCTGGTGCTGGGGTCTCAGAGATGGAGAGGTTGCAGCCAGGTGAGTTTTGAGAGGCAGCCAGGAAGGGCAAAAGGGCAGGACACCCCAACCCAGCCTTTCCTTGGAAATAGCCTGGCTCCCTCCCAGGGCCTTTCTGGCAGGTGTTGTAGACCAGCCGTGTGCTCTGTGTACGTATGTGTAAAACCATATGTAACTAGTCCTTGGTTCTTTGTTTTGGGGTTTATTTTTGCTTTGGTTTTTTTTTGTTTAAATTGTAAAGCCATCCCCTGTTTTCAAGGGGGAAGCTGCAGGGGGAAGGCTGGGGAGAGAGGCATCCCAGTTTGTAACGGGCATCCGCCACTTCCCCTCTTCTGTAATGAGTTTAAATGATTTTAAAAAAAAAAAAAAGCTGAAATATTGGAGTTACCTATCTTTGCCCAAAGAATCCCAGTTGCACAAAGCGATATTCCGGTGTGTCAATGATTGTGTGTCAGTGTATACTATACAAAGAGGTACTTGTCACTCCCGTTTGTAAACTACATTTGACATTAATTAAACAAGTATAAATCTTCTCGGGCGCTTTCTGCCTCTCTGTGTTTCCCTTTGCAGGCGAGAGGCAGCAGAGGAGACGCCCCCCACATGCTGCAGCCCCTGGATGTGAGTAACGTCCCAGAGGGGAGTCCTGGTCCTGTTTGGGATGCAGGGACAGATGTAGGGGGATGCTGGGACACGCGCCAGACCCCACCATGGATGGGTTCCCCCAACTGGCCCCCCCCTGGAGCCAGGAGGGCAGGGCGAAGGGCACCCCTCAGGGGACACCCCCCTAATGAAGTCTCATCGGCTGCATTAGTTGGGGGCAGGAGACGCCCAGCCCCAACAGATCTATACATCCTGCATTAGGGGCCCCCGGTGCAGTGTAGGGTTACCCGGACACAGGGACTGGGAGGCTGCTGGGGCAGGGGGGCAGAGGTCGGGTTCCCCCCCCGGCACGCGGCTGGCGCCGACGCTTTTGGTTTACAAACATTTTGCAGATGGGTCAATGGGCTGTTTTCAAACCCCTCCCCATGGCTCTGTCCCCCCGGGATGGGGTGCTGGGGGTCCCCAGGCTGGTGGGAGGAGGCAGTAGGGATGTCAGGGACCTCTTTCCATCTGCTGTGGCAAGGATAGGGAAAGGGGGAGATGTGGCCGCTTTTTTGGCTGACGAGGAGCAGCGGAGCGTCTCAGCCACTCTCCCATCCACTTTCAGCCCAAAGGAGGCCTGAGGCCAGGGTGAGGGGCAGAAATCCTCCCTCCCTCTCCACCTACCCCACAGCAGGCTGCTAATATTTTATTTAAAATATCTTTAGGAAGCGGAGGACCGTGATGTATCGGATATATTGAGAAAATGCTAATGTGTAATAGCGTGTGTCAGGGGCCTCGTTCATCACCCCGCGCCGCCTTCTGGGGGATCCATATCTAATTAACAGTAATGAATGAGGGAGCCCACCTAATGACAGCCCGCCAGTTTGTTATGGAAATGAGGCAATCCCATTAGGCAAAACACTTAATTAAACAAACTGCTCGGAGTGTAGGCCAGTGCAGGATGGGCACAGGCCCTTTAGGGAACAAGGGAGGCCCTGGTACCCAGCCCTCCACATGCCAGGCTGGGGGCACAGAGGCTGCTGCAGCCTCTAGAGCTGGGTGCCCATGGTCAACTCCAGCAGCAGAGGGCTGGGGAAGCTGAGGGACCTGCCGGGGGGGGGGTCCCAGCTGAGGAGGGGGCAGCAGGACAGTTCACATCCCCCTCTCATCTCTCTCCTTCGATGGGCTCAGAACAGCAGAGGCCAAACACAGATTTCCAATCAAACGTGTGTACTTGGCTCCTGCTCTATTGACACTGAAGCAAGAAGGGCTCAAGGTTAATTCCTTATCAATACCCTATTGTCAGCTCATCCATCACTCCGCGGGGGCAGGGGCTGCCCAAGCTCTCCCTGCCCCAGCCCCCATAGGTTTGGGAGGGTGACTGAAGGATGCCATGCCCAGCTCTGCCCACCCCAGCCCTGCCCCCATAGCCTGTCTCTGAAGGTGCAGGGGTGGGCTTGCAGCCATGTGAGGATGCAGAAATGAGGGGATTGGGGGGTCAAGTTCAAAGGGAAGGACATGGAGGGATGCCTGTGCCCCAGGCTGGGTGAAGGAGTTGTGCAGGTCTGCTGGACAAGGGGGCACTAGGAGAGGGATCAGGTGGTGCCTGTGGGCCCCCCTTTGTGCTATCCTGTTTCCTAATTGCCTCCTAAGCCCCAGCCCTGTGTGCTGGGCGGGTCCTGCCAGCCTTTTCAGGACTAAGCTCAGCTCCTTTCCCAGGGCTTGGGGAACTACAGGGAACCCAAGGGAGCTCCAGAGTCCTGATACATGGAGTTCCTAGAAGTTGGGCCATGGTGTGCTTGAGCACACTATTACACAGATTCACTTAAAAAACAGATAACCTTCCCTGGGTGATGGAGAGGGATGTGCTGCAACCTGGCCTGCTGGTGTGGAAGGGCAGGAAAGCTATTCCTGCTTTTAGACTTCTGGTTTTAAACCAGTTAAAGCTGAGAAGTGGGATCTAGTACAAATGCCAGAGGCAGGCAGCCCTAGGGAGAGATGCTGTTCTGTATTAACTCACAGTCTCTAGTTCTTGTCGTAGGAGTTTGTTCTTGCTGGTCTTTTTCCTTGCCCCAAGAGGAGACCTTTTGCAGGAGATGCTCTCAGGCACACAGAAGCGCTGGGCTAAGCCGTGCTGTTGGTGTCTTCCCCGGGATTTGCTCAGCTGTCTCCTAGACAGGAAATCTCTCCATGCGGGAAAGAGGGGTCCTGCTGCCACCTCGTGGTGGCTGTTCCCGCCCGGCACGGGGCTCCCGCGGGGGTCTGCACAGCCCCCCCTGCCAGCTCCTCCTCCGTCACCTCCACGGGCGATGGAGACCAGCCTCACACCTCCCTCCTTCACTCTTTGGGATGCAGCACGGGGTTGGATTGCTCGGTTCCATCCAGTCCATTCCCACTTTTCCATCACTGGCAGAGCTCCACGCACACACCTGCAGCATCCCAACACGCACAAAAATGGGACCTCAGCCAACACTCCTTTAAAACACCATTATGAGGTGTGGGCACAGGTCAGTCTCCACCCAGGGGCCTGGTTTGAATTACTCTTGCTGCAAGATGTTCCCCTAGCTCCCAAACCTGACCCCTGGCTGGCTGGATCCTGCCCCTGGCCTGCTCAGTTCCCCACCACAGCCTCCTCCAGTGCCACAGGGAGCTCTGGCTGCACAGACACCCTCCCAGCCCTGTCAGGAGTAGCTGAGCACCCTCCAGCCCAGACACACGGGCCACCCTGACCACTAAGTGCCCTTTTTTCCTTTTCAAAACCCTCCTGTAACATCACCGCTGCCTGGGGAGAGAAGGCAGGACAGGGGAGCAAGCCAGGAGTCAGTTCCCTCACAGGAAACACTCAAATGGACTTTGTTACTGAGGGGAAGTTAATTTTGCTTTACCACAACTGTGGCAGCCAGCTGTGAGCATCCTCCTCTCCCACCACTGTTGGTGTTTCACCCACACTGTTTCACAGTCTGCACATGAGGGCTGGACTGCAGGAAAACAAGCTCTGGGCCACATCCCACTCCCTACCCCTGAGGTAAGCCCAGGGATGCTGCATTTTTCCTCCCAATGAACAGATCTGCACTGCCCCTCCTCCCCAAAGCTCATCTCAGAGATTTACCTGGATTTGCCAAGATATCACAACCTTTGGGCTTTCAGTGTTCAGGCTGAAGCTCTTTAGGAACACCGGCTGCGCGAAACCGTGACAGTTTAGCAAGGATTAAGGGTCTGAGGCTGGGTTTTTGTAAATCCAGTAGTGCTTGGATCAGTTCTCAGCCATGTGCCTTCGGGCTCCAAGTTATTAACCTTCTGTTTCAAATAACAAGCCACAGGAATACGAAGGGCAGGAAGGTGGGGACACACACTCAGTACAGGAAAGCCGAAGGCAGCGTATCACACAGTGCTCACAACTGGAATTAAAACTTGCTGGGACTCTGAAAACAAAACCCACCCAAAAGATTGGTGCTGTAAATCACTGGCTCGCCTGAGATCATCCTGCTTTCAGAGAGGTGTGTACATAAATTACCCCCGAATTTCAAGTCACTTTTGCAGCAGTGGAATGCCTGTGAGCAGGTTCTCGTTTGCAAAGCTCAGGACACCTCTGACTGTGGAGCTCCAGCAGGAGCTCCTGCCTGCTGCCCTGGAAAGTGGGGAAGTAGAGATGAGCTGGACTGAGCTGGGGAAGTGGCAATCCCGTGGTGGGGAGGTGAAAGTCGGGGTGGAAGGTGCAGCTGACATGGCAGGCTCTTCTCAGAGGAAGCTTCACCATCCTGTCAGGCAGGGGCAGAGGGTTTAGCTCCAGCTCCTGCCAGCCATGTTCTGCAACAGCCCAAGTCCTTAAACAGGAGAAGTTCAACACTCATGGCAATAAACAGGAACAGCAGATTGCCAGGAAGAACTGTATTAATTCAGAGGCGTATATTATGGAGTGTTTAACTGATCTGTAAATACTGAACCTGTAGAAACCAGCATGAGGGCAAATGCTGGTTAAATAGCCTTTATCACCTCGGCTCCCCAAGTGTGTTCACAGTGCCACAAACAGGCTGCATGCTGAGAAGCCCCAGCCCAGATCTCTGAAAAGGCAGATGAACACCTCACAGCTCAGGAATTACAGCACTGACAGCACAAACCAGGGGCCTGCTTTAAAAAGCTGGGACATCTCTGATGGGCTTTCTGGAGATAGGGGACCACGCCTGGATTTCACAGGTCCAAACCCTAGAAACAAGAATTTCTCCATGAAAAGGGGAAGGCTGAAGGCTCTTAGCACAGGGTAGCCCTCACACCCCATTGTCACAGTGGAAGCTGGAACTGGGAACACACCTACAGAAGACTGAATCCCAAGCAACAACTGCTCCTGTGCCTGGAGACAGTTTTCACTTTAAAATAATCAAGGACAAACCAGGTCATCAGGCCCTTTTCAGTAAATTCTCACCTGTCCCATAGACACCCCAGCCCACCTCTAAAATCCTGCCCATCATGGGGTTATTCTGCTGTAAACGAGCCTTGTCACAATAGTCTGCTACAAACAGCTGTGTCACCCTGTGCTTCACTTCTGTGAGGTGTTACAGTTCTTGTTTTAAACTTCCAAATCATTTTGGTGCTTCCCAAGGACCTCCTCCTCTGCATTTCAATCCAGAACAGCAAGAGTTTTGTAATTGTGGATGACAGCACCCCAAGGGTGGGCAAGACCAGCACAGCCACCCACTGGCAGAACCTTTTGCAAAAATCTTCCTGCTTTTTAAGTGCCTACCTCTCTAGGACAGCTCCTTGTTCAAGCAGAGCCATGTCAGAGCCCGCCAGAGCTTCTTCCTGGCAATTTAAAGCTGGCTAAACCTGTTCACCATGTCATTAATTAGCTTGCTATGCTGTCACATAGCATAAACATATCAGCAGGCTTTCCTCTGTCTTATCCCCACTTCTCCCTCAAACAAACAAAACCTAAACCCAAACATGGATGAAGTGCAGTGCAATGTGCTACTTTTTCACTAGGTGGAAGGAATTAATTTCTTGTACATGCTGCATGGACTGCAAAGACTGATCATCTGAAGACAACGTTATGGACAAAAACATCATATTTTACGGTCATTTGTCGACTGGAGGTGATTTAAGAAATATCCAGTATAAAGCATAGCTCCAACAGACAGTTCCATTTTCTTCTGCAATTCCACCTTTCTGTTTCTGGGGTCTGCCACAGCTGTAACCCAAAAGTTTCCCTGAATATCCAGATGCAAAATATAGGCTGCTCAAAGACATACAATAATAAATGAGTAGCTCTCCAACAAAGCAAAACTACTCAGTGGAACACACAAAAGACTGGAAGGAAGAGAAACAAAACACAAGACACATTCAAAAATGTTAGCTTAAACCTCTGGGTTGAAGAACACAAAAGTTATCACAAACATTTGAGCTCCCACCAAGGATCAGAGAGCTTTGACTGTTCTATGTCAGCTATTTAATGGAACCAGATGACAATCTGGTCATACTGTCCTACACACACCTTTTCCATGACTTACATTTGGTTTCAGGGCCTGATCTCCAGCAAGGAGAGTACAAGAGCTGGGATGCATTGAGAAAAGCAAGAAGTCCTGCAGACTTGGCTTTGTTTGCTCACTGCAAGATAAAAGAAATGGCAGTGAGAAAAAAAAAAACCAACAAAGACATGGAAGAGCTGTATTGTAAAATTAGTACAAGCAACAGAACATGCACATCAGACATCAGGGACAAAGAGACAACAAGGAAAGCAGAGAACAAGAAGAGACAGGAAGAAACAAATAATACTCAGTGTGAGATTCTGGTCTGTGACACCTTGGTAAAGCACATCAACATGAACCATGACAGGATTTCACCTTGAGGACTTTATATTAATCCATATCTACTTTCTGCTCTAATGTGGATGGTCCAAAGGCCAGGCTGGAGGCTTTCAGACTTGTAGACAGTAGAGGGAAAAAAAAAACCAAACCAAACAAGAAGTCTCTACTTTCTTCCCTTCACAGACACAAAAGCAAAGGGGGTGACATTTCCCACAGGAGCTGAGCAAAGCAGAGGCAAACACAGAAGGTCATTAGAGCACTAAGGAGGTGAGCCCCCGACACAGTCAGACAGGAAAGTCGTGCAGAGGCTGCGGTAATGGATGGGGTACACCCGCATGTGGCTGACGTGAGCCGAATCCGAGAAGTCCACAGCTTTCACAGGGACACCGAGCTGCTGCCGGGCATTGGCCATGTGCTGAACCTCGCTGGCCTTGATGATGAGATCGGCCTGGGAATAGAGGTAGAGCTCGGGCCAGCGCGAGGGCGCTTTCAGCAGGGCATCGTAATGGCTCTCGTGGATGAAGCGGGTCAGGGGGTACAGCAGGATCCGCAGCACAACGGCCATGCTGGCAAAAGTGAACAGCAGGAAATACTTGAGCAGCACGTTCACGGAGACCAAGACAGTTGCCAGGGCACGAAGGCCTCCTCGCAAGTTTCTTCTGCCAGGGGCGCTATCGAAAATGGTGCCAGCTACTCTGAGGTTCTTAAAGGTCTTGTGGGTGTGGAGCGCCTCGATGATGTAACGGTACAGCATGACACCACCATTGCTGAAAACGTGGAAAAGAACCGGTCTGTTTTCAACGCTGTAGTCAAAGAGCAGCTCCAGGAGCCGCCTGGCTGGGGTCTGCAGGGATCTGATGCCAAAGGTCTCAGAGAAGAATATCATCCTCCATGGAGCCGTGTAACGGATGACGGTGCACCCCTAAGAACAACAGAAAGAGACCCCACACACATTTAGGCTGTGCTGCAAATTACAGAGAGTAGGCAAGCAGCAGGACAAAGAACATGAAAATTTGGGACAGATTTCCAACAGAAACCACAGGGCCAGAAGAAAGTCTTTAGTGTCAGCAGCAAGGCACTGACACAAATAGGGATTACATGAATCATAATAGCACACAGTATTATGAAAAGGTCTCTGCAGTGGCAGAGGCTTGGCTTTGGTCATGTCTGAGATCCTTTCAAATCTGGTGCTAACTGGCACAACCCCTGGGGACACTGCCACCCACTTTTATGAGTGTTAATCCTCACCCAGGAGGAGAAAACCATCTCCCTGATTCACAGACTTTCAGTATCAGCCGTTTTGGTAAGAGGAGCCTGCTCTGGTACACGCCCAGCTCATGACACTGAAGCATATATAAGAAGAAAGAGGCACTTCCTCCTCTCCTTGGGTGCATTTGTTTGCAGCTGTCTCTAAGACTCACTGCCAACCAACACGAACATGATTTTTGTAAACCTTCCTGAAACACTCCAGCTGTGCAAAGGAAGAGCTCTGGCTCAAGGACTCAGAACTCCTGAGCAACTGCCTTTACACTTACGTCCTTACATTTAGGTATAGATTGGGAAACAGGATCTTGGAGGAGTTTCAGAATAGAGCAGATAAAACTACGTTTATAAATGCTTTAGACCTTTTCTATCACCTGAGCTCACTGACATTAAACCCTGACAAACACAAAGCAAAGTCACCAAAACAACCCACCCAGAGCTCCCTAAACGGTGAACGAGGAAGAAGAGGATACCAAGTTCTCAAAACAAAGCCTTCTCTACCATTTTGCCATGGTTACAGCCACTTCCTCTTAGTGAGCTAAGAAAACCCATCCTCTCCTTTCCCATTTCTATGATCTTTCTGAGAGAAAAGTATTTTCCAAGAAGTTGTCATGCTGCCCTGTAACGTGCTCCTCATCTGCTCAGCAGCATCTTAAAGCCACTTCACAACTAATTCTTCACTAGATCAAGCCAATTATTGACTCCTGCACTGGATTATACATTAACAATAGACTTGTTAATGTACAAACTTTACCACCTATAGTTGGAACAGATTTGGATAAATACAAGATTCCTTGTATGCTGACCAAGAAAAAAATCTAATGTTTCACTGGGTCCCCATGCTACAAGCAGGGGCCATTACAGTAAAATATGGTATTAGAAAGCAAAATATTAAGGGACTGGCAGTAGGACAGATCTCTCTAGTTCAAACACAAGGAATTCCTAGTGAGCAGCTATGACTATCACAGGATGCCTGTTTCACAGACAGGATAAAATTAATTTGGCTTACAACATTTAGATGAATCATTTTCACAGGAAGGAAGAGCCAAAGGCACGACAGATGCCAATGTGTTCTGTCAGTTCCCACCCCAGCCTCGCCAAGTCTGTGCTGTGGCCTAACAGCAAGCAGTAAACACAGAACCTTTCCCTGCATGTTTACCTGTTTGGAAAACTAACACAGTTCACATCATTCCTGAATAATCCCACAATTTTAAAAGCCTTAAAATACTTCAGTGAGTCACACAGCAGCTGAAAGTTTCTCCAAGGAAGTATTTCTGTCTTAGCTGCACACACAAAGGTGACATCAGCAGCTGTTAGATAACACTGCCCGGGCTGTGAGACACAAGGAGCTTTCAATGGCAGGAGAACTCTCACTCACTCCCCACGACTGGGACAGAGAGGCTTCAGAGAGATTTTACTAACATGCAGAAAAAAGGCAGTTTCACAGTATGACAGTGTCACGAAAATACAGACAAGCTACTCACCTTCTGGCTGTAGATTGCGCTGTATTTGGCCAGGTATTTGTCCTGGCAGCCGGCCCAGCCGAGGAGGATCACCACAGGCTGGCCCTCGGCAGGCTCTCTCTCTGTACTGCCTTCTGAAACAAATCACAAGTGTTACACTAACTGCCCTCCAGGCTCCCCGAGTCAGAACTTACAGCAACTCGTCTGGTTAGTAAAGGTGAAAGGCAATGGTGAAGCAAGTATAAGCTTGACTTCTCGGTCAGTTACGAGTACTGCCTCACGCCGGTTTCAGTGCGTGGGCGTGCTCTGCAGGACAGCACCGCTTCAGCCCCTGCAGTTCCCACGGCTCTCCAGTGACGCAAAGCCAGCACCGAACTGATCCCTGCGGGGGGGCGAGACCGCTCTTCCCGCCTCCCGGCACGATAGCAGCAGCCGCTGCCACTTCCAGGGGGAAAAGGGAAGCGTCCTGCCCTGTCCTCCAGGGACTGCCAGACACCTGCCAGAGCACCAATGCCCCACGGCTCCTCCTCCCACACCCCAGCCCGCTCCCCCCCTTCTCCGCCCGCAGAGGCCCCCCCAGTCCCTGCTGCCGCTGTGTGCCCGGTCCCGCTCGCCTCCGCACCGCGGGCCTGTCCCGGCTGCAGCTCCACCACGGCCGCCCTCAGC
>VZTE01005518.1:4851693-4892910 GCA_013397775.1 Eulacestoma nigropectus | reverse complement strand
TTGTTGGCCCTGAGCTGGCTGTTTGTGTCAGGAGGGGCTGGGCACGCGGGTCAGGGAGCGTGTGAGGGACTGTAGGGCCTGGAGTGGGGTTTGGGGTGTGAGGGAGCACAGGGCCTGTGGTTGGGCTGGATCAGGCCTGGGGGATGGTGGTCTGGGGCAGGGAATGCTGAGGCTGCAGTGGATCAGACGGGGAAGGGGCTGGGATGGATGCAGGCGGCAGTGCAGGGCCTGTCTGGGGGTAAGGCAGTGCAGGGGTGGGTTGGGGTTGTGGCTTAGCAGTGGGGCTGGGAGGCAGGACACGCGGGTGAGAGATGGGCTGGTGGGACTGTGGGTTGAGGGGCTGGGGATGTTGGGGTACACTGAGGAAGGTGCACTGTGCGTGGGAGGACTTGAGATGTGCCAGGAAAGGGTGAAACCTGCCAGGGAAACAAGCTCTGAGTTCTGCTTGAGGCTGGGCACAACCTTGATGTTGCAAGATGCAAAGGTAGCACCAAATCAGTGCCACTCTGTCATTCCACGAGTCCAAGGCCATCACTCCCTGGCACCTCACACTCGGTCTGAGGCTGAAGCAGTACCAGTCTGCCTTTTGATCTCAATCTGATGATTTAGCAGTACTCTAGATGTCAAGAACTGCTGAATTGCCAGAGCCAGTTCCTAAGTCACTGGTTTTTTTCTTGGCAGGAATAAAGCCCTGCCCTGACCCAGCCTTGTTTTGATTATTAGGTCCAGTGGACAGGGTGGCAGCCCAGCACTGCTGACAGCAAAGTTTGAAGCCCACAGCCAGGAGTTACATGCTGATGCTAGCACTGATAAGCAATTCAGGCAAGTCATTTAACTCCCCTGTGTCTGTATGTTCCCATATGTAAAATGGTCATAATAAAAACATTAATGTACATTTTCAGGGTACTTTGCAATGTTGGCTTAAAGACTCCTGTGTCAGCAGATGCTGTTATTACAGCAGCCAGAGACAGACACCACTGTATCCTCTGAAGCCATGCCATCATTGTTTCAAACTTCTTTTTTTTTTTTTTTGCCATTGATTCATAAGCAAGCCCTTCATATCACTAAAATCCTCACGTCCAGAGGCTGGTGCTGGTATTCCTGAGTAGTGAGGGGGGTTACTGCAGCTTTATAATAAAAATGGGAGAGCATTACACCACCAGCATCTTAAACATAAATATGGAAACGTTAATTTAGAATCAATTTTGGGATGTTTCAGACTGTAAAGTTCTTTTAACTAGATCTCTGTTGAGGACAGAGGAGCACTTTATGGGACTGTAAATTTCATGCAAACAGTCTCTGTGAAATACAGATTCCCCCTACACACGAGCTGTTCTCTCAATATCAATCATATGCCTTGTAAGTAATGTTTCACAAATATTCTGTAAATCACAGGAAAATGCTTGCAATAATGTGAAATATGACTTTCACTTGACTGTTTCAGCAGAGGCCCCTAACAGGCCATTCTCCTGTCAGCACTAACATTTGTTATGGCTAATAACATTTTCAATCACAACTATTTTGGGAAAATGGATTTATTTTAAACCTGCTTCCCCGCAAAGGAGGTCCTGAAAATGCCCTGCCAAGGACACAGATGCCTTACAGAGCACAGATCGTTAATTCCCAAATGAAATTTCATCTCATTTTAATTCTCAAGCATTGTTTCTTAGCCAGCTTTTTGAAGACTTTCCTTGTTTGTTTTTAGGCACTGAGATACATGTTCACATCATAGTCGTTGTTTTCAGTCTGGTTCAGATAACAGGAGTAGAAAGTTACTTTTGAGCAGGTATCTTGGGGATATTTTGGAATTGATTTGAAATTTTGCTCCAGATAATAGGAGAAAGGGCTTAAGAACTTTTTAGATAGGAAATTGGTAATCCTGATGATTTGTATTACATTGAAAGAAACTTCTTATTTTGAAACACAAAGATTTTATGTCATTTTGACTCTTTTTCTCATAAACTACACTTAAATAAAACTTAAAATGGTGCTTTTGTTAGGTAGGAAGTCCAAGAAGTGCATTAGACAAACTGTGAATTCCTTTCTTATCCTTAGGCATGTTGATACATCTTGGTTGAGGACAAGGCACCTGTCTTAATGCCGCTGTTTGTGACCTTATCACTCTTTCTGCATCTGTGTGTGGACACAGATCCTGGTGTTTAACTGCGAGGCTCCTTGACACTGGTCAGTGTCCTCCAGTCAAGGTGTGCACGGCTGTGTGATTGCCACACAAATGGAGAGCTTAAGCCCTGACATTTCATCTCCCTTACTAAGTGCACCTTCACGTTTGTCAAGCTGCACTAGGGGATATCATACTGAGCCAAAAGTGTGCCAAAGACACTTGGCAAAATGTGGGTTTCTTTATTTGACACCTGTGTGAAGAAATAGAAGGAATTGCAGACAAGGAATGTTTCTGGAGTTTCTGTCTTCTTGCCTATAGCTCTTATCATTTTAGCTTTTCTTAGACTGTTTAAAAACATGCCAGGAAAATTAGATAGGGAAAAAACATAGCAAATGTCTGTCATGCTAAAGAGTGCCAAAGCACCTTCCCACTGCCAAGGCCAGGCACATGTTCCTGGGGTGGATGTGGGCCCAGTCCAAATGGCTGTCATTCCAGCACATGAGTGAGGGCTGTGCTGCTGTGCTAACAGGCATTTATAGCCCCCTTGACCCTGTCACTCCCCATAAATCCATACCTATTTCTGCTCTCATTTCACTCTATTTATTCCCTGGCAGGTCAGATATGAGATGTAGTGTTCATATCATGAGGCTAGTGAGAAACAGCGCTGGGGTAATGGGTAACATCAAAATGACTTTATTAGCAGAGCAGAGAAGAGAGCTCCTGTGGTGAAACCACCTGCCCTGGAAAATAACCTCAAGTCTGTCACAGATTCAATGTTCAGCTTCGGACATATCAAGAACTCTCCTTTTGCCTGTTTTCCTATCTATGAAATAAGAGACAATGAGATTAAATGGTTAGTAAGTGCTTTAATATTATTTGCCAGAGATTTTAAATGTGATTCTAGTGGTAATTCATTAGTACAGTCTTTCTTCACAGACCTTTTTAAACTTCTCATTTTTCTCTAGGCAGAAGAGATCATGGCATTTGTCAAGGAGCAGGAAGCCGTTAGCCATCGTGGTTTTCTTGCAGGAATGGGATCATGCCCACAAAGTTGCTCAAAGTTGCATCCTGAACAGCTTCATTAAAAGCAAGGCAGAGCCAGAGCTGGAGCTGGAGTTCCCAGGGAGCCAGCTTGATTCTGGCTCACCTAAAAATGTGGCTCAGGATGATGCATCTGTTTCCTTGGACAGCTGGAGGTGCTGTGTGGTAGTCAAGATCTCTACTGAAAATTTGTTTAAAGAATAAGCTTTTGTACGGAGACATCCACATCCAGCCACATTCTGCAGGTTTAAAAAACAACCTGGCTGTCGAAAGATGGAACTGAAGGGAAAGCCGTGTAACCCATCTCTCAGGAACCTAGAATTAGTGGGTTTTCTCACATTTGGATGAGTGTGCTGCCTCTGCCTGCCTGTAAGAGGACGGTCCATGCTCTTCTGCAGAGACAGTACCCAGTTCAGACCTCTACCCACTGCAGTGAGATGGGAGGTGATGGCTCCCAGGACATGGCATGCTGGCAGAGGAAGATGGGCTCCAAGGCAAGCGACACTTCTGGCCTTGTTCCCCCTATTCTTGCAGCCTTGCAGCCACAGATACCTTACTGAATTTCTGGAGATCGGAGGTGTCTTGATTCCTCTGGAAATACTGGGGCTGAACCACCTGAAAGAAGAGGACAAAACAGAGTCTGTACAGCTGCTGTTGCTCACTGGAGACAGTGGCAGGGAATATAAGGAGACAGTGGCAGGGAATATAAGGGGCTCATTTGTGAAAGCTATGGTACGCAGCATGTCCATTTGTGCTTTGTCCTGAATCAGGCGAGGATGTTCTCCCTGACCTCTGGCCCCTGGGGCCGCTTGCTGCACTGAGCCACTCCTTTCCCTCCGTCTGCAGATGGCAGATCCAGCAGCGTTGCTCTGGCTGGAAGGAGTTCAGAGTCTCAGCTATTGTTGACTGGTTGCGTTCCATCCCCTCTCATTTTTTAACAAGCTCACTTTCTTCACAGCCATTTTGGTGTGATATTGCTGCCTTGCTGGTTGCAATTCCTCCTGTTAAAACCACAAAACAGTTTCCATTACCTGCAGCATTCACCTACTGCAAACTTTCCCAGAGTTCCTCTCTGGGGTGAGAGAGTTTTGTGGCTTGTATCTTTTGAAAGAGCAGTACAACTTTTTCCTCCTGTTTTTCCTCCTGGGTGGTGGAAGCCAAACCCTGTTAGTTCTGTAGTTCAGAGGACATTGTCAGAGGCCATGGGGTGATACATGCTGTCACAGCTTCCTCCAAGAGAGACAAAGCAGCTGGCTCAGTGGTGGGATCTGTAGCAAGTCTATTGGTACGCCAGTGCCAGACTCTGTTTCTGTGAATGCCTGCAGAAGGGCCTTCCTTGGCCACTTACTCCAGCTGAGAATTTTGCTAACCGGTTTTCTAGCTGTGGCTCCTGACAAGGACAGAGACATTTTCTCCTGGCTGTTTGAGCCACACTTGAAGTGGGATGCAGTACTGGGTTCTCTCAGAGTGACAGTGAAACAGGTGAGGCGGCTGATCCAGGCTCATCCAGGCACACAAGTTGGCATCTCTTTCCCTGCACAAGGGTGCAAGGCCTGACCAAGTTCTTAAACGCCTCCAACTCAGCAGATCAAAAAGATGCACAGGTTCTGCTGGACTCTTTGGGCCACAGCAATCCCAAGTACCAGAGCCAAGGTTCCCAAGGCCTCAGAGCTGTGCTGTTTTTTACCTCCCCCCAGGCCCAGCATGGGTCTCTGCAGATGCTCAGGGTTATGCAGGTGAGGAGTGGGCCGTGCTGGGGGCAACGGGCAGTGTAACCACCTGTGTCCATCCCTGTTCAGGCAGGAGCTGTGCCTGTGTCCTTGGCATTGTGGCTGCACTGAGAAGCCGTACGGCCTGGAAGAGAACAGCCTGGAGAACTGTGTGAATACTGTCCCTGTCACTCTCCCCTTTTCCCCCGGGATATGATGGGAGAGGTGCCCTGTGTGCTCACGGAGCCCATGCTGGCTGTGCTATGCTCAGTACACCTGGAGGTCCAGTACAAAGGTAAGATCTGTCTACCCGTCCTGGGCGGTCTGGGGCTGGCCTGGGCAAGTGTTCCAGGGGCGAAGAGCAGGCACGGCAGATCTCGGCCGTGCGGCCCTGGGGCCCCGATCCTGCCCGGCTGCGGCCGATACGGGCCCGGGGCCCCGATCCTGCCGGGCCGGGGCCGGCACGGGCCCCCGGCCCCGCTCCCGNAGCAGGCACGGCAGATCTCGGCCGTGCGGCCCTGGGGCCCCGATCCTGCCCGGCTGCGGCCGATACGGGCCCGGGGCCCCGATCCTGCCCGGCTGCGGCCGATACGGGCGCGGGCGGGCGCGGGCGGGCACGGGCGCCTTATTAGTAGTCAGGCTAATTTGCATACCCAGAGTGCACCGCGCGGCGGTGCCGCAAACGTGGTACAGTTCGGGCCGCCACTCGCCGGGACCGCTGGCCCCATGTAAGGTCGGGCTCCGTGCGCTGCCGGGAGAACGGGACGGGGCAGCACAGGGTCAAACCTGGGCGGTTAAGGAGTCGCTGTAAGCTAAGGAGGGACAGCCGTGGATCGGTATCTGCAGAGGAAAAGTGCTGGGTATACTCTGGTTTCTCTTCAGATCGTATAAATCTTTCGCCTTTTACTAAAGATTTCCGTGGAGAGGAACAGGCACGAGTGTCGAGAAATTTTTTGAGGCTCCATTTCGGTGGAGCTATCCCTGAGTTGGTTGAAAATAGAGCAAGTTCTTGTTTTGCAGAAAAATTACTTCAGTTGGAATGTCGCAATAGAGGAGGACAGGTGTGCGGTCTTCCGGGACTGCAAACGATCCCTGCTGTTGAGAGTTATCGGCTCCGCTGCCGGTGGCTGCCGGCTGCACGGACCCTGCGTTTAGGGTTCCTCCGTACTGGCCAGCTCATTTCCCTTGTCTGCTCGGAAGATGCCCGATTACGGGGCGGGGCTCGGGCAACCCCTTCTCCCGGCCCGGGCGATGCAGCGGAGCAGCCGCGTGCCGGCGGTTCGGACTCCGGGAGAAGCGGCTGCCGGGGACCTGCCCGAAAGTCCCGGGCACTCCAGGCTCGCCCGGGGGGATAGCGGTCGTGTTGGCGCCCGCCCGCAGCTCAGCACCATACGTGGGGCCCTACCGCGACACCCCACGCTGTCGAGCTCCGGTCCGTGGCGGCGGCGGGGGCGTACGGTGGCCTTTCTCAGAGCCAACTTTTTGCCTCTGCCTGGTGCTGCCCATGCCGACGATGCGACCACACCCGAGCGCCGCACGGTCCGTGTCCACTCCCGCTCGCTTTGGCCCCAGCTCCCCCGCTCCGCTCGTCCCTCCCCGGCAGGAGGGCAGGAAGCACGGCGCTTGGGCGGGGCGGGCCGCCGCCTCCGCTTGGTGTGATCAGCATACCCGGAATGCCGTGCGGGCAGCTCTGGGCCAGCGCCGCCGCTCCGAGCCGGCGTGGCCGTGGGCTCGGGCCAGCCGGGCTCTGGTACCGGCGGGGGCCTGGTGCCGAGCTGGGTGAGGCGCCGGAAGGAGTGGGAAGCAGGGGAAGGAACTGAGTGAGGGTCGCCGTGTCCTCTGGGGCAGCAACCGCGAGTGAGCATTTGTGCGGGATAACGCTGGGTTATACTCTGGTTTCTCTTCAGACCGTATAAATCTTTCGCCTTTTACTAAAGATTTCCGTGGAGAGGAACAAGTACGAGTTTTAAAAGAATTTTTTGAGGCTCCATTTCGGTGGAGCTAACCTTATTCTGGTTAAAGAAAGAGAAAGTATTGAAGGCGGGAGGGACGGCAAGGGTAATTGTTGGATCCCGGTACGGATGTACGGGATGGGAGAATATAGGCGATCTCTCGCGATTTGGACCGTGGCGATAACAGATCCGCTGCGGCACCGGTGCCAGCAGAACCAAGGCGCCCCGCCCATCCCCGCCGCCGGCTCGTCTTACTCATTACCGGCGCCTCGTTACCGGGCTAATTTGCATACCCAGAGTGCCCCGCGGCCCCGCTGCTGTCCAGCGCTGCGGCCGCTGCCCCGCCCGGGCTGTGGGGGCTGTCCGGTGTGTGCGGCCCGCGGGGCCGCGCCGGGCCGGGGATGCGGGGCCGAGAGCGGGGGGCGGGCGAGGGGCGCCCTGACTTATGGGGGGTGGGGCAGGCGCCGGCTATGTTGGAGAGCGGCATGGGCTTATACTCTGGTTTCTCTTCAGATCGTATAAATCTTTCGCCTTTTACTAAAGATTTCCGTGGAGAGGAACAAGTACGGGTGTCGAGAAATTTTTTGAGGCTCCATTTCGGTGGAGCTACATTTCTTTGGTTTAAAAATAGAGTGAAAAAGCTTTGTGCTTGATGGGGGGCTTCTTGGGTCTTGGGTTTTACAGTGGTGGCTGTAGCTTGTTGTCTATACACCCACTGACTTGACTATCAAAGGTAGAACCCCTAGCTAAGGCACACCCGGGTAACCTTCCAGCCGGGCCGACAAGCACGGTCTTTCACTCAGGGTCCGTCAGCACCTGCCGGGCTCAGCCGTCACCTTGACAGGTAGGGGAGATGCAGGGGTCTGTCCCCTGAGGCGAGGGGTGAGGGGTGCAGCAGCCAGGGCTGCCCGGGTCGAGGCAGGGGTTGCCTGCAGCACTAATGCTACCCTACAGGCCTCCAGAGATGTGCTGAGGGCTGCTAGGTGAGGCTGATGGACAGTTCCAGCGCTGGGTGGTTCCTGTCCGGGCTCAGCAGTGCAGGCCACAGTAGCCCAGGGTGCCTGAGCCGCGGGATATGCGTAGATCATGATCTGTAGCTACAGTGTTACCTGAAAAACTACATCCATCCTCCTTTCATGCTAGCAGTGTAACTCCACCTCTAACGTCATAGAAGTGTTTCAAAGCATCATTCTCTCCTTCCTAATGGTCCTCCTACACACAACCACACTTTGTCTGAGGGAACATGTGTTGGTGTATGTTTAACAGGCAGCTGCCACAGAAGTCACTGGGTGAGAAACTGGAGTAGAATCTACAGGACCATAAAAAGAACCTTAGAGATGTGGCATCCTTGCGGTAGGAAAGGACTGGGACGTGTCCCTCCCAGGAAAGATTCACCCACTCACCTTTGGCACTCCTCTCTGCTGAGTATCCCAGCTCTGCCAAGTCTCCAGCCCTAAGCTGGTTGGAGATGGGTGTGTTTGGGAATGGGGCAGAGTCACTGCCTGCAGCTAGAAGTGCTCAGACTCTCCCTGCTACTGGCACCAGAGCTGGCTTGAAGTTTTACTTACAGGGAGATGTGAAAACTGCTCTGGCCTTGTGTGCTGTCACCGTTGATGGCTGGGCCTGGACGCAATGTCTGTCCTGCACAGGGCTGAAGGGTGCTGCATTGCTCATGGCCCCTGTTATTCTCCACACAGCTGGGAACCACAGCCAGCAGTGAAACACCCTTTTATAACATCAGCCACCCACTGAAAAATCTAGTGCCTATCATTGACTGCACAATCCTTAATGAAATTCAGCCATTTGCACTAAAATTGGTTCATTCAGTATGAATTTCCTGCACTGCCCACAAGATAGTGCTGTCAGAACACTTTTTCTGCAAAAGCAGATGACAGAAAATGCTTGGTGGGTAGGGAGACAAACCTGAGGAGTTTTCCAGTGACATCCTCTCAGAAGGAAGGGTGGTGATGCTCAAGTCCTGGGGTTTTTATGGTCACACAAGAAACTTGCCAGACCTTAATATACACCAGGACATTCCCGCTGATTATTAAACAGTTGGTTCTCAGCAAGCCCCAGTGTTAAATCATTGTTAATCCATGCACAGCTGAACAGTCCTTGTTTATTTTGGGACTCTTATCTGTTGGTGCTACTAGGGCAGGACAGGAACACAGCATTTTCCATTGGGATTGCACCAAGATGCCCAGACTCAGGTCAGTGTGTGCTTCTTCCCACATCCAGGGTAGGAGCTGATGGCCTGCAGATCAGGTCTCTTAACTCCTAGGGTGGATATATGGAAAATAAGCAATGTTAGGTCCACAGAGGGAAGGTAGTGGGCAATACTTTGTTCCCTGCATAGGGAAAGGCTGGATAATCCAAGAGTACTAACACCTAAAGTGGAACAGGAGTGTCTTGCTTTTGTCCAGACTTAGTAGGCCATAACATTTACTCTGGCTGTGCCAGCTTAGTAGGATGCAGGCAGAGCCCAGGTCCGAGTCAGCTTTGACAGTTCAGGAACCCTCAGAGTGCTCAGCCCCACTCTGCTCCCAGAACCTAAACTGCTGAGCACAAAGTGCCCCAGCTGTGGAGGAGGATTGTGTCTGGGTTGAAGTATCCCTGCTTTAGGTGCTTGTGACTAATGTTTGCTCACATCCCTCAAAGACCCCTGACTCTCTTGCTGTCATTTCCAGGCCAGCCCTAAAACATGGCACACAAAAATTGATCCAGTCCAGGCTGAATAACTGGCCTCCACTATAGCTGGCATCCCCAGACACATGGCAAGGATGCAGTCCACAGACAGAAGGTTCAGAGCTGGGGGGCATTGTCACTTAAATTATACCCTTGACTTTCAGAAGGAGAAGGCAGCTCTAAGAAAAGAGGGAGTAAGAGTAGAAGGATCCCTTTGTGATCTGATATTTGCATAGCTGGCTCCTGTGTTGCTGAACCCAGAGCCCACACAACTATTTTGTGCTTTTGAAGACAAATGCTGAACTGAGCTGAACAAGTAAGAAAGAGCAGGCACCAGCATATGCCTCACAACTGTTCCTCCCCTAACCTGCTTTCCCACAGGACAGGGTGTGCAGGACATTCTGGGGCCATGGCAGCAGATAGCTGCACCTAAGCCAGCTTTGCCCATGTCAGGGGATCACAGCAGGATCTCAAAATTAAGAGACAAAACATATTCTGAGTGATTTTTATGTAAACTTTACAAGTATAAAGATTTTGAAAAGAAACTTCATCCAAGAAATCAGCCTCCCTACCAACAACCAGCCAGTCTTTAGGAGCTGTTAGACTTTACCAAATCAGCAAGAAATATTTTTTATAGGACAGATAAGATAATTAGATCCAACAACATTTATTTATTCAACTTCTTAAAATACTGGTTTTTACAATCACATAGTCCATTTTCTTTCTAGAAAAGCAAAACTCACAACAGTTTTGCAATGTTTCAAGCACATCTGGAAAAGGTTATATACTATACATGTGTATTTAGTTCTGTTAGGGGAGACCACTGTCACTAGCAAAGGGCCAGATGCCAGACATCTCAGGCAGAGACTGCAGACTCTCAGGCCCCCTACCCAAGCCTTGCAGTGGGTGCATTTTAGCACTTTTCTGAGTACCCTGATACAGGCCATGAAGAAAAAGGCTGCTGTGTTCACTGCCCTTGGGCACGTGACCTGCAGACACTACCACATTTAAAACAGGAGTGATACAAACCACTGACGAACATGCAAGACAAGACAAGTGCATGCAAGATTGCTTGTGAACCAGGTTTTGCTGTAATGACTAAGGCCTCTGCCAGCTTATCTGCTTGCTGGCTTGCTCCTCCAGTTGCATGGCAGTCCCCAGGGCATCCAGTGTTTCTGTAAAGAAAAGTAAGAGCAGCAGGGTGACTGATCTGGAAGCTGAATTTTCCAGCCCAGCTGTTGCTCTCAGCAGACTTCAGAGCTATGCAAGACTGGGTGCTCAAACCCCCACAGGTATGCTGGTGTTACTTTCAGGTTTTGGAAAAGCACTAGTAACAGTGCTAGTCAGATACAGGGTCTAACATACCTCTGACACTGAGGAAATTTCTTGAGCTGTCCTCTACGAAGTACTTAGCTCTGCTCACAAAGGTCTCAAGATCATAGTCTGGTTTCTCTGCAATTCCCAAGAGGTAGTCAAGTTCAGTCGTCATTCTCTGTATTTACAAGGATAACAGTGATGAGACATACACTTTCTGGAAATTCAATTAGTTTTTTCAAATCTGGCAATCTAATCAACATAGCTGAGCTTCTACAGACCAGGAGCAGTCAGGGCTCATTAGCAGCAAGTAGAAGTTGCTATTTGGAGGGGAAAGGGAACTGGAAAAAGCACTGGAATGCCCCAGTTTAACCAGCTGGGCCAGAAAATACAGGAAAAAGTTGGCAGTGAGGAAAAAGTAACACCACTGGTACAGCATCTTGCATTGCTGCCTCCCCAGCAGCACTTAGCTCAGACAAGGCAAGCTGCTATCAACATATAGAAGGCAGCCTGGGCTGGGTTTGCTGCTTCCCCATACCTGTCTCAGTTCTCTGAGCTGTTCTACAACCTTCTCCTCCCGTTCACTGATTTGAGTCATAACCTCTCGATAGCTGAACATGTGGGGAGAGAGTTCTTCCTCCTCATCCTTGGAGAACTGCAAGAAACAGCCCAGGTAAGAACAGCAAGTTTTTCCCAGCTTTGAATTCTGTTTAGACCACTGCACACACATACATTGAACTGAAGACCTGAGCCTTCTGTACTGGTCTCCGTCTCCTCAGTCTCCATCTGACTCTGTGTGTCACTACCTCCATCATGAGGGCTGAGCTCTTTCACTCTGCAACAAGAAAATTTGTCACTCAAATTCATCTTCCATCAGTTTCTTGGCTACAGCATCACAAAGCAGCTACTGCAATCAATCAGTGCTCAGCAAGAAACAATCAGTTGCACTTTAAAAGTTGCACAGTTACCATCCCCAGAACAGGCTTATGTGGGCAGAAGCCCCTGAAGACTGTGGGAAGGAAAGCCAGGAGATGTTTGTGTTAAGGAAGCTTTCCTGTCCAGGCATCCAGGGGCCACTCTGGCAGTTACACTCACATCACTTGAGCTGGGACTGAAGTCCCTTCACAGCGGGTGGTACATATACCTTGTACATAGTCCCTTAGGTCTCTGTGTGTGTGTGTGACTATGCTATAGCAAATATTCTATGAAGGTTGCTCTCTTAGATTCTTAAGTACGTTGGATTTGTAAGTAAGTTAGGCCTGTAAGTGAGCTACTGTTGTACTTATAGTAAATTCAATAGAATCTTATGTTAAAGTATTTAAATTAGGCTATGGATTAAGTGCAGTTAAAATCTTTAGGCCTAAACCAATGGCCAAGTCCAGGGCTATGTTTGACAAGGGGGTCACACGAACCTTGTGACTCAAGGGGAGGGTCTCCCTTACTCCTTTTCATCCTTACCCTTTTTCCATTCCCCAGGCTTCCAGGTAGATCATTTTAGCTTGATTTTAGTTTTAGCTTGATTGATTTTAGTCAAATTTTTCTCTGTGTACTTTAACCACTTAGCAAGTAGTAGAGTGAACCTTGCCAACAAACTGTCTTTCATTTAATTTTAAACCTGCTTTTGCCGATACCTTTGCCAGTGATTCTTTGAGTGACCTAAAACACTCACTCATGACACACATTCTTAGCACACTCTTACAGATGGGTCACAAAGTACTAGAAAAATTAAAAGGCATGGAGGTAACCATTCAGGACATGGTAAACCCCCTACAAGAACCAGGGCAGTCTGAAGTCTAGCATGAGAGGAGATTCCTTTGAGGAAAGGAGACATTACTCATGGTCTTATGTCATCTCTATTATGCCTCACACAGAACACCCAGGTTAGTTTCATATGACAGCTCTAAGATAACTTTGCTCCTAACAACCAACCTCCAGGTTGCCAATACAAACAATACAAGAGAACTTGAAGTTCCAAAGGTCAGAGTAAAAGTAGCTAAAACACCTTTTACAATAAGATTAGAATCCCCAGGTCAGAAAGGCCATTACCTGTCAGCGTATCTCAGTGTGTTTAAGGTGTACTCACACGAACTCATGCCTGGAGAAATCATTGCTATCTGCAAACAAAAAAAACTTAGTGACTCCCATCTGACTTTTGCTCATTAATGGTCCTACAGATCTCACCACACAGCTGGGACATTTGAGGACAAAGGGTTGGAGTTGAGATAGTCAAGTCCATTTTTCTTTATGAATTCTGTGGGACATGCCAGCATCCCTGTATCCAACATTCCACTGGCTTTGTGTGTACCTGCTGTGCCTCACCATCCACAGAAAGCAAAGCCCTTTGAGAGCACACCAAGCTCTCTTGCAGATTCACTGTATTAAAAAGACTTCTACAGCCCTGCTTCTACTGGAGCTGGGCATAACTCACCAATTTATTATCTCACTCACCATGGGCAAGTTTCCATGAGGAAAATGTTTGGTTTGGTTTTTTTTTTAACAAGATCTAAAGCCTTCTGACTTCAAAACCCCCTCGCTCTAGAGGAACATGCAGCTATTTGATCAAATTATAGAACCTAAGCATTGTATTTGACATGTGCATACTCACCATGCAGGTCCTTGAGTTTGCTCCTATGAAGGAGTCTCTCAGCACCTGGGTCAGCTTGCTCTCCCGAAAAGGAGTATGAGACTTGTTCTGCCCTAAAGCTCGGATGCACTCCTACAAAAAGACAAGTCTTGTGAATGCAGTATCAGCATCTCTCTTCAAACAGCTCTGCAAGCTATCAACCACCAATTGCTGGTAAACCCAACAGGCTGACCCAACCCCAGAATGGTCACATGGCTCTAAGTTCTTCATAGTCTTTAAAATACACTCCAGGTATTTGACTGTCACAGGACAGCAGGTATAGTCATCATATGTCACAAACCCCCCCCCCAAAAAACAAGGTCAACGTGAATGAAGCTTGAAATAGCTATACCAGTGTCTGTCCTGCCAAGACTGCACTACTTTCCTGGAAACATTCTAAATGGAAGTATACTCTATTTTTAGGTTGCTCACATCCTAAACTAGTACTTTTTCAGTTTTTTTTTCCTTGTACTGGAAAGAAACAGAACAAATAACCCCAGAGTTGAACAGAATCCAGATGTGGATTATCACTCTGCTCCATGAGCTGTAGCTCACCTTCAAAGCCAGCAAGCTCTTATTGATTTCAGCACCTTCCATCCGTGTCTGCCGATCAGCACTAGATGTATCTGCACCCCTTTCATTTCCTGCCAGGTCCACCAAGGAAAATTTGCCAATCATTTGTCCTCTTCGGCGCAGTATGATTTGGAAGCAGGCGTGTGACCGTGAAGAGCTGGCATTTGCAAAAGTCTGCCCAGATGTCCTACAGCAAAGATGCAAACAAGCCTTAGAAATGTGTCACCAGACAACAGGTCCTGACAGCACTAGACAAGACCTGTAGCCATTCAATTAACCTCCTAGGGTTTATTCCACACATTAGTACTTTAAGTTTGTGTGAATTATGGAATTGCTTCTAATATAAGAGCACAGAATTACTTGTGAAAAATATGAACCTGCACCCTGGTTATAGAGATTTAACACTATTTAAGCTGCCTGGCTCAACTCAGCCAGCCTACATTGGAATGCCTTTCTGAGTGCTAAAGCCTCACACATGCACTTGAGCTGGAAGTCACACCTTCAGCACGCCACATGTCATTTTCCTAATGCATCTGCCATTATACAGTAAGCTCAGCCAAGCTCCCTAGTAAACAGCATTACCTGTGCTAGCACATTACATTCATGGTAAATCCCTTTCTCCAGCCAAGCTGGCTTGGCACTTCACCTCTGCTGTGCAGCTGCACCTGCCTCATCACTGCAAGGCACAGAGTGACATCTTTTAATTTAAACCTCCCTGTGACCTTCACTGTCATTTATTCCCTGAGAATGCTGGCAGGTTCACTGTTCCACCTACTAGTGGGGAAAAAAGAGGGAGTAGCCTGGAATGTTAAAACAGTTCTTAACTAAATTACCAGCCAAAAAAGGATGCACAGAATGCTGAATAAGCTTTTAGGGTGGGCATATTTGCCCACATAGTGCAGTACAGAAGCCAAGGAGCTCTCATTTGCCTATTAACAGTTCCACAGCAGTTCCAACTTAACTGAAGCAGGTAACACTTGGTAATACAGATTTTAGCTCCCAATTAAAGACACCAGTATGATGGCAGAGCTGCCCCTACAACAGCCTTTCCTGCCAGGATGAGGCACCAAGCCTACAGCTGTCCCTTGGCACCTGCTTTCAAGGATTCTTTAGACAAGATTCCTGAACAACATGCAATATTTTTGTTGCTATTGGAATAGCTCATCTGCCTGCAGTTAAGCCAAACCATTTTTGCAACTATAGTTCATACTAGCTGCTGTTCCCTGATCTTACAAGCCCACAGGGAGCTACTTGTATTCCTGTAAACTAGCTGATACTTCAAGCACCAAGGCAGCCATCTCCTCTTGTGAATGGTTTCTCTTACTGGAGTTCCATGAAGACATATGAACGAGGAGCTCTGACGTTTTCTATGGAAGGCAGGCTGAACCCATCCCTGCCAGTCCTTTGTTGAGTAACCACTTTCTGCTATTCATGCAGAGGTACTGCTCAGTGCCTTTACTGGGAACAACAAGCTTCTGTTTAAATCTCAAAGCACCAGCTATAGGCATCATATATGTTTTTCTCAACATGGAGATGCAACAGGACATGACTCCTCTTATAGGTTTTAAGGCACCAAACCTGCAGGCACTGCCAATCGAGATCATTCTGATGACATCCTCAGCACAGCCAACTGGTTTCTCTTGGAGACCAACGACCTGGACCTGTTGCTTGCCATCCTCCAGGACTCGAAGCTTGGCCTTCTTATTCAAGAGGTCAAACACCTATATTTAGGCAACAAGATTGAGGCAAACCTGAACAAGAACTCCTTGGAAGTATTTTTCCCTGTCTTTATAAAAAGCTATACAGAAACAGCACCTATATAGAACTATAGAAAGTATTGACTCAGCTACTTACGAAATTTTCAACCAAAGAAATCAGGTCAAGATTTAAAAACAAAAAAGTCTTACCTTTCCGTTGTATATTTCAAAGAAAGTCACATAGACTTCCAGATTCTGACTCCTGTACCTGGGCTGGTTTAGGAGGAGGAACACATCTTGTGCTAGTGGGGAAAGACAGAAGTTTAGTTAACTGGTTTAAAACACATTCTAGTTGCTGCTTGATCTACTTTCAAACACTGCACAGCTATAAGGCAGTGTCTAGCACTGAGTGACAGTTATCCAAACAAATGCTAACAATCAGTGCTGTTCTACCATCTGGAGAACAGATTCAGCAGCATCCTTATCCAGGGACTGAAAACAGGGGAATACAGAAGTTTCAACTGCTAATGTCACCCAGAGACAACAATCCTTACTGCTCTGAGGGAACACTGGGATCCTCTATTGTTTTGGACAAGCCTGAAAATGTCATGTGTTTGTGTTTCAAGTGCATCTTGCAGAAAGTCTAGAAAACATGCATCCCTGAACATCTGCACTGCTGCGGTTTGGAGACAATATACCAGATTAGTTGACCCTGTGGCTGGATCCAGTGCAGCTTTTCACAATTAGGCTCCAGACTTTGAAGCTGAGCTGAAAAGCAAAGACTTCTTCAGGGCCAGTCACAACTATTTGTCAGAGATCAGGCAACAGTTGTTCCTGGTTCAGCTGCCTTGCTGCAGACTAGTTTCACACTGTGTCTTTCTAAAAGGAAGGTAAAGGTCGGGTTTCATGGTACTTTCCAGGCATTATATCAAGGAGGAGCTTCTAAGCATCCATTTTCTGAAATAATTTTGGACATGCTAGGTTGTTTTGCATTTAAGGCTTATAGGAAGAAACACAATACATACATCCTTTTGCATAACAAGTTTTATATTACAAATGGGTAGAGTTGTGTTGCACTCAGATATGTCTGAGTCAAAAGCAAAGCAGAAGAATCAAAATTAAATGGTTCTGCCCAGAAAATGCCTAATTAGAAAATGTGTCATCTCTTTGCATCAGAAACAAGTATCTTCTGGTGAGTTCAAGATGGATGTAGACACTTACAGGCTAAAGGAAAAATATTTTGTGAAATGAATAAAAAACCAAATCATACCTCCTGCAAACACCAGCTCTTTTTATTGAAAACATAAATACTTTATGTATCTTCTACTGGACATGTTTAAAATAACCACACAAAACCAGATCTTATCTAGTTAAAAAAAACAAGTCTTAATTTGATTTTTGTATCTATAGAAGAATCAACTTACAGGCAAAAGCATATATGCCCTTTGAGGCATTCTGGGTTCTCCCTGAGAAGTCTCCACCCATCGTCTGTGAAGAGAAAAGGCCACAGGTCAGGCATGGCACCAACAAGTCAGCCGATCTGATCTTAGTCCAAAAAATAGACTAGGAAGTTACCATAGATAAGCCCCAATGCTAGCAAGATTACTGGAAACACCGTGCCAAATTAGTTTGCAGCTTCTCTATCAGTTCAGAAAGATCTGGCCTACACAAAGCAACAGTTGAATGCCTGTAAGGCTCTGAGGTGCAGAGCCAAAGCAGTTGTTCCTCCAAGGAAAATGTATGGCTTTGCCAGTGCAACCACTTTGTCAGTGCAGCCTCTGCTCAGAAGAGACAAAGCTTCATTTGTTAGGATCTAGGTTGAATAACATTTTTGCTGCTACTTGCAAAAGTTAACATGACATGAAAATACAAATTTAGAGCAGACAATACCTTTAACTCCTTTGACCAAAATATCTTCAATCACAACAAAATTTTCAGTTAGTGTTATCCTAGTGACTTGCTCTATCAATGTTATTTAAAACACAGCTCAATCCCATGACACATTCTTGATCTATCGGAGTTTAATGTGCAGCACTCCAGTCTCAAGGTACAGCTGTTGTCCTTGCACTAGTTCTCCCCTAGGATTGGGAAGGGAAAGTAACTTCACCTATGATTTTAGTGCATCACAGCTGTATTCCTGTAATGATGCTCAGGTAAGCAGGTTTCTCTGCCCTTCCCGGTGCAATGAAGGCAGCCTGTGTTCAAACTTCTATAAACTTCCAACCTTCTGTGTGGATTACTGGAAGAGATCTACAGCTCACTACATAACACTAAAGATAGGAGGTCCTAGCCTAAAACTTGCCTCTAACACTGAATGACAGCAACAACTGTCTGATTACTCAAAGCAGTGTGTTAGCCCAGCCCAGTGCAGATCACAATGGTTTGAGGTAAACGCTTCTTGCAGAACAGGACAGCACATTTGACTCCACTGTCATGCTGTGAGGATTCTTCCCCATAGTTCCCAGAAGAAGAAAGTTAAAGACAACACAGCTGTTGAAAATTTAGAGGAACCTTTATCTTTTGAGATAGAAAACAATTTTCACAACTCTTGAAACTGCAGCTGTTAGAGTGGAAGGAGTGGTTAGAAAGCAAACTCGCTAACTCACTCACTTCACAAACAATACCCGATCAATTAAATATTTATGTGCATCAAGAGGCTTATTCTTACATAATTGCTTGAGTCTTTGGAATGCCTCCAAGCTCAAAACACAGGATAGACAGTAGCCTTTGTCTCAGATGTAGGCTAATAGCCCCACTTTTCAGGCAGGAGTTAAACAGCAACAGGGATTTGAGGCAAGGAATAGCCATGACTAAAACTGACATATCAGGACATCCTAAATCTTTGAAAAGCCACCTATGGGGGGGATTTTAGTACAATTTTCCTCACAACCTCAAAGGAAACCCACTAGTACATGAAGCTACAGAAAAAGAGTTAACATCCTACAAAGTATTAGCTTTAAGACAATAAAACCAAGATCCAAACTTCTTACACAATCCTACTCCTGCTCAAACATCAGGGAGCTTTGAAATACTTTATCAAAGCTAGAAAATTTGAGACCTTGGGGAAAAACTTACATGTGTCTTGCCACTGCCTGTCTGGCCATACGCAAAGCATGTCGCCTTCCCACCCTCAAAGATGGTTTCTACAAGTGGTCTAGCAGTGAATCTGAATATTCAAAAGATAAAAAATAGTTAAGGCAAATATTTCATACCCTGCTTCATCATCATTGGCTTTAACAAGAAAAAAAACTAAAACAAAAGCAAATCCTTAGGCAATCAGCAAGGCCATGACAAAAATAAGCTTTAGACTTTTCAGTCCTTTGGCTTCCTCCAAAAAGGATTTTAATACTTATTTCAGGTAACAGTTTCTTTAAGCTTAGATGCCATCTAGCCATAGCTCCATGCTTTAATCTGAAAGTCATTCCCAGTGAGCAGCAAGCATTACCTGTACACCATTTCATTCGAAGAAGTTTCATCAAATGAAAAGTCAAATCTAAATGTTTGGGTTTCAAGGTATTTTGTTAGGTCCACTTTCTGCTTTGGCTCATGCACCATCAGGACATACTTGCTCGGAACAGTAACCACATCACATTCCTTTTTGAGAAGTTCTGTTGACAGAAAAGACCCTCAATTTTAATGAAAATGAACAAAGTCAAACTGTTCAAGACAGAGCTGTTTGGTCAGTACACTCACCTTGCCTATTGAGAGGGCGCTTTCTCACACAGACACAAATCCTGTGCTCTTCTATCTAAAAGTAAGAAAATAAGTAATAATTTTCCAGTTACACTCACTCTTTATTACAGAGATCCGATGCTCCCTCACATCCATTTTTCTATATGCTGATCAGAGTTGCTTCTGCGCCGACCCACTCATGCAGAGATCTCAATCTTAAAGTGCATTCAGTGCAAAAGCAACACTACAAATAATTCACCTTTATGTTGTGTTCTCCAACATATCAGGTGGAAATGCTGCAATACTATAGAAAGTGCCCCAAATACTCTGTACCAGAAATAGGAAAAATTGTAGTCCTCAGCCAGCTTTCCAACAAAACTTATATCAATACTGCAGCTATGGTCAAATAATTAATCAGGCAAATTAATACTTTCATTTACCCCAGAGGTTTTTTGTGACCTGGAGTTCTTTACTGACGCAGCAAGTTTAGCTATTTGTGCAGCACAGCTACACATCAGATGAGTTGGGAAGTGCATATGCCATTGGGTGGAACAGAAGGCAAAGGTAACAAGCTCTCCTGTCACACAGTAATATGTACACAGTGATTTTTAATGGCTGAAGGTACTGACCAAGCCAGGGTTCTCTAGTTTTCAACCTCTACTTTTGCTCCTCCACTTTTTGACCTATTTAAAATCACTTACCATATGACTTACTTATACTAACATGTTCTGTAATAGGTCAACAGTCCATTTTAAATTATACCTATTCCTACAACAATGGCTGTGCCACTAAAACTCTGAAAAACACCGATGGTCACACATCATTACATGGTAATTGTTGAACCACAGGCTCTTCACTAGTGACACATGCAAGTAAAACAAGACAGCTTAGCCCTAAATAGGGAAGGCAAGTGACCTCACAGATACCACCACCTGTCTCAAGCTCACAATATGCTCAGAGGATTTCCAAGGTGCAGTGATGCACCAACTGCTTGATGCCAACATTTTCAGTACGAAATAGAGAAGTCTGTCTACAGGCATGTCTTGGGGTGACTTTATGATGTTGTATCCCATATTGCCTGCCCTATGCCCAGACATGATTCTTGTGCCTTTCTGTGCCTTTAAAACTGGGTGCAAGAGAAAGAAACAAGGCTACAGTTAGTAGCCTCAGTATTTACTTACTGGATCACTTATAGATATTGGCTGGCAGTTTAAAGTTTCTCTGAATTCCTTGATCATACGTGCAAACTCCCAGTTTGGACAGGTGCTGTCAAACTCCTGCATGGAAAAACCATGGATGTGAATGTAATTAATCTGTTACAGCAAAAAAGGCCCCAGGACCTATTAAACAAGCAGCTGTATGCAATTAAAAGCATTTTACAAGATTCAGAACTTTCTGAAACCAGAATCAATCCATCCTAATGTACAGCTTTCTAAGAACAAAGCTTGTCCAAAATATGTTTTGTTTTCAACTACTGTAGTACAGTGTCCTATAGAATTTCCCCTTACAGGTGTATTGTAGAGTACTCCACCTGTGCTCGTTTTATCCTGATTTCACTAATTTGAGCTCTCTTTTCTTCTCTCTTGTTTCTCATTTTCTCCATCTCTTTCACAATGTTAGATCTTCTTCGAACTAGACAGAAGGAAAACAGTTCCTTGGATTAAATTTTCGTACTAGGTTTTAAGCACAAGACAAATATTTCAACTTTTCCGGGTTGCTGACAGACTAGCTCATACAGGAAACAATCATCTTCAGAAGGATGCCCATTAATTTTGCAGCACTTCCTTCCCAAACCAGATCTAACTATCACAGAAACTGCCTCGGAAGTCACACTACCACCCTAAAGCAAAGGCAGCATTTCTCAGGGAATACCACTATAACAGAATTACACATCTCTAATAAAAAAAAAGATCAAGATATTCTGTCTTGCTGCCAAAGTCACCTTTTCAAAGCTTTAGTCTCTGAGTACACAAAGCAGCAATCACACAGTGATTCATTGCTGACTGATGAGTCAGTCTTTATCCACTGCTCCTTGGTACCTGGGCTCTCTGAAGAGCTCGTTCTAGCAGCAGGCAGATGATTCTCTGTATTTCCATTTACACTTGATAGTGAGGCTTCTGGAACACAACCCAGCCCACTAGCCCTGGTTCGGCCAGCTGCAGAAAGAAGCCAGACCAAAACCAATAATTAGATTGCAAAGATCAAGAATAATTTTGTAATTTGTAAAGCCTCACAGACCACAGGCATTTCTCAGCTCCTGCAGCAGGAGGGAGAACTATCTAAAACCTGTGGTAAATGTGCAAGTAAACTTCTAAATCCTTTGCCAATCACCAACTTTATGCAATGCTGCAAATCAGGGCCAAAAGAACTAGACAGGAGTTTAGTATCAAGCCTCTTATTTCAGTGTTTTTGTAGAACTTAAAATGCAAGGCATGCCCTCAGCTATTCATAGGGTGGCCTGGTAAAATAAATAACTACAATTTTGTAATTCAAGAAGGCTCAAGTTCTTTCTTTACTCAACCTGTATAGGAAAAACTACTACCAGTATAGCTCCAGGGTGTGTTGTCAGCAGTGTTAAGGCACTTCTCTTCCCACTCTAGCCCCATGAATACCACTTTATGCCAATAAGCAGATACCACATCCACCTAACGTGCACAATCACAGCTCTCTGGATAAGAAAGTACATCATTATGTACAACATTGTTTCCAAAGTCCTTTGGAAAACACTTCAGGTAGGAGTCCTGGATATTTACATAGTGGCAGACCTCTAGGTCTCTCATTTTATCTATGAAAGCGTCCAGGTTGCTCTCCCACTGGGATTTGCAGTTTGAATAATTAAATGCACACAAAGTAAAAATTGTTTCACATTAAGAATTCACTGGGATGTTTCTCCACTCACCAGGAAGTGACAAATATTTTCTGGATTGCAAAGAAGTGCAGGGATCTACTGCCATCTCATCTTCCTGGAAGCTGCACTGGGATTCTGTGATAGCAGTCATCCTGGAACGGCCACGCACAGCTTTGGAAACAGGAATCCAGAGACACTCAGACACTTGCAATTAATCAATTGCTCAGAAAGTACTGAGCAGTGGAGAACAAGGTATGGTTAAAAGGATCTTTTCCATTAGCAAAGTGCAGGACAAAGCAATGCACATGGGTGAAAAGTGATCAATAAACACAGCACTACAGAAAAGCAAACAGTTCATTCCAGATTTGCAATTCCATTGAATTTCTTTCAGATACCACTAAGGACTCACATAATGATATGGCAGTTCCAGCACCTTAATACCTAGGAAGGAGGAAGTTTCAAGTCAGAGAACCGCTAAATCCTCTGAAGCTTCACATTTGCAGGGCTGTATGGATTAACTCTTTGATGGTGACAAGGGTACTGCAGCCTGGCAACTGGCCATAGGCAGCATTGTGCCCACCCACCATGAGGGCACCCACACACAGGCTGTGTGTGGTGCACAGTAGGCTGGGAGCTCCATGGCACTACATTCAGCTAAAAGACCTTGTATAATCACAACAGCAAATCTTTGAAAAAGGTCCCTTTATAGGCAGTCTCTATTTTCACATGCCAAGGTATTTCTTTCACTGAGATCAAGTCCTTTACAAAGCTTCCTAGGGGAAGGATTGGAATGTTTACCTCAATAGATTTGTTTAAAAAAAAGCAAATCTGATATGAAAAAGAAAGTGTGATATGCAAGCTAGAACTCCCTTCACCTCTCATGACTAGCAATTATTAGAATTTATCCAGTATTATTTCAAAGGACACCAGATCTATTGGAGACCAAGGGTTCATTTCAATTCTGAATCAAAGTCCTTAGAACCATACCCAAAATTCAGTGCCCCTGTCTGTTAACTCTTTACCTTGAATCTTCTGCTCATATGCAGAGACATTAGATGTGACTGCTGCAATTTTAGAAACAAAAAGCATCAGTTTCATTATACTCAGAAAGGGCATTTTATTCCATTTTCTCTTGTCGTACATGCCCAGACCTGATCTCATCTCACACTCAGCAGCACTGTTTCTATAAATGCTGGTGCTCCTGGACAGGCAGATTAACTGGAGGATTCACTGCATCTAAAGGGGTTTGATTCAAGTGATTCTTGTATGTGAGGATATGCAGCATCCTCAAAAATGCCTACTGATTTGTGGGACTGAGGCAATATCTATTTCATAATTAATTCTCAAAGCACTGCTTCTGCTTCTCTCTTTTTCTGAATAAGATAGAGACAGACACCTCCTGATCTTCTTTAATTTGTTTAGTCTAAGAACAAGTCTGAAGCCAACGTTAACTTTCTAATTGGTGCAGTGCAGACCTTTAAACAGGACAGGTACTCTGACACTCTTGGGCTTTAGCTAGTTATAACAACAGAAATATTTGATGAATACTGAAAACACTGCTTCTCTTAAGCTCTGAGCAGGTCTTCAGGGACAGGACTGTGCCAGTAGGACAGGCAACAGATATTTCAGATATGCAATTAGATTCTATACTTCAGGAGAGCTGTGACCTCTGCAAGGACATCTTTCCATCAACCAGTGACTGGATTAACACACCTTGTGTTTTCCAGCTGGCTATCCAGTTCTATTAACGGACCTATATATAGACAGTCATGACTTCACCACGTCATTTTGCTTGTCAGTTCACAAAATTTATGGAGTTCTCTGAATTTGAGAAAGATCAGGATACTCTAGTACAGAACCATTTCTTACACATTAAGATTCTTGGACAACTCCTGCCTCTCTGATGCCAGGGAATTTGTACTGTTGTCTTCTGGGACCAGCTTCCCTGTCTTGCATTGCATGCAACAGAAGAGCCTAGACAAGCCCAGATGTTTTGTTTACGGCTCAATTGCATGGAGAAGAACAAGTTTTGGCTAACTATGCACTTTAAGAGAATCATTAAATTACTAATCGTTCAACCTCAGCATCACACAGTGTATTACAAATAGAGCTGTAATGCTGCCATTTGCAATTCAAACAGCATAAAGAGTCAGCTAATAAAGCTAAAAGAAGGTAGAAAATAGGCGTTTTCTAACTCCTGACATCTCAGGAAGAACAATTTCTTAGCAATCTCACACTGACATCTCTATCTACTCTTCTGGCTTTGCTCGACACATTGTACTGACATGCAATCAGGGAGCTGGGCACACCAGCTGCCACTTTGGCTGCCTGCTCTGAAACGTCTCCAAGCATAAAGATCTACTTATTGTCTAGGGAGACTGCTTGATAAGGAGACATACATTTGTCACTGCTATTTCTTTCTTGTCATTTCCACTCTCATTTTGACACTTTTAATCTTAATAACTGCCACTTAACTTCTGCTGTTTGTGGCATTTGCAAAACTCCATACAGAACTTTAAAACTCACTACAGCAGCAACTGCCTAGTGACATTTAAAGCAGGGAATAAATACAGCAATACTGCAGAAGAGGAGAACACATCCACAAACCCCAGCTCACAGGAGTAGGACAGCAACCTGTTAGGAAAGTTCCTGCCCTCAGGAGTCCAAAATACTGGTATGAGACAGTATCCTCTTTGTTAGCACTGCCTGAATGAGCAGCCTTATGATGCACTAAAGTAGAATATTATGGCTACAATGACAGACCAGCACAGTTCCACAAGTGTATAACAGAGAAAAAACATTTTCTCACCTTCCCGTGGAGCAGGAATTTTTGAAAGGGTTGTTCTACGCTTCTGTTTCTGAAAAGCAAGGAATGCTGTAAGCAATGGCAGTAAGCAGCAAACACCTAGCACTGTTCTTCAGGGCAACATTGATACAACAAGAATTTCTGACCAAAGCTTAACTATGAGACAGAAAAGACAAGTAGACATCTCAAATTTTAAGAGTATTACAACAAGACCTATGCTTTAGTACCTTAGAAAAAACTAAACTGCTTTAAAGCACTTACCTGTAAAGTTACATTGTCTTGCACAGGAACATTCTCTTTCACATCAGCAGCAGGTAGTTCTAATAATTCAGGATTTATTGCAATCACATCATTAATATCAACCTGCAAGAGAAAAGGCAGGATTTTACATAGTGGAATATTGCTGCTACCACCTAGGAATTGTTTTTTAATAATCTGGACTTTCAGTGAAGGCAAACAAACTTGACCCACTGCCTGCCAAAGGTTACATTAAAATTGGTTGGAGAGCAAAACAGTAGTACCTATTCCATTTGAACAGTCTGGTACATCTAAATACACCAGACAAAACGTGCTAGTTAAGCCATTTACTGTCATCTGCCAAACACCACACAGCTCTGCAGGTGCCGTAGAACACTTCTGAAGAGAAGGGCAAAGCCCATTTGGCATCCCCTGCTCTAATCTCTCACTGCTAATCTTAGTAAATCTCAGCAGCTCTGTGACTTCTGTGCTAGGAGAGCATTAAGTGTTCACTGTATGATTGTGCTTACCGAAATAAACATCAAATAGCTGCTTAGACTCTGGGAAATGAAGGATTCAGCATTTAATCCATAATTTAACTCACCTGCATTCTCACTTGCTATTGCAAACGATTTCACCTGGGGCCAGCTACCACTTCCTGACTGACCCTCCTGTGAAATTATAATCCTGCCACACGATGGGGCACCCTGGCAAAGGCAGGGATAAGGCAGGCTTGAGCACAAATACAGCACCTCAGTCTCTGTTCTGTTTTTCAAAACTATCCCTGCTGAAGAGATTGAAAGCACCTGTACACAAAAATTCCACTATCACAGCAGCTTGCAACTGGAATTCACCTAACAAGGCAACACAAGCACCACCAGGAAGTTCTTGAGTTCCCAATTAACTTTGGAATTATTTAAGTAAGAGTCCATGAAAACAAAAGAAAGCAAGTAGGTGAAGCTCTCTAAAATGTGAAAATACCACTTTCTAGCACAAGAGAAGTAATCTATGAAGTCTAATTCATATGGAATTGGTTAGCAGCTAATTAGAAAGTGAATTAGCTCAGAAACAGGTATGTGGACAATATAAGTGTGTGTAAGCACACACACAGCATATATACATAAGCACATAAGAAAATTGCTGGATTTTGAAGTATCTTCCTAAAGGTTTAACATCTTAACACATACATGCAATTTAGCCAGGAATTATATCTGAATATGTATATTTTTTTTATATTTGAATGCAGCAGGCACATTCACAGAGTAAGATTTGGTTTTAAACAACCAGCCAATGGCAACTTTTAAGATTTTCACTGAAGTCCAGAGTCTGCACATTTCTAGAGACACCAGAAGGACAAGTACATTTGCTCAGTGACAGAGACTTTTTAAAGTGTCAGGATTTCAGCCTCAAATGCCCCAGACTCCCCTCTCTCCCATCCCATCTCACACTGTATTTATTTTACATTGGTGCAGAGATTCAGGAAATCAAACCCAGCCCTGTTAACACGGCACCTTATTAGTAACAGATTTTAAGGAAAGGCTGAAGGCCATAGCAAAAGACATGGAAAGCCAACAAACAGCCCACAGAGATGGAAAACTGGAATCTTGGGAAATTCAGCATCAGCAGTCAACAGTGCGAGAGGCCCAACACCTCCACGATCCCTCTGGAAGGCCAAGGGTGCAGCTTTGGCACCGCAGCTCTCACACCTTACCTTGGCACACCTGGGGCATTGCTTTCGTTACGTATAAAACAAGGAGAGCACGGAGCGAGCTGCGGCAGCGCGGGACAAGCGCTGCCCACCCGGTGGGGCAGAAGAGCCGCGCCGCTCCTGACGAGCCTCGGGCTTCCCGGGGCACATCCCGCCGGGGCCCGGGAGCGTTGGAGCACCCGGGGCAGGAAGGGGCCGCGAGCAGCTCTCACTCACCTCCTTGCCCTTGGTGGCGCCGCCTTCAGACCACTCCACGGTCACGCAGGAGTGCTCCACGTTCACCACCTTCACCGTTGCCTTATGGATTAAGCCTGGAAAAAGCCAGCGTTGAGCCCCCATCTGGCCGCCCCACGCCGCGGCCGGGACCCCGCAGACTCCCCATTCCCCACTCCTCACCATTGCTCCGCTGGATGTTAATGACGACGCCGGGGTGGACATTGCGGTAGAGGCCGGAGTCCATGGCACGGGCACAGGGACAGGAACCACGTCCCGCCCCAGCAGCGAAACACCCGCCCGGCAACCGCCGCCGGTTTAAACCCCGCGCGCCGGCGTGCCGCGGGGGCTGCCGGGAGTCACAGCGGGACTACATCTCCCGGCAGGCCCCGCGCCCCACCGCCCGCAGCAGTTCCGGGATTGCCGCAGGGGGCGGGGCCTGCCGGGAGATGTAGTCCCTGGGCGCGGGCAGGACTGCTAGTCCGGGGAAGGGAGGTCGGGGCGGTCAGCCCTGCTCCGTGAGCGCGGCTTGGAGCGGGCGGAGGCGCCGCTCCCGGGAAAGGCCGCGGGATGCCCCAGCCTGGGAGGGGCAGAAGAAGCTCGGGGCCGATGGAACACTGGAGTGCGGCTGCAGGGCCCGCAGAAGTTGAGGAAGCGTAGCGACTGCTGACGCACGAAGGTGATGAATCGCTCTCGTAAACGTGAAACCCGCTACGGAGTTAATTGTATTGCGTCTATTTTTAAACCAAGGAAATGTAGCTCCACCGAAATGGAGCCTCAAAAAATTTCTCGACACTCGTACTTGTTCCTCTCCACGGAAATCTTTAGTAAAAGGCGAAAGATTTATACGATCTGAAGAGAAACCAGAGTATGCTCTCGTACCGCTCTCCAACATAGCCGGCGCCTGCTCCACCCCCCATAAGTCAGGGCGACCCTCGCCCGCCCCCCGCTCCCGGCCCCGCATCCCCGGCCCGGCGCGGCCCCGCGGGCCGCACACACCGGACAGCCCCCACAGCCCGGGCGGGGCAGCGGCCGCAGCGCTGGACAGCAGCGGGGCCGGACACCGAAGGGACCGCGAGGCACCCTGGGTATGCAAATCAGGCCGGTGACGGGGCGGGGCGGGCTCAGCCCCGCCGGGCGCCCTGGGGCCGGAGCCGGTCCAGGTCCTCAGCCTCAGCAGGGCTCGCGGGTTCCCGTCGTGGTTTAACCCCAGGTGGGCACCGTGGAGCCGCTCGCTCACTGCCCCCACCCCGCGGGAAGGGTAAAAGTGAGAAACTCATGGGTTGAGACTAAGGAGTTCAACAATTAAAGCAAAATAGTATTAAATTAAAAATTGTAAGAAAAATGAAATAGAATCATAGAATAGTCTGGGTTGGAAGGGGCCTTAAAGATCATCTCGTTCCCATCCCCGTGCCACGAGAAGGCACACCTCCTACTAGACCAGATCGCTCAAAGCCCCATCCAACCTGGTCTTGAGCACTTCCAGGGATAGGGCAGGCAAAACTTCCCTGGGCAACCTGTTTCAGCGCCTCGCCACCCTCACAAGTAAAGAATTCCTTTCTAATATTCAGTCTAAATCTCTCCTCTTTTAATTTTAAAACCTGCACTCTTGCCCTATCACTACATGCCTTTGTAAAAAGTCATTCTCTCTCTTTTCTATAGGCCCCCTTTAAGTATTGGAAGGCCTCAATAAGATCTCTCCAGAGCTTTTTCTTTTCCAGGCTCAACAACCCCAGCTCTCTCAGCCTGTTTTCTCAGGAGAGCCCTCTGATGATCTTCATCCAGCCCTCTGGTCACCTTCATAGCCTCCTCTGGATTTGCTCCAACAGATCCATGTCTTTCCTGTACTGGGGACCAGACAGCTGGTCCCCAGTACAGGAGCAGTAAAAGGGCAGAATTGCCTCCCCTGACCTGCTCCCCAGGATGCAGTTGGCTTTCGAGGCTGCGACTGCTCACTGCTGGTTCACGTCCAGCTTTTGACCCACAAGAACCCCCAGTTCCTTCTCAGCAGGGCTGCTCTCAGTGAGTTTTCCAGTCTGTGTTGTCCAGTTCTTCTCGTGTCTGGGATTGTGCAGACCCAGAGGCAGCACAGGGCACTTGGACTTGTTGAACTTCATGAGGTTCTTGTGGGCCCAAGTTTGCCCGGGTTCCCCTGGATGGCACCCTGTGCTTCAGGTGTGTCACCCACACCACTCACCTTGCAAACTGGCTGCGGGTGCACTCACTCCCACTGTGTGTGTCATTGATGAAGATATTAAAAGCCCCAGCCCCAAGGCACAGCCCTGAGGCACAGCGTTTGTCACCTGCCTCCACCCCGACATGACATCAATGCCCACAGGACCCTGGCCGCTCCCATCCAGCCAATTCCTACAGTCCACCCTTTAAAGCTAGGCAAAACCCATCGAGGACAATTACCAGCTTTTCCTACTTTTTCTATGACCTGGGTAATAACATCTCCCCCCACTTACGTACGAACACCCACGCCCTTACAACACTGCCCGTTTTTGTCTGTTTTTCAACCAACTCAGGGATAGCTCCACCGAAATGGAGCCTCAAAAAATTTCTCGACACTCGTGCCTGTTCCTCTCCACGGAAATCTTTAGTAAAAGGCGAAAGATTTATACGATCTGAAGAGAAACCAGAGTATGCCCCACAACTGCCTCGCGCACGCACGGTCCCTCAGCTGTCCCTCTAGGACACGGCGACTGCCTGCCGCGCCGCTCGGATGTGCCGCCGCCCCGGCCCGTTCCCGCGGCAGAGACACGGATCCAGCCCGCGCCCGGACGCAGCAGCCCCGGGGAACAGCGGCGGAAAGCGCGACCGGGGCCGCCCCGCCGAGCGCAATGCACCCTGGGTAAGGAAATAAATCTGAATACTAATGCAGGATATGCTAATGACTCGGCGGTACGCCTCCTGTATGCAAATGACCCAGAATACTAATGTTATATGCTAATGAGGCTATCTCGACCCGCAGCCCGTGTGCGCGAGGGCTGTTGCGCTCGCTCGGCCCCGCCGCGGGACGCCGGGCCCTGGGCGCTGCCCGGAGGCGTTCGCGCGGTGACCCGCGGGGCTGGAAGGACGGTCCTGCGGCAGACAGACCCCCGACAATGCCCGCTCCGTTCCGGGCCCGCGGGCAGAGCCGCCCGCGCAGGCCGCCGCCATTGCCCACCGCTTCCCCTCCGCGCCGCCGCGTTTCCAGGCAACGGCGCGCGCCTCGCGCTGGCGGCGCGGTGACGTCACCGCCTCGCGAGAGCTCGCCCCGCCAAGCCGCCCCGCGAGCTTCCGCCCCGCCTCTTTGCGCCGGTGCCGCACCATGGGTGAGTGGAGGGGCCCCGGGCCTGCCGACATCCGCCGCCATCCGCCCGCTGCGCTGCCGCATCCGCCCCAGTCCCTCACCGGGTGGCAGCGGGGGCTGCCGCTGGCCTGCGCCGTCCGCCATCGGGGGCGGCTGCGGTAGTGCCGAGCCGCTGGCGGGGAGGGAGTGAGCGGGCCCAACATGGCGGCTGGTGGATGATGGGGGCGGGCGGCCTCGTCTCGCTGTGCCTTGATTTCCTGCAGATCCTGAGCGCTGGGCTCGCTCCCGATGTCTGCTGCAGATGAGCAGATGCGGGTGAGGTGGAACAGCATTCAGTGGACCCAGCAGGAGGGGTGCGGGCTGGCGTTGTGGAACACTTAACAAGTTGGCAGCTTGTGCCCTTGCGGGAGGTGGCGTGTTCTGCAGGGATGGTGCCCGTTGGGGACCCAGCAGTCTGAGTTGATTTGGGGTGTCTCTCGTAGGGGCTCAGCGGACAGGGGGGATGGGGGTCCCTTCCTATAGCGGACCCACCACGTCCTGCCAGTAGCGTAGGATGACTGCTGTAGTGTGCTTGTCAGATCGGCATCGGGCGCTTCCCAGAGAGTGCCCGGCACGCGAGGTACGTTGGGAGGCAGCTTCCCAAAAAGTACACGGAAGAGGGGCTCTGTCTGCTTTGTACAGCCCTGCTGGAAGGGATGCGTTCGGGCCAGATCTGAGTATCAATGATGAAGCTTCTCTGACTGCTGCATAAGGCTGAGTGCACTGTGCGGATACCAACCTTGGAGAGCTGAGGACTCAGAGCCATGCCCTGCTGCTGCAGCCAGGTGGGTTCGTGCCACCCTCTGACCACACTGCTCTCCATTCAGGTATCTCCAGGGACAACTGGCATAAGCGTCGTAAGACTGGGGGCAAGAGGAAGCCCTACCATAAGAAGAGGAAGTATGAGTTGGGGCGACCTCCCGCCAACACTAAGGTGAGTGATTGTGGGAGGGTGGTCAGGATCGTGTTTTTCAGCTCGAGGTGCTGCTCTTGTGCTGTTAGAGGTTTAAATACCTGCCGTTTGGTGTGGGGTTGTATATCTGACTTCTCTGAGAGGTGGTGTTTGCCCCTCTGCCAGTGGGAAGCAGTGATACATTTTTGCAGTAAGAGGCAATTGGAGTGATGAAGCTTTCACCTTAGGTAGATGCAACAGACCGTTCTGGTCATTTACCGTATCTGCCGATGCTGGGGTTTGTCATAGTTACACTGACCACATTGCCTTCGAGGTTAAGACTGTGCTGGGCTCCTGTGAGGGCCGTGCAGCATTGCAGCACCAACAGCAGCCTGGTGTTTGTTTCTGACTGCAGATTGGCCCACGCCGGATTCATACCGTGAGGGTTCGTGGGGGAAATAAGAAGTACCGAGCCCTTCGGTTGGATGTCGGCAACTTCTCCTGGGGCTCAGAATGTAAGTACGTGGTGAGCCTGCTGCGTGGAAGGGAAACCTGTGCTGGTGTACAGTACTGCTGCAGAGTAGAGCGATGCAAGCATGGATCTGTGGGCTTGGATTGAACATCCTGGAGCTTGCACCTGAAGCAGCATGCATGGTGATGATAACTTTGACCTTATGTGGCCTTAGGGGACTTGGATTTCCACTAAGTTCACAGTGATAGGAGTGTCATAGTTACACTGAGTGACATGCTTACCTTAACTTTTTATGGGGGAGAGGGACTAAAGAGGGGCTGAAATCCTCAAAATGAGTAGTTCTTCATTAATGCAAGTTTTGTTCATTAGTGAATATGGTTACTAAAAATTAAGTGATGTTGTGCAACAGAAAAAGGTGCTCAGGATGCTTGTGAGAAGGCCTGACATGAGGACAGTGTTACAGTAGCATGTGCAGTTTATTTCCTATTCCTGCTTTGGTAAGCAAAAGTGGGAAGCCCAGAAGCAAGAGGGGAATCTGTCATATTTCCCCTGAGCAAGGTGGGTTTTCTTTGATTTACAAACTGACAACAGTATCACTGGAGCCTGGGCCCAGTCGGTGTTCCTGAGTAGGACGGCAAAACAGCAATAAGGAAGGTAGTGGGTTAGTGACCTGCATGGTGTGAGGGGATAGGACATGCTTTCAGGTATCTCAGAGCATTGTCTGTCCAGTGAAAAGTGCCATTACAGTCAGTATTGCACATGTGAAGAGGCTGAGCGTGCCTTGCAACAAGGACGAGGTACATGAGTGAATGGAGAAGACCCATCTTGTGCGTGACATTTGCATATGTGGAGGGCTGTTTTGAAGGCAGGTGACTGCTAAACAGTCAAATCTAGTACCTAAGACTGCATGCTTCAGGTGAATCTTGTAAGGGTGAAAACACCAGCTTCCTCTCTCATTTTACTGATAAACCCTCATCCTGTAGAATGATTCTGGAATGTGTTGCAGAGCAGTCCCGCTCAGTACGGCTTAATTCAGTAATTCTAGGAAGTGCATAGAGCATTGAGTGCTGTGTGCAGTGTTAGTTGGCATCTGCTGATCTTGCAGTCTGGAAATTTATTTTCTAGCATTGCTTAGATATTTTTGAGATGAGTTCCAGCAAGGCCACTTATCCTGGTTTTTCATGTAGGACGGATTTAATTTCCAGGTGTAGATTTCTGTCCCAACAACAGAAAGTTTGACTGATGAAAAATAGATGCATCTTCTAGTTAGATTTAATTCAGTGCCAGGCAGGCTGGAGGATACCGGATGGGATGTTATGTGTGAAGTTATTTAAAGGGTATGTGTGAGATGCTGTATACTCAGCTGTCTGATCCCTGTAGGTCTGAACTCATGCTCTTCTTTTGACAGGCTGCACTCGCAAGACCAGGATTATTGATGTTGTGTACAACGCTTCCAACAACGAGCTGGTGCGGACAAAGACCCTGGTGAAGAACTGCATCGTGCTCATTGACAGCACTCCGTACCGGCAGTGGTACGAGGCCCACTATGCCCTGCCCCTCGGACGCAAGAAGGGCGCCAAACTGGTACGTCTGGGGTTGTCCTTTCGGCTCCTGGCAGAGCAGAGTCTGCCCTGCCAGAGGCAGTTACCCATCCTGAACAGACAGTGCCTGCCAGAATAGGGTTGAGTACCCAGCAGTGCTGGCATTGGTTATCAGAGCTGTGTTCCCATAGGTTCCCAGGATAAGTCTGGCTCTCTTAATGGAGTGCTCAGTACCAGGAGCTCTCCTTGAGGCGTTACACCCATTTGTGCACAAGGACCTGCCTGTCGAGATCTTTGTCTTCTAATGATGATACCTTTGTCCAGTTCTGCTACTGAAGGGAGAGCGATGACAATTTAGGATGCTGAGGAAGACTTTGCAGGTCGGGTTCTTGTGCTGGTGAGAAGCTTGGGGATTGCTAATTAAACTTCAGTGTGTTTTTAAGTGTCTTGAAACTATACTGAGCCATTAATCTAAGAAACAAACCCCAGACTGCTAGAAGGTGTTTAAAACCCCACATGCAGCATTCAGGTTAATCCTTGCATTAAAAGCAAAGCACTTCTCATCTGAGTGCTGTGTAGTGCAGAAGCAGTGGGAGAGCTTATAACTTGTCTACCTGGACTTGTATCACACCCAAGTGCTTTCATTATTTCTGCAGAGGGAAAGAGTATTCGCTGCTTTTTGTAGGAGGATTGATTCACCAGGGGAACGTTTGCAGTTTCATTCACTTGAGAACAGCCTTCCCTAGGGCACTGTGCTCAGGTGTCAGCAGTGACTGGTTAGCAGTGCTGTATTTCTTGGTCTCAAAAGTGAAATGCATCACCTGGCTCTGTGAGATCAAAGTATTTGTACCTCGGCCAGGTATGACTTGGAAAACAGTACAGTGCTGAGAATACAAGGGTCTTCATGGTAGTGGAAAACATCTGTGTTAGTGGAACGTGGCCATTTGTTTAACAGTTTTTTTTGCTTTTGGTCTTGGGTTTAGACTCCTGAAGAGGAGGAAATACTGAACAAGAAGCGTTCAAAGAAGATCCAGAAAAAATACGATGAGCGAAAGAAGAATGCCAAGATAGCAAGCATTCTTGAGGAGCAGTTCCAGCAAGGAAAGCTACTTGGTGAGTCCCTGGCAGCATTAATGCAACTTGTTCTATTATCTTCTCCAGAGATACCCCACTTGTGGCAGGATGGGGAAATCTGCTTAGCCAGGCTCCTGCAGTTGATTATTCCTCTTTGGGCTTTGAGAAAGAAATGGGGCTCAAGACTTGCAAAATGAGCAAGTGCGTGTCAGAAAAATGTGCTGCAGGCATCCAAGAGCTTTGATGTTGCAAGCTCTGGCAAATAGTTGAGTGTTCTGAAGTCTTCTGGTGATGAGACCTTTGTCCAGTTCTGCTACTGAACCCGAGCGATGACAGTTTGGAGATCTGAGGAGGACTTCATTAGGGACTGTGCGGCAATGCAGCCTCCAGAGCACCGTTCTTCAGGAGGGGGTGCTGACACAGGCACGTGAACTGGTGACTCAGTTACTGATGAGCTGCTTGTCCGTGCTGCTGCAGAGAGGCTGCGTGCGGTGTTTGTTCTTTGGTGTGTGCGCTGGGGTGGGGAATTGCCAGACTTTAACTGGATGACTTCTCCTTGCAGCCTGCATTGCCTCCAGACCTGGACAGTGTGGCCGAGCCGATGGCTATGTGTTGGAAGGCAAGGAATTAGAGTTCTACTTGAGGAAGATCAAGGCCAGAAAAGGCAAATGAATAAAAAACTGTTCTGCTGAGAGAACGAATAAAACCCAGAGTCTACTACCGTAACAGGTTGTGTGCTCATTTGTGTGTGCAGTATGGAGGGGGCTTCTGCCTTGTAAAATGTGAAGGAAGATGGAACTCTAGGAATCCCTGGGCCCTTTAATGTCTTCAGGCAAAACTTGACCCTGCATGTGCTCAACTAAAACATCTCCCTGGCTTCTAAGTGAGCTACAGGACCAAGAGTGTGTGAAAGAGAGTTGTCAGATTTGGCAGAAGTGGAGAACGTCCAGTATTGGATACCTGTGAGCGGGAGGAAGGTGCAAGTGTCCACCCCCGTTAAGAGTTCTGAGTTCCTGGGAGCTCCTGAGGTCTGTGTGGGCACACTTCCCTCCTGTTCTGTGTCAGGTCAGCATGTGCTGCAGTTGGGGTTTTGGAGAGCTCAGTGGGGAAGGGGGCTAACTGGCTGAAAGCTTGGCTGTTACACCTTCCATCTCTGCAGCTGGTAACTCGTGCCTCTGCCTTCCACATTACATGAGCTCCCATCCTCTGGTTCAGGCCAGCAGCCCCTTTTGGTGTTTCCTGCCTGGCTGCACAATTACCTACAGGATCCAGTATCTTTTAACCAAACTAAGTGGCACTGCTCAGTGACCAGCTGGTCTTTCCCTGACCTCCTTGGTCTCATTCCAGTGCGAGATCAATTCCCTCTAGCAGAAGGGCCAGGCTCACATCATGGTCTGTCCCTTTCGAAAGCTGGATACAAACTCCAGCTTGCTGTCCTGTCACTTGTGGAATTGAAAAGCTATGGTGAACAAAAGCTTTTCTGGATGTTTTGGGCTGGTGGTGATACCATTCCTAGAGGCTCCTGTCCTTATGGAAAGTAAATCTCTGCAAATAGTTGCCCTTTGTTCTGGTATTGGGGGAAGTCAGGAGCCCATCTGAGGGCTGGTCTTGTGCCGTGGGGCAGGCCAGGCTCGCACGCCCCGTGCCTGTCGGGTGAATGTACCGCACACTTCATCCCATTTCTGTATTTTCACAAAAGCCTCATTTATCCTTTGGATCACTGGTGCAGGTCAGGCTTCCTGCAGCCCCAGCATCACAATTACTAGCTCTGACCTGAAGGAGGTGGCCATGATCATCTTGCCCCAAGCAGAGTTGTGGCGAGACCCAAGTCTCATGCTTTAAAAATCCAACTGTCTGACCCCCAAATAGTGTGGTTTTAGAGGGAGGGTTTAAGTTTTTTTCCTGTGATGCTGTACCGTGTTTGCCATGTACAACAGCAGGAGGTGCCCTGGGTTCATCCTGCGTTGCTGGCAGGGAGCCGAGCATGAGTCAGTGCCAGAGCCGTGCATTGGAGAACGGTACCTGTTCCGATGGCCCCAGCAGCGGGTTGTGACGTGGGTGTGCACTGCCACTGCCTCGCAGATTGGGTCTGTGCTCGTGGGCACTGTGAGCACAGCTGTGTCCAGCCGAGTGCCACTGCAGTTCGGGAGTCCCTGGCAGTGGGACCTGGGCTGGGTGGGATGTTTGCACAAGCACATTCCTTCTCCATAGTGATCCGGTGTAAACTTTGCCTCTTCTCCAGCAACGCCTGCTTTCCAGAGAGGTGGGGTGGAAGCGATAAAGGCACTTGGCAGGGATGTGTCACGACTGCTTCCTCTGCGTGTGTTTCTTCTCTCCCGTCGTCCTCCACAGAGCGCAAACAGCATTCAGGGTGTTTCTGGGGAACTTTGTACAGATGGAGAAACTCAGGCTTATGGAGCAAATGCCAGCTTGGTGTCAGAGCAGGGTTATAAACCTGTCCCCTGATGAGCAGGATTATGGCTCATCAATGCCCGCTGCTTACAAAGTTACTGCTCCGAGAAACACAGCTGCCAAGGGGAACCACTCATGGGAACGAAAGTGGGACCTGGAACGGCGCTGGAGCTTTGACATGGGAGCAGGACAGTGGCAGCCGGCCAGGGGTGTGTGGCGCTTCACTCCCAAGGTGGCTCAGGCTGCGGGATGCCCAGCCCCATGGATGGCACAGGAGTGGGCAAACCTGCCATGCACTGAGCCAGGAAGTGATGGGCAGGGGCTTAAGCACAGCTTTAGCCTGGCTAGACTTAGGAAGTGCGAAAGCTTGGGCTGCGGACCTTACCCACTTCTGATAGGTGCAGGATCTGAATTTAAAAAGAGCTGCTTTCATGGGATGATCAGCCGGCAGCATAACCCAGGTGGGAGTCACTTGTTTTGTGTCCTGCTCCTTGCTGTTGAGTGGCTCTCTCAGCTCCAAACAGTATTAACTTTGGGGTATTTTCACGGGACATGATCCAAGCCAGGAAATGACCTTGTGGTTACACTTCACTAAGTCCAGTAGTAACCTGGAAGGCAGTGGGGGAGAATCAGGAGTGGCTTGTTGAGGGAATTCGGGAGCTTTAAAGGAAGGGGGACTTGGAGGAAAGGGAAGTTTTTAACTAATATACTTAGAGAAAACACGTGTCTGAGTGTGCTGGGGCTGTCACAGGCAAAGAACAGGGAACACCGGGTTTGGACACGCCTCCCTGCCACCTCTCACAGATGGAGATTTGGGTGGGGGCTGCAGGGGCTGGACAAGACCCAGTGGGGTGATTTGGGTCACTCCCCTTTGCAGCCGTGGCTTCTGAAGTCAGGCTTCTTGAGAAGGAGGGGAAAGGACAGGACGTTACGTAGTTTCCAGCAGCCCTGGGAATGGGAACCCGGGGTATGTGAGCAGAGGGGGCACCCAGGAAAGGGCTGCAGGTATTTCTGGAGCACAGGTGAAAAATGCAGCTATTGTTTACCCTAGTCAAAATCTGCAGCCGTGGGCTGGGCTGCAGTCCGTGGAGACAGCTGCTAACCCTGCCTCTTCTGCCTTTGCCCTGCGGCAGCTTCTGATCCCTCTGTGTCCCCGTGGGGATTTGGGGATGGCATGAGCCAGGGTACACTGAAATACCCTGGCTGTAGTACTTGGCAGAGGGTGATGGAGGGATATTAAAGGCTGGGATGCTTTCCCAGGGCCCAGGAGGGAGCAGGGAAGGGAGAAGTCCAGCTGGGTATAAAACAGTGGGAAACATCCATGAGTGACAGGAGACATGAAGGGAAATCACCCCATCCTCGTCCCCAGCCTGGGGGGGCTGGGACTGAGCAGTGCTAGGACTGAGCAGTCCCACCATGGCTGCTGGAAGCCACGCTGCGCTCTGCAGGAAACACCACTTCCTTTGCCGGCCGGAGCACCGCGTCCTGCCCTGCCCAGCTCCCTCCCTTCCTGCCTGGGCACCAGGCCCAGGACGGCTCCAGAGCAGACAGGGTGGCCAATGCAGCTTCCAGCCCGGAGAAAGTCCCCCTGGGCAGGGGGAGCAGGACTTAAGGGTGCCCCCCCCCATCCCTGGAGAAGGGCTGGAGCACCATGGGTGAGACTTGCTGGGGGTGCCTGTGTTGGGCAGTGATTTACAGCACCCCCAGCCTTTGCCCTGCTCTCAGGAGCCCCACAAATTCTTGCTTTGTTCAGGAACTGTGGCATTTACAGCAGGCTGACACCTTCCCCACCCGAGCTGTAAATCCTGGTACAAGGCAAAGGCTCTGCTGGCCTTTAGCCAGTGCCCAGCTCTGCTCTGCCAGGGCGACAAAGCGGCTCCAGGGATGCTGGGCAAGACCCACACTGGACCGTCACCCAGGGCATGGGAGGGTAGATGGGGTAGGAGTGAAGTCCACCATCCCTGCACTCCCCACATCCCACTGGTTTGCTCCCCACCACCCCAAACCACACCAATAAAGGGATGGAGTCGCACTGCCAGGAATAAAATGATTTATTTCTTACTGAGAGCTGGATCCTACAGGGCTGGCTGCAAGGGGCCCCTCTGATGCCACCCCGTGTGTGTGTGCACTTCACACACCCACTCACACGAGTGTGCACGCACACTCCATGAATGCACATGAGCAGTGACTGTCTCATGTCCCTGTGCCACAGTGAGGTGTGGGGTGGGCAGCAGGCAGAGCCACCACAGGCTTCCCTTGACAAGCCCAGGGCACCCCATCCAAATGTGACACCCCCTGCAGACCACAGAGGCAGGGCCAGCCCCGTTTCCTGTCTCCAGACCCTGTTCTCTGCAGGTTGGAGAGCAGCAGGTCTGTGCCAGATACCAGCTGGCTCCAGCAAGAGAGGAAGCTCTGGTCAGTGGGTCTGGCACACACAGCATTGTCACTTGATCCCCAAAACCACCTTCGCTCCGTGTCCTTCCTCAGGCACCACCAGCCTGTGGCAGGGTCCCCAGAGCCTGATGCACCCTTGCACCCTTGCCCATCTGCAACAGATGGCAAGGAAGGGGTTCACATGGGAGCACAGGGGAAGGGATGGGTATCTGGGGGTTCAGCTTTGCAAAGAGTCACTGTGAGCTCTGGCAGGACAACTCATGCCTCTCCTGCTCTGGCAGCTTTCAATCCTGCCCAGCCCCTGCCATCCTGCTGCTGTGTCCCAGACACAGCCCAAGTCCTGGCATCAGTGCAGGTCAATGGTCTCATACTCCAAGTTGTCTGAGTCCTCCAGCTCAATGCCAGGCACCAGGTTGTAATAGCTGGTTGACTGACTCATGTAGATCTTCTCCCGGTCAGCAGAGTCCTTCAGGACTTCACTCACGCTGACAGTGTCCACCTCTGGCTCACTGCCCAGCTCCTCTGCCCTTGGTGCTGGGGTGCCCAGCTGCCCTTCATGGGATGGCACCTGGGAGCTGCTGGGGGATCCCACCTGTATCTCCACCTCCTCATAGAGGTCTCTGCCACTCTCCAGTGGATCCACAAACGGCTGGAGCACAACCTGTTTCCCCAGCAGCACTTTCTTCTCAGTCCTGGAGGGAGCGGCAGGCAGCTCACAGGGGATGTAGTGGTGGGGCTCTGCAGACACTGACACATTGCTCCTCTCTGCCATGGCCTGGTGGCTCTGGGACCTGCTCTGAAGGCTGTAGTTGGTCTTTTTCTTCCGCTGGCAGAAGCACCAAGTGATGGTGGTGAGAATTAGGAGAGGGGGCAGGCAGATGAAGAGGGCGGTGAGGCTGTGCGAGCGACACAGCTCAGCCCGGGGGATGCTCTGGAGATCCACACCGTGGTAATGCTCTGGTGTGTGGCAGATAACCTCAGCAGCCTGGCTGGACCAACCCTCCAGGTTGGTGAGCAAAGCACAGCTGCAGTCCCAGCTGTTGTTGGAGAGCTGAAGCTGGAGCAGAGATGGCTTCAGGAGGCTGGCAGGAAGGAAGGTGAGGGCATTGAAGCCCAGGTAGACCTCCTGGACCTGGGAAGATGCTTTCAGGAAGGACCTGGGTAGCTCCTGGAGCTGGTTGCTGTCCAGATAAAGAACCCTCAAATTAGGGGCATCTTCCAGAAAGCTTCCAGGGAGACTTTCCAGCAGGTTGTGACTTAAGTGTAAGATTTCCAAGGCAGGAGGGACTCCCTGTGCGTTGCTGATGGCGGTGATGCCGCAGTGGGAGAGGTAGAGCTCCCGCAGCCCCTGCACCCCCACCAGTGCGCCCCAGTCCAGGTGGGTGATGTTGGAGCTGGTGAAGTTGAGGCAGCAGCTCTCAGGGAGCGGAGCCTCCCGGAAAGCCTGGTAGTCCATGGGCTCCGAGCAGTTGCAGATTGGCGGTGCTGGGTCGAGGGCAAGGCCGGCAGCGAGCAGGAGGCTGCCCCAGAGGGACACGGTGCCCAGCCCGGCGCCTGCGGGGAGAGCAGAAGGGACGGTGACTCCTCGTGCGACCTGCCCTCCCGCTTCCTTTTTCCAGCCTTCCCGGGGGGGAAAGTGAACCCCACTGCCCCTCCCCACCAGGGAAGGACCCGCTCGCCGCAGGTCCTCCCGGAGCCGTCCCCCAGTGCCACCGTCCCCCGCCAGCCCGGGGCTGCCTCTGGCGCGACGTCCCGGTGCTCCGGCCGGATGCCCGCGGGCAGCGAGCGACCCCCGGAGCTACGGCCGTGCCCCCGGTGCCCTGCCCGGCCTCACCTGCCGCCGCTCGCCCCATCCTCCGGGGCCGCTCCGCGTCCCGCCGCGCTCCCACCGGGCGCGG
>VZTE01005518.1:4817318-4851601 GCA_013397775.1 Eulacestoma nigropectus | reverse complement strand
GGCCCGGCCCATGGTCGCCCTTCAGCCCCCCGTGCCCAGTCCCCTCGCAGGGGTCCCGCCAGCCATGGACCCTCCAGCCACACTGTGCAGCGTTACCCCCAAATGACGCTTGACCCAGCTCCCCTGCAGTCAATCAACCCGGTGTCCCCCCTTATTCTGCCCCTCCTCCATAAGCCACAGTACCCATCCCTTCATCATCCCTCCCCTCTCCGTCCCCCAAAACAATGACCCTTCCCACCTTCTCCCTCTCCACCCGCTCTGCCCCGCTAGAAGCCATGTGTCCCTCCAGCCCCCTCCGTACTCCATCATCAGCCCCCCAAGCTCCTGGAGAGGGGCTGGGCTGGGCTCTGCTGAGTTCGTCTCTCTCCTGGGATGGGGAGAGGGCTCTGCACGGCTGGGTGCAACTGCCAGCTCCACTGGGGAAAGGATGTAGAGTGGACATTTTAGCCGGATGGGGACCAAAAGGGCCGGCATCGCACTCCATCACTGGACCCCTTATGAATTCCTTCCATCCCACACAAGTCCCAGGCTGGTGAGGAGGAGCAGAGTCAGACATGAGCACTGCATCCCACAGAAAAGCAGTGCTGGAGAGGGGAGCTCTGTTTCCACACCCTGAAAGCGCATGTGTGCTCTGCAATTGACCACTGCAGGGTCAATTAGGTAAAATGAGGCCCATGGAGTTGTACCAACAGCTCTTTGCTTCAGTACTGGGGGAAGTGGGTAAGATGGGGCCTGGGCTAAGTGTGTGCAGTGCTGTGGTGCCTTGTGGAACCTGCCAGTTCCTGGGGTGCCTTGGCCTCTGCTGGTGCGGGTTCTTCCTTCCCCGGCTCACCCAAAGGACCAACCACCCTCTCCATCCTCCTCCTTGGTGGCTGCAGCCCCATGCCTTGCAGAGCTGTGCTGAGGGATGGGAAAACCCCACTCCTGAGTGGGTCAGGGCTGTCACCCCAGTCTTGGGGAGCTTGTCTGCACCCCGATGCTTGGCTGGTGTTGCTCTTGCAGCCCTGGCACTGCATGCAGGGCACACAGCAGGGCACACAGCAGTGCCCTGCAGCCGCCCTGGGAAGGCAGCCCTGGTGCAGACACGAGCTGGCAGCTGGGTTCAGCTCCACTGCTCCTGATGTTGCTGAGCATCACTGAATGCTGCAGGGGGAGGGGGGGAGACCAGGCCAGGGCTGAGTACCATGGAGGACAGAGATCCCACAACCTCTCTGGGCTCCTGTCATATTTTACCACATGCACAGGGGAAAAAGGTTTCCTAATATTTAGATGGAATTTCCCTTGATGCATCTTGCATTGGGTGCCTGTCCTGGTTTTGCTGTACACCTCCCCAAAGAGCCTCGCTCCCTTTTCCTGTAACTCCACCTAAATAGCTGCAGGCAGTCAGGAGTACACCCCAGAGCCTCCCCTTCCCCAGGCCTGACAGGCTGCTGATGTTAAACCACAGTTCCTCCCAGTGCCCCAGATCAGTGATAGGAAAACCCGTGACTGAGATGCTCTGCATCACAGGGGATCCCAGCTGCAGGTGGCGGGGGGGCTGCTCCCAGGCTGCATCCCTCTTGGAGGGGAGATGCCTCAGCCTCGGCCGGACATGGGCTGTGGGGTCCATCCAAGCCCCTTGCCCAACCGAGAGGCAGTGGGGAGCAGGAGTAGAGCTGGCAGCTCTCAGTCCTCGCAGGTCCCCACTCTGCCTCTGCGGGGCATCCCGGGACAGCCCCTGTCTGTCACATCATCCCCGGACAGGTCCCCCGTGGCCTCCCTGCACTCCTGGGTGCCTCCACCCACACGCTGCCTTCAGACGCTGACTCAGCTCCGGCAGCCTCGAGCTGGGGCCTCCGTCGGAAAACCTGTGATGCCACCAGTGCCCCAGGGAGCCCCGGGGCCGTGATGGAAACAGGCAGCCTCCCCCGAGGGCAGCAGCATCCCAGCCTGTTCCTGGGCCATGTTTGTTGATGGGCAGTGGGTTTGTGTGTGCATCCCCTACAAAAGCTGGAAACCCAAGAAAAAAACCAGACAAGTCTGTATTGTTTCCTCTTTCTCTTCAGGCAGGTTTTCTCAGTTTTTCTGCAGAAAAAAATAGGGAGTTAATTCATCTCCAGTACCCTGGGGTGAAAGGGGATGTGCTGGGAAGAACGGGACTGTTTGCCAGAGGTGCTCATGCAAAACCTTCAGCATATTCAGGAGCACAGTGAGCGTCAGTGGCAAGAGCCCTGAGCTGCAGTGGGGGGAAGCTGAGGCACAGAGCAAGGGATGGTCACACAGTCACCTTGTGTGTGGCGTGAGCAAGGGAAGGGCAGCGGGATCTGGTCTTGAGGGGCTCTTGCAACACTGCTGCTTCAGCCTCGTGGGAGCTGTGGGTTTGCAGCCGCCTCTGCCAGCTCCCACGCCCGTGGGGAGGGAGAGATGCCAAGCATCCTTCCATGACCCGTTTCGGGTGACAGAGAGGCGTGTTCTCGTCACGGCCATTAGAGAGCAGCACCGCTGTGGCGCCTTGCCCGGCCACCACTGCACACCCAGCACAGCCGGACCACCCCGCCGCACCAGAGCTCCCAGGATGGGGTGCCCAGGCACCGAGGGGCAAGGATGGTGAATCCCATCCTCCCTGCATCTTCTGCTGTTCCCTGTGTGCCCAGCGCCCCACCTGGGGTGGGCTGTGACCCCTTTGCCTGAGCCCTGGCACACAGTGAAAGGCTCTCAGGGAGTGTCTGCCTGCATCCTTGTCACAAGGCAGGGCAGGGCCCTCAGGGGCTTTGAAATCCCTCCCTGGGCCACAGCCTTTCCATGGGAAGGAGGTGGAGGTCCCCAGACGGCCTCGTGTGGCACACACTGGTAACAGCTGTGAGGGGAAACACCCTGTGAGCAGGTGGGGTGTGTGTGTATTTACAGATGTGCATGGGGAGGGGGCTCTGTGTGTCCTGGGAGGCAGGGCAGGGAGCTCCGCGTGTTTGTGGGATCTCGGTGTGACCGTAGAGGAACCCCGAGTCAAGGGGAGGTTGTCGGTGTCCCTGTCTGTAGGAGGGGGACGCATCTATTGGGGGACTCTGTGCTGGGGGGCTGTCCCTGTGTGTGTATGGGAGGGCCCCTGTGCGGCGGAGGCAGCGAGACCCTGCCTGGGCTCCAGCCCCGGAGCCACAGCCGGCAATGGGCACCGCGGCATTCCTGGGACCCCGGGACCCCGCCCCCTTCCCGGTGCTGCGGCCCCTTTAAGGGCGGCACGGGGCCGCCCGGGGGCGGAGCTCCGCGGGTGACGTCATCGCGGCCCCTGATAAAGGCGGCGGGATTCCCGGGGCGGCAGCGGCGGCGCGCGCCGGCGGGGCCACGTGCGCGGGGCGCGGCGGAGCCCCAGCCCGGGAGCCTCCTCATCCCCCGCGCCCGCCATGGAGTCCGCCGGCCTCTTCCCCCCTTTCCCCGCCGCCTCCCTGCCCCCGCGGCCCGCGCCCGCCCCGGCGCCCCCGCCCCGCGCGGCCGAGACCACCCGCATCATCACGGACCCGATCTCCGGCCGCTCCTACTGCAAGGGCCGCCTGCTGGGAAAGGTACCGGGAGTGGGGGAAGGGGGCCGGGCCGCCGCGGAGGGCACCGGCTGCGCCGGGGTGAGCCGGTGCGGGCGAGGGGAGGGGTGGGGGCTGCGCGCCTGCTCGACCCCCCATGCCGGGCGGCCCGGGGCTGGGTGCAGCCCCTCGCCCGGCGCCTGCACCCTCCCCGCCTCCCCCGGCGGGCCCGCAGCAGTGCTGGAAGCGGTGAATCACCCGGGCTGGCTGCGTGCCTCGGCGGCTATCGGAGCCGCATCGGTTTCGGGGCGCCCCGCGGGGTGTGCGTGGGCCGGTGGGTGCCCCGGTTCCCAGGGGTGCCGGCCCGCGCCGCTCCGCCGCACGCAACTTTTCCTCCGGCTGACAGCAGCGTGTGTAGGAGGAGGGTGCCGGTTCCCAGCCCGGCCCGAGCGGGCTCGGCGGCTGAGTCTGCAGATTGGAGGGTGACATCACGGCAGGAAAAACCTGTCTCCATGGGGCTGCCTTTCGATGGCCTCCGGTCCCCGGGCTTCCTGCCCTGCGCAGGACTTTCCAGGTTGATTTATCATCTGGAAAGATGCGAAGTCCGGCCATAGTGGGAGGAAAAATGCCCTGGAGGTTTTACAAGAAATGGGTGAAGAAAATGCCTGGTTGAGAGCATCATAGTTCAGATCTTAGTGGGCGACGCAGCAGGAGGGAGCGTGTGACGCTTGCCGGGCTGTGCTGCCAGGGAAGGGAGGAGGAGGAGGCTTGTAAGCAGGCAGGGGTAAGGAGCTCTCTCTCACCCATCCGTAACCACCTCTTCCCTTGCAGGGCGGGTTTGCACGATGCTATGAAATGACAGACCTCTCCAGCAACAAAACCTATGCCGTGAAGGTCATTCCTCACAGCCGGGTGGCCAAACCCCACCAGCGGGAGAAGGTGGGTGCCATGGGGTTGGTGGGGTGCTGGGCTGGTGGGGGGCAGCAGGGGCCCTTGTGCTCACCTGACACTGCTGCTCTCTTTCAGATCACCAATGAGATCGAGCTCCATCGGGACTTGCACCATAAGCACATCGTCAAGTTCTCCCACTACTTTGAGGACTCGGAGAGCATCTACATCTTCCTGGAGCACTGCAGTAGGAAGGTCAGTGCTGCTGTGGCCTCCTTGGCAAAGGATCTAAACAGCCATAGCTGGTTGGAGCAGGCCTTACCGCGGTGTTTTGTCAGCACTCCCCTTCTCCTGAGCGAGCTGTCAGCTGTCACACCCTCTGAGCTCACCATAAGCTGTGTGGTTTTGCACGGCACTGGGCACTCCATCAGCTGTCTGTGTTTCTCGGACAGCCCGCTCACGGTGCGGCCACCATAAATCCAGTGGTTCCCATGGCTCTGCTGAGCAGCCTCCGCCTCGTGTGGGGAGTCTGCTGAGGTCATGGCTGTGAAAGAAGGATTATTTGTGAATGTGCAACTTCTGGAAGGACTGGCTTTGACCCTGCCTAGCCTATGCCTAGTCAGCAGGGCTGCCTGTTCTCCCTGCCTGCGATCACAAGCTGCCTTCTCCCCCTTTGCAGTCCCTGGCCCACATCTGGAAGGCCCGCCATACTCTGCTGGAGCCCGAAGTGCGCTATTACCTCAAACAGATCATCTCAGGCTTGAAATACCTTCACCTCAAGGGTATCCTGCACAGAGACCTCAAGCTCGGTGAGTGCTGTGGTTGGCGCATGGTGTTGTGTGGGGAGCAAGCTCTCCCCAAGGGACTTGTGGTGACGCATCGCCCTTGACTTGCAGGCAACTTTTTCATCAATGAAAACATGGAGCTGAAGGTGGGGGACTTTGGGCTGGCTGCTTGCCAGGATGTCTCTGACCAGAAGAAAAAGTAAGTTTGACGTTTTCCTATTCCAGAATCCTCTAGGGTTTCACTCTTCTTCCTCCTGTGGCTTCCCAGGAGAGTGGAGGGGCAAGGGGTCCCTCCTGGTCTTGGGAGAGGAAGCCTTAGGGGCCCCTTTCTGGGGTGAGGGAGCAATTCCTGCTCCAGCTGCAGGCAAGGCTGGGGGTTTTGTGGCTCCTCCAGGAGTGAGCTTGCAGCCGTCGGGGAGAACAATGTATTGACTACTGCTATTGTGCCTGCCCGGCTGCCGTGCCGGCTGCACAGGCTGGGACACAAAGGCTCTGTTCCTCCTCAGCTCTGGGACAGGCTCTTCCCAACAGCTCCCCAAGAGCAGCTGCTCCTGACCCCCGTGAGCTGGAGAGGAGGGAGTCTGTATGGGACTCGTTGTAGATGGAGGGGGGCTTTGGGCCGCAAAGAACAAAATGGAGCAGGGAGGACAAGGCTGTAAGCTAAATCCCAGGGCTCAGAGCAGGGGGAGGCTGTCTGTGAGGGGATGCAGAGCATGCTCTGATCTGGTGCTCTGCCCCACAGGACAATATGTGGGACCCCCAACTACCTGGCCCCAGAAGTGCTGCTGAGACAGGGCCACGGGCCAGAGTCGGACGTGTGGTCTCTGGGCTGTGTCATGTAAGTCTGTGCTGCTGTGTGGGGAGGGGTCCAAGCACCCTGCCTGGGGTGGGGGGCAGCTGCTCTGTGGGCAGCCCGATGAGGAAGTTTTCTTGTGCTTTGCCTCCTGGCTCTGCAGTGGTTGCTGAGAGGCAGAGGGAGGGGAGTGAGTGGCTGGATCCTGCCCAGCCCCCCTTTGGAGCAGGTGCTGCCTGTAGCCATCCTGGGATGCTGTGGGGACTGTGCAGGCAGGACCTGCACGGGGCGGGTGTGCTCATGCTGCGCTCAGCTCCGGTTCAAAGCGGGCTTGACCGCACTGTGAACCTGATAAACAACGGAAAATCTCCGTGGCTGCCGCGCTGTTTGCTCAGGGAGCGATCGCTGTCTCGGCACATCCAGCCCCTCGCCCGGCTGCTGCCCACAAGCTTCCTGCTCCATTTCCCACCCTGCTGGCCACGCGGGTGGGAGCAGTTGCAGCAGCGGTAGCAGAGGGAGCCTTTGCCTGCTAGCTCCTTGTCCTTCCTCAAGGCTCCTTGCCTGTTGCTCTAAACAGTTGCTAGGAGGAAGTGTGGCCGGATGTGAGCGTGGCTGTCCGGGCTGGAACCGGTGCTCTCAGCCAGGTGTGGCCGGCCAAATGCCAATAACTTCCTTGCTTTAAGTGCTGCTGAGTCACAAGCGTGGTGGGGATCTGACAGTGGCATGCATGTCCCTCCCAGGTACACCCTCCTGTGTGGGAACCCTCCCTTCGAGACCTCTGACCTCAAGGAGACCTACAGGTGTATCAAGCAGGTGGAATACACCCTCCCGGTCTTCCTCTCCCTGCCCGCCAAGCACCTCATCGCTGGCATCCTCAAGCGTAACCCCCAGGACCGCTTCACCCTCGAGGAGATTTTGGACCATGAGTTCTTCAAGGTTAGTGGCTGGGGGCCTGGGTCAAGGGACCCTTCTCCAAGTGGGATGAGGCTTTTTGGGCTGTGCAGGGTGCTGTCCTTGTCCTGTCCTAAGTCTCAGTCCTTCAAAGGGAGCAGCCACTGTCCTGCCCAAATGCCAGCCAGAGGAACTGAGGGATCTGGTGTGCTTCTGCTGCCTTGTTGCTACAGCAAGGGGTTGTTTCCTGTACTGATGCCAGTCATGGTTCCAAGGCTTGACAGAAACACAAGCTGGCTGTCAGGAGGGATGTGAATGACTGCGGTCAGCCCAGGGCAGCTGCTCTGCCTGGAGCATGTGGCCTATGGAAACCAAACCTCTCCCTTGACCTCTCTGCAGGGCTACACGCCTGAGAAGCTCCCTCCCAGCAGCTGTGTGATGGCTCCAGAGCTGAGTCCCCCAAATCCTGCAAAGACTCTGTTTGCTAAAGTCACCAAGACACTCTTTGGGAAGAAGAAACCTAAAGGTGAGTTTGTGCCTTGCCAAGGAGCCTCTGGGTGACCCTTTCTTCAGGGAGAAGTGGATCCTGTCTTCTGGAGCGACCTCCTGATGGGTCTCTCTGGACCCCTTGCCTGGGGACAGCACAAGCTGGGTGTGCCCCTGCCCTTCTTGTGCTGGTGGCCTGGCATGGGTGTATGCCTGGAGAGCGGATGCTGTGCCGCAACCCATGGGGCAGTTCCTCCTGGAAGCCCTGTGTTGCATGAGAACTGGGAAGTGAAAGTGGGAGGCAGCTGTCTGACACCCTCCTTGCCTCCGTGGGCATGGGAATAGATAAGGGAGAGCTGAGCTACTGGGAGGGGTGGCCTGGATGTCCCCAATCTCCGTGCTCAGCAGTGTACTCATCTCTTGCTCTCTCCTCAGCCAAGAAGGGCTCTTCAGAGGACAGAGATGACATCTCCAAGTTGGTTACTGGGCTGATGAAGACCTCAATCTGTCGGCAGATGAGCTATAAAACTGTGGAAGGGAATGAGGTGAGAACATCTCTGAGGCCATGCATGCCCTTCTTTGGGGGGAGCAGGCAGGACTGTGATAAAGCCAGGTCTCTCTGCAGGCCACTCCTGTATCGTGCCGCAGTGCCAGCTCCAGCCCCGTGGAGACGGTGGTGGAGGAGACGTCTCACAAGTCTGCGTCCCCCTCCATCCGGGGAACGATGGCCAGCAGCTGTGAAGGTGAGCAATACCTGCCCCGGCCACCCCAGCCTGCCCCAAGCTTCCTGTCGTGCCTGGGCTGATAGCGGGGCAGGCTGACTCAGCCTGTCATCTTCTGCCCGCAGCCTTTGAAGATTGCATCACCGCCTCTGCCATCATCGAGTCAGCTGTCCGGCTCCTGCGGACCTGCCTCTCCTCCATGCCCCCAGGTAAACTGGTTCTACTGCTCTGGGGTGGGATAGGGTGCTGTGCATCCCCTTCCTTGTGGGATGAAGGCATGGCTGCTATTTGGGGTACAAATAGCACCCTAAATGGTGCCAGAGCCTGCTGTAGGGATCTGTTCCCCCTGGGGAGGCGAGGGGGACAGGGTCTGGCTGGCTGCTCTGCTCACCCCCTCTCTTCTCCAACAGCGGAGAAAAACCCAGCTTCCCTGGCCCGCCACGAGCACTTTGTGTGGGTGAGCAAGTGGGTGGATTATTCCAACAAGTATGGCTTTGGCTACCAGCTCTCCAACCGCAGCATCGGGGTGCTCTTCAACAATGGCACGCACATGACACTTTCCCCCAACCGCAGGTGAGCAGTGAGAATGGGGCTGATCTCTGTCTCTGGGGGAGCCCCTTGGATGGGAAGGGGAGTCTGTGCCAGGGTGGACATCCCCAAAACTCGTGCTGTGCTCCCTCCAGGACTGTACATTACAACCCGACCAACAGCAAACACCTGGTGTTCTCTGTGGCCGCCATCCCCGAGCAGCTGCAGGGACAGATGAGTGTCTTGCGCTACTTTGCATCCTACATGGAGCAGCATCTCATGAAGGTGAGTGCTGGGGCCCAGGGCTGGACATTGGGTCTTGGCTTGACTATGCCACTTGGGCTGGTTGAACTCCCTGCTTGCAGCCTGTGGCCAGGTGGACACTGAGATGTGCCCTGGGAGTGGGGACCCCACTGAGGGGGTACCCAACTTTGGTGTTGTGTGTGCTGGTGGCAGTGCTCCTGTGTGTGGGAGCAGTGGCTTATGCAGACCCTTCTCTCAAAGGGAGGTGACCTGCCTAGCATAGATGACCTCGGGCAGCCAGCCCTGCTCCTCCTGCAGTGGGTGAAGACTGACCAAGCCTTGCTCATGCTCTTCAGCAATGGCACCCTCCAGGTATGTGTAGGGCACAGTGGAGATGCCCAGATCCTTGTGAAGCGGAGGCCAGATGGGGTCTTCTGGTCTGTTTGCTCATGTTTGCCACAGCCCAAATGCAAAATCCAGCTGTGAAAACAGCTGTGGGTGTAGGATGCTGCTCCAGTGCCTGGAGCTGTTGGTTGCAGCTTCCCCAGCCCATGGGGGGCTTCAGTTGGATGCTTCTGTCTGCCCCTGTGCTAGGGCTGGCTCATTCCTGCCATGGGGCATGGGCAGGGATGCTCCTGGGCAGGTTGGGGAGGAGGAACGGGTTGAGGCAGGAAATGTGGCTCTATCCTGGCTCCCCAACAGGCTGTGGGAAGCATGGGTTAAACCAAGCCCAACCTGTCTCCTAGGTGAATTTCTACAATGACCACACCAAGGTGATCATTAGCAAGCCTGACCACTCCTGCCTTGTCACCTACATCAACCGGGAGCGCAACTCCTACACTTACAAGCTGTGCAGCATCCAGGAGCTGGGCTGCTCTCCTGAGCTCCACCACCGCCTCAGATACATCCTCAAGCTTCTCCAAGAATGGGCTGAGGCCTAGCCTGGGACCTTGGGGGACCCTCTCTGGACATAGAGGTTTCCCCCTGCCCTCCCATGGGATGGGAGGTATGATGTGGTGCTGGCTACCCCCTGGGCACCCCCGACCCCGGTGCTCAGCTGGACTCTGGACTAAGACGTGTGGATGTGGTTACAGCAGCAGGTCTGGATATCCTTGCTGCTCCCTGGCTCTGGGCAATCGTTGTCTTCCCACGGGCAGCTCCTGCTCTAGTGGTGCTGGTCTTGATGGAATGGACTAGACTGTTACAGGGAGGTGGTGGGGGGTGAGTGTCCTGCAGCCAGGTTTGGGGCTGGCTGGGTCTTGTTTGGGGCTGGCAACTGCCTGTGTTGGGGGCTCAGGCTGCTCTGCCCCAGTTGATGCATCAGTTGCACAGACCCTCTGCATGGCCTGGAGATGGATAGCACAGCCTTGATCTCAAACTTTGGGTACTGTAGGGTAGGAAAAACCCCTTCCCAGGGGTGGACAGGGGTGAAGGGTGCTGCCTGCCCTGCCAGGGGCTCTGTGGGCTGGTGTGTGCCACTCCACAACTGCTACACTAAGAAGGGGGCTGTGCTGGGCCCAGTTGTGCCCTGTCTCTTCCCAAATTGTGAATTGTCTGTTACAACCTGAGGTTTGATAAAGGGTGGGGGATGGGATCTGAGGACTTCCCTGGAGAAGCCCTCATTTTGTTGGGACCCAGGGTTGTTTCTTATTTCAAGGCAGTCTCTGCCATGTGGGACTATTTATGTATCTTATTTATATGGAATTATTTATTTTCCTGTTGGTCTGTCCATGTGCAGTTCCCCTCTCCCTGACTCACCTCAATAAAAACTTATTTGTGTAAGGGCAAACTGTGTCTGCCTTGTTTGAAGCTGGAGTCACAAAAGGGCTTCAGCCTCATTCTTGCTCCAGTGCTGCTTCTGCCTGTCAGGGATGACCCTTCTTGCCACTGACTGTTGCTGGGGGACAAGGTCAGGGAGGCAGGATGGGTGTAGGAAGCCCATGTGGTACCTGCACTGCTTTCATGGGACTGGTACAAAGAGCAGAGTTAGCTCTTGCTGATGCTGGTGGGTCCCTGGAGCTGCCTCAACTTCTTGCTGCTGCCAAACTCATTCCCATTCCTTTCTGCACCTGGACCCAACCCAGCTGCTCTCCTGATTCTGCTGAGCTGCAGAAGGCAGGAGCTGTGACCCAGGTGGTGGAAGGGTTGCCTGGGTCCTTGCACTGACATCTTCTGTGATGGGATATGAGCTGGGCAGGAAGCCAGGAAAAGAGCTGTGAGCTTGCTTTGAAGGGGATCTGTGTAATCAATCTGCCTGGGAGCAGCTTGTGCTGTGAGAAGCAGCCTGGGCTGCTCCAACAGCCTTGGGCAGTTGCCTGTTGCAGGGAAATCCAGCCTTTTGTTGTGTTTGCTGCCACTTGGGTCTTTTTGCAAACCACAGTAGTGGGAACTGCAGTGTGGGTGTGAGCTGAGGCTGGAGCAAGCACCTGTATCTTGCTCCCTACAAACACCCTGGCCCAAGACTCCAGGTATGAACACAGCTGGACAAAACCTCTTTATTTCAGCTGCTCTCTCCCTACAGCTCTACAAGACTGGAGAGGCATGAGCTACTCAAAGTAGACCCCGAACACTGTGGCCACAGCAAAGAGGGAGGCATTGGAGAAGGTGGCAGAGGCAAAGCTGTCAGTCTCAGGGTCCCATAGTCCCCGGCTGGCCACCAACAGGCTCTGCTGGCCCTGCTGGCCCAGCACCACGTGGCAGACCAGCTTGTAGCGGGGTGGCACCACCTCCTTGGCCCGGCTCTGCAGCAGCTCAGTCAGGCTCTGGGCTAGTGGGGCACTGCCTTGGGGACTGTATACAGCGGTCCCCAAGGCGCTGGCCAGGGTCCCTTCCAGCACCCGCTGCACCCGCTCCGCACTGAACTTGCAGCCTTTGTCTGGCCCTATCCTGTAAGTGTTTTCGAGGCGGGTCTTGAGGATGGGTTGGAAAATTGGGAGCCCAGAGAAGCTAACACGTCTGTGGAACATCCAGGGGCCAATGGAGGGACGCCTACTCCCCGGGACCATCCCAAATGAGCTGCGGCGGCTGAGGATGGAGTTGCGGCGGGAGAACGGCGGGGCTGGTTTGCCATCCTCGGTGCCCCGGGCTGGGGCTGGGGGCTGGGAGCCACGGCGTGTGGTGCGGAGCGAAGGGGCTTCAGTGTTGTCTGCAGCCAGCACCTGGGCTAGCAGGGCCATCTCTGGGAAGGGCTGCTCAGCCATAGGGGTGGCCTGCAAAGGAGATGACCTGAGTGAGGTGTGAGGCAGGTGTCCTGTAGGCTCTCCACCCCCCTGCCTCCCTTCTTCACTTCTCCCTGCCCTCTGCAAATTCCACGCCTCCTGGCATGTAAGTCTCTGTGGGGCAAGATGCAGAGGGGCTGGGAGATCCATGGCAGCTGTCTTCCCTTCTCCAGCACCTCCATGCCCAGCAGACTTGGCCAGCTGGGGCTGAGCCAGTGCAGCAATGTATGGTCCACACAGCCCTCTGTTCTCCCATCCCCAGCCTTTCCCCCAGCACAGGTGAGTGGCTCCTTCCCCAGTGTTTCTGTCTGCATCTGATCCCACACTTACCCTTAGTCCCACTCCTGTCCTTCCCGAGTAAACCCAGGGGACTTGCCCCTGGCAGATGTCACTGCCCAGGACCAATCTTCGTCTTGCAAGTTGCTGTGAGCAGGGCCAAACCTGTTGTGCTCCTGGAACAAACCTGTTGTGCTCCTGGAAGGTGAAGTGTTGCTACGTGACACTGTAGGTCTCCACGGCTGTTCTGGGGCATGGTTTCTGTAACTCCTTGTTTCCTGGTGCCTGGATAGCCCTGTTCCTCTTCACTCCTGCCCTCTCTGCATTTTCAGCTGTGCCAGCACAGGGACACGGTTACTCCAGGCATGTGCCCTTCAACCTCAGTTCCCTGCCAGCCCTGAAAAATGCAGGCTGGTGTTGTATACACAAGAGAAGAGCAAGGAGTGGAGAATAGCCACTGTGATCACTACTTTGCACCCTATGGGATGCACTGGGGCTGGAACCTCCAACAGTTTGATTTTGCTCAGACATTTGCATCCTTTGGGTACTTATGCTCCACTGCACCAAGGGACAGTGTGGGTTGGTGGGCACCCATTGAACCATATAATCACAGAGTGGGTTGTGTTGGAAAGGTCCTTAAAGATCATCTAGCTCCAAACCACCTGCAACGGGCAGGGATGCCACCCCTAGACGAGATTGCTCAGGGCCCTATCCAACCCAGCCCTGAGCACTTCCAGGGAGTGGATGGAGCACAGCCCTGCCACGTGCCAGGGACCCTGCTGCTGTAATGCCCGTGGGGGGAGCAGGTCCCTGGGGGCTCCCAACCCTGGCTGGGGTTTCTCTGCCAGCGGAGCCCAGCCCAGCTGGTACCACACGGCTGCTCCATCAATGTGCCTTTGTCTGGCCCGGCTGCCGAGCTATTTGAGGAAAGTGGAGATGGCTTTTGTGTTTCTATCTCCCATCAGAGGTATTTATAGCCTGCCTCTGACTAGCACTGCCAAGTGCGATGCCAGCTGGACCCCATTCCCTTGGGGTGCTGCCTCAGCTCCGGGCCCCATTCCTGCCTCTCCCTCGCACCACCCACTGACAAGCAAGGGTGGATCCCTCCACGGGCAATCCCCTCCTTGGGCTGCTTGAGGCCAGCCAAGGGTTGGAGAACAGGGACGAGGCATCCCCTGGCACAGCACTTGGTCTGGGCTTAGGTGAGCAACCTGATCTAGTGGGTGGCATCCCTGCCCACGGCAGGGGGGTTGGAACTAGATGGTCCCTTCCCACCCAAGCCTTTCTATGAGGCTGGTGATGCTTTTTTCTGCCTGCACTCACCTGTGCCCTAAGCAGACATGAGAGCTGCGGGGCTCTGGCCCTGGAGCATTGCAGGAGAGAAGGCTTCCCCCATTTCAGGGGACAAATCCCCTTGCCGGGCTCCAGCTGGCTCCAGTGTTGCTGCTGGGGACCCAGCCATGCCCAGTGGCTTTCCATGGGGGCTGTGCAGGTGGAGGTGAGGGTGATCTCTGCACATGTGCTGCCTTTTCCAAAATCCCAGCTGCCTGCCTCCCTTCACCCCTATCTCTTTGCTCTGCAGCAAAGCCACCAGCTTGGGGCCCATGTCCCCGTGCCAGGGGTGCCAGAGCCAAGCCACGAAACACGGCAAGGAACTCCGCTCGCAGCAAGACGCAGCCCTGCTTCCCCATCCGGTGAGTGCCGGACGGAGCCGCCCGGGCAGCACCGTTGTGCTTCACGCCTCGCTGTCCCACCGCTCCCTCCCACTGCTCCCCGGGCAGCCCGGCCTCCAGCCCCAGCGCTGCCTGCCAGGTTTCCCTGGCAATGGGCCGTGTCGTACGACGCAGCGCGCTGGCTTCCTCCCCGCGGCCTCCCCAGGCTGGCCGGCCTCCCGGCAGCCTCCACATTCCCTCCCGCCATCCTCCAGCCTCGTCCCGCCTGCCCGCACCGCCTTCCGCCGCCGCGCTCCCTGAGGCAGCCCATGGCCGGACCCTGCTCGGCGCGGCTGCAGGGCGACGCGGCCGCCTTCACCGCTGCCCTGCGCACCCTGGTCAACAACCCCCAGTTCAGGTGAGGGCCCGGGGCGTGCCGCCTCTCCCCAGCCACGCCGAAGCCCCCGGCGGCGGCTCCGTGCTGTTTTCCCGCAGCCCCGAGCCCTCCCTGCTGGGGGGAATGGGGCCCGCAGGCAGCTCGGGGAGCCCCGGGCAGGTGGTGGGGCCGGCGTGGCTTGTGCAGCACTCCCCGCACACCCGCATGACAACAGGAGTGCAGGGCTGCCCAGGTGCAGCCCACCCTGGACAGCCGTCATCTCTCAGGAGGGAAAGTTCCCGGGTGTGCCCAGATCCCCTGTGTCCCTAGGCATGGTGCTAACAGGGGAAGGCAGTATCCCAAGATAAATCCTGTGCTGGGGCTCCTGCCCTTGCCAGGAATGGGGTTACTGCATCCATTGAGCTCCCCAGGGGCAGGTTCCTCCCTGCTCAGTTCCTCTCCCACCCAGCTTCATTGGTGCTGGACTCCAAACTCCCTGGAGGGCATTCGCCAGCCTGGCCGGTCCCTCCTCATAGCCTCACAGGGTTTGGCATTCCTGCCACCTCTTGCCAGAGCAGGGAGCAGAGATGGAGATGCTGCCTTGGCTTCCCTCACCTACATGGTATGTCCTGCCTGGCTGTGGGCCTCTTCACCCACTTCCTGCTGAGGCCTGGCCAGCCTATCTAAGGAACACCAGAGCTATCTAAGGAAATCCCCATTCCTGCTGAAATGTTTGGCCACCCAGAAGAGAAATCCCAGTGAAAACTCCCCAGCCACAGCACCAGGCAGTGAGGGAGTGGCTGGCAATGCCTGGTTATTCTCAGCCTACATCCTGCTGCTCGCATCTTGCAACCCGCAACCCTTATCCAGCATCCTGCAATCTGCATCCTGGAACCTGAAATCTGTACTCTGCATCCATCTACTTCATCCCACATCCTGCATGCTTTCTCCTACAGACTGTACCTCACAGTCTGTACTCTGCAGCCTTTGTTCTGCATCTCACATCCTGCAACCTTCATCCCGCACCCATCCTGCAGCCTGTGTCCTGCGTCCTAGACCTTGAGTGCCATAATCACAGCTGGCATCCCATGTCTCACAGCCTGTATCCTGCATTCTGCTTGCTCCTCTTGGCCTGTGGACCTCAACCACAGAACAGTTGATCATGTCCCCCTTGCAGCAGCAGTCATGGAGGACCTGTCAGGCTCTGCTCACACCACCCATCCTGCCCCAGCTGTGTGTCTTCTGATAGACACTTGGGATGACCCAGGTGTCCTTCCTTCTGGTGGGCACATCCACCCTGTGGGGCACTCTGAGCATCAGGCCATGGATTTGTTCATGTCCTCATGGCAGCCGGAGTTTGGATGGCATCTTCTGCTCATTGGCCTGCTGGGATGGAGGGAGGGACAAGGGGATGGATGGGCCATGGCCACAGGTGTGCACAGGCTGGAGACTCCCTGTCCTTTGCCTGCTTCCGTTCCCCTGATCTTGCCCCCCTTTCCTGGGGCCATGGAGCCGGGGAACCCTTTTAAGGAGGGGAGGGTTATAGGGGATCAGGGCAACAGGATGGTCCCTGTGCCCCAGTGTGTGCCACAGGCTGGTGTGTTGTGCCAGTGCCAGCCCTGCTGGCAGCTAGGCCAGAGGCTTCACATCCCTGAGATGATGAGTCAGTTCCCATGAGTCAAGGAGGCTGATCCCAGTGACAGCCATGCTGTCCTTGGCTCTGCTGTGCCAAAAGAGAAAGTCACTTTCTCCAGCTGTCCTTGGTCTTCCTCTGCCCTGCTCAGTGCCAGCACCCAGGGCTCTCCGTGCTTGCCAGAGGACCTGTCCTGTTCACCTTGCCTACAGCATTCAAATAGCTGGAAAGAGCCACCAACAAGGTCCCCTCTGTGCCCTTGTTGGGACCAACCCCTGTTTTAAAACTAAAAGGTACTGCCCCACTGTGACAGGCACTCAGCAGGTCCCTTCCTGTGTGCCCTGTCCCAGCCCAGCGCAGGCTGTGCCCTTGCTTTCCAGGCACCACATCCCTCACAGTCCCCTCTCCCCCGCAGTGATGTGATGTTTGTGGTGGGCCGGGAGCAGCAGAAGGTGTTTGCGCACCGCTGTGTGCTGGCGTGCCGCTGTCAGGCGTTCCGCGGGATGCTCGGCCAGGCACCAGTGGGCAGCCAGGACTCCTCCAGCAGCGTCCCACCCCAGGGCCCCTTCATCCTGGGCAACGTGCAGCCTGAGGTCTTCCTGGCTGTTATCGAGTTCCTCTACACCAACAGTGTCACCCTCAACAGTCACATCGTGAGTGGGGATGGGGCTGGTGGGGATGATGGACATGGGAGGGACAAGAGGAGGATGCAGGGGAAGGGGGTGCTTTGCAGCTCTGGGTGTGCCAAAGTTGGAGGAGATGGTCTGTGTGATGCTCTCTGGCTGGCTAACAGTGCAATGAATGTGTGGGGTCTCAACCCAGCACAGTGGGGTGTCCAGAGCACCTTGTCCCAGCCTTGGGACATCTGGCTGTGCACACCCTGGATGGTGGGAATGGGGATACCACAGAAGGAGACGTAATTTTTTCTCCATGCAGCAGCCTTATGTCCCATGCCCCACTCGGGAGCTCCCATGGAAGCAGGAGCACACCTGCCCTTTACCCTGGGCTGCTGTGCTGCTCCATGCCCCTGCACTCTGATGCTCACAAGGTCCCTCTTGCCTGCAGGCGCTGGAGGTGCTGACCTCATCGGTGGAGTACGGCTTGCAGGACCTGTGCAAGGTATGGCCCTGTTTAGGCTGGGGGCAGTGGTCCCTGAGTGCCCCCGGGGCTGGGCAGCACCCCAAGATGATCCCTGCATGGCTGGTAGCTGGAGGTGCCTCTGAGGAAAGCACTGTGGTGCATCACACAGGCTTGGCCCTGCTTCTCGATCCTGGGAGGTCTCTCCAGTGGGATCCCCCCTGAGGGGGTGCAGCAGCGGCTGGGAATCCCACAGGGGAATCCCGAGAAATCATGGGAAAGGATGTGGAGTTTCACATGTCCTGCACAGCAAAGGTCAGAAGGAAAGCCCCTGTGCCATCGCTCACGCGTGCTCTCCGGTCATCTGACAGGATGATGCAGTTAAAGAGAGCCCTGATCCTTGGGAACAATCAGCACCCCAGCTGTGGTGCTGCCGAGGACATGCTGCTTCAGGTGGGAAGGTTTTGGGAAGGCAGCAGGGAGCAGAGAGGAAGGGTGGGAGCTGGACGAGGAGGGGGCAGGGAGCTGGAGCAGCTTGGTGTTGGGGAGGGCGGCCAGGCCACGTCATCAGCCTGATTCCTGAATTACAGCCTGGCTGAACGCGTGACTCGCCATCTCGCACCCAGACTTCCCCTCCCTCCCCATGGTGCCGGGAAAGTACCTCAGGAGCTGAGGAATTGTGGGCTCCTCTCTGCCAGGGCAGTGGAGTGGGTACCTGTGGGAACAAGCTCAGCAAAAACCCAGATGTGGCACAGAGCTGTCAAACAGCTGTCTGGGCAGGAAAGGGATATAAGGGGTGTAGGAGAAAGGGGGACCTGGTGCTCCTGTCACATGAGTCACACCCCACCACCCAGCAAATGCATCCTGACAGGGATGACCCGCATAGAGGAGGGGTGGGAGGGAAAAGGGCTGACCAAGGACAGCTGGGGAAACCGTGGCAGTGTGCCCAGCTGCAGGGTGACCTCATATCCCTCTTGCCAATGACTCAGGGCCCTTCTGCCTCAGGTGCCAGCTCCTCCCGGCATGTCACATCCCCTTGGGTTTCCCAGGGACTCTGGTAGGCAGCTGAGATAGGCAGGAGAGAGGTCCCACTCACTGATACACATACTGGTCTGGCTGCGTCCCACCTGCATCATCCATGTATGGGATGCAGCTGGAGTTGCTGGTCCCCCAGCAGTCACAGCCAGAGCACAGCTGGCAGGCAGGGCTGGGGCAAAGCTGAGGTCACCCAATGCACTGCAGCTGGCACCAGGATTGTGCCCTATGGCAGAACATGGATGGCATCTGTAGGCAGGGTCAGGGGACCTGCCTGGGGCTATAAGATTGTCTGGGTTTGGTCACATCAATCTTGGTCCCTGGCTCCATCAGTGGCCAAGCTGGCTGCCCACATCCACACTGCAAGACCTCATCCCACAGACCATTGCTTATGAAACCCTGGGGGGCTGGAGGTGCCACATTCCATGTGCTGGGGGCTCAGGGGATGCTGAGAGTTTTGCGGGGGGATGGCATGGCAGGGTTGTGTCCCCCCTCTGCCCACCCTCTCCCTGTCTGCCTTCCAGCTCTGTGTCAAGTTCATCAAGGACACGCTGAGTGTGGAGCAGGTCTGTGAGGCCCTGCAGGTAAGAGTGACACCAGTAGGGTCACAAGGGGTTAAAAATAACCTGTACAATTTTGGGGCAGGAGCAGACTTGACCCTCCTGTTCTCGGCTGGACAGTGGGGCAGGATTTCGCATTCACTCCTGGCCCAGCAGCTGCCCTGCCAGCTCCCAGGCCATTGAGATTGTACCAGGGATGCAAGGGACAGTGGGGCCACCAGAGCCTGGCAGAGAAGTGTCTTCACACTGCCCTGAGCAGGCCTGGCCAGAACTCCCCAGTGCCAGGACTTTGTCATCATTTGCATGAAACTGGGAGGCACTGGGTTTTGGGGAGCCAGTCCCAAAACCCCTGCTGAGAGGTGAGGCACCTAAAAATAGCCTTGGGAAGGTCCTAATGGCCCTGGCCATGCTACTTGGTGGGACCAAGGCTGCTCCCCTGAGAAGGGGGATTTGCTTCATCTCCCATGAGCTGAAACAATCTTGGGGTGAGGTGCCTGCCCCAGAACACAGAGCTCCAGCCAGATGTGATGCCAGACCACTGCAACATAAACAGAGCTAAAACTGGCCCAGAGGAAACAAAACAAGAAACCCCAAAACCCCAGAACAAAACAAACCTGAAGAGAACAGCTTGCCTTCCCTCCCCACTTACGTCAGCACTGGTCCCCTGCTGTGGTGGAGGGGGAGGTGATGTTCACCCTGCCTGTGCTGGTCCCAAGTACCCCACACCGGGGCTGCTGTGGGGGGATAGGGACATGCCCTCCTGGTAATCAGATGGGCAGTGCCAGCCCTGGGACAAGCATTGCTTAGTAGAGCTGGGAGAAAGTGGGAGCAACCCCAAATTCCTGCTGCAGTGGAGGATGGTAGCTGTGGGTCAGGCTGGGGCTGGCACCAGGGGTGCGGGGCACTTGTGGGGGGGCTTTAAGCTGCCCCTGTGCCACATAAGGAGCACTGGGGACTCGTGGTTTCATGTGCCTGCAGTGTGACCTTGTGAGAACAACACCAGGGCCTCTCCCCCACTGTAGGCTGGGCGATGTCCCAGAGCAGTGGTGGAAAATCACAGGTCCTGCTGAGGGTGGGGCTGGGTGACCACTGTGGGCTTTAGAGCTGCCAAAACATTTGTTGTGGGGCAGGCCAGAAAAGGAGGGGACCTTGGTGCCCCTTCCTCCCCACACTCTCACCATGGTACCAAACCCAGAGCGATGTCTGCCTCACCTGTGTCCCCGAGAGTGCCCATGCTTCTGGAGGGCTTTGGCAGGGAGTCCCTCCTGCCCTGGACCCCCTTGCAGGTGTCTGTGTTGTCTCACAGGCTGCGGTGACCTATGGGCAGGCGGACCTCCAGCAGCACTGCCTGGCCTTCATCGAGGGCTGCACCGCGGTACGTGATGGGGGAGCATGGTGTGGGGTACCCCAGGGCATGGGGGGCACGTGGCATGGAGAGCACTGCATGAGGCAAGGGAGCAGGGCCCCTAAGGACGGGATGCCTGGAGGCTGGGAGAGGAGCAAAGGCTATTTGGAGAGAAGATGCTGGGTGACGGGCAGAGGCAGGCTGGGGGTACTGGAGTGCCAGGGGATTGGAGTTTGGGTTAGGGGATGCTGGGGTGCCAGGCAGGGATGGCACCAGGATGTGTCTGATGGATGGGGGTGGTGGTTGCGTGGCGTCCTGGTTCCAGTGGCCGGTGTTGGGGTGTGCTGGCAGGCAGTGGTGCAGACACAGGGCTTCCGTGAGCTCTCTGATGTGGTGCTGGCGCGGGTGCTGCACAGTGACCGCCTGGCCGTGGACGAGCTGGACCTGGTACAGGCTGTGCGGGAGTGGGCACACGTCAGCTCGGTGAGTGTCACGCAGCAGGGACCACCCAGGGGTGCCTGGGCCCCCACCAGCCCGGGCTGGGAATATAGGCACCCTATCCCTGAGCCTAGGGCTCTGTGATGCACACAGAAGCTGTGTCGCTCCCCCCAGGCCCCTGCCTCCCCCGGTGCCCAGGACATCACCGGCCTCATCCCTCGCATCCTGATGTCCAACAGGCTGTCCTGGAGCGTCCGGTGCCAGAGGTGGCTGCCCTGCCCGTGAGGGAGCTGCGTCTGCCCTTGCTGGCACCCAGTGAACTGGTGACACTGGAGAGCTACAACCAGCAGGACCTCCTCATCCCGGTGAGCTGCTGACTGTTCTTAGGGTCTCCTGACTGACCTCCAGGGGCTGGAGAATGCTGCAGGATGGGCTGGGGAGGACCACGCTGTGGCCATGCTGATGCCCCCATCCCTCTCCTGATCCCCACAGGTGGAGAACATCGCGGCAGCCTGGCGTGCCCACGCTCTGCGGAAGGGCAGTGGGGTGCCCTCCCGCCTCTGCCGTCCCCGCCGGGGCACGCGGCCCCGCGACCATCACCGTCACCTCGAGCCACACGCCAAGTAGAGGCTGGCAACAAGTTTCGTCCAGCCCAACCGGGGGCTCTGCAGCGGGGCAGGGTGTGGGGCTGGGCACTGATGCTTCTGTGGCCAAGAGCATCGCTAAGGTGCTTTGTCCCATTTCTCAGCGTTGGGGCCAGGGCAGGATGCCTGGGTCACCCCAAAAAGTGATGCAGGGGCTGTGGGTAGGGTAGAGCTGGGCTATGCGATGGGTGCAAGGACACTGCAGGTGGCCCAGGCAGTGACCCAAGGGTGGCAGGGCTGCAGGCATCCCTGAGGGATGGGGACCCAAAGTGAGCTCCCCCTTCCCCGGGGCCGTGCTGCCCTCCCCCGGCAGCGGGGCCATGCTGCAGCAGGAGAGAGCGCCGGCAGCTGCCCGGGCAGGGGCACGGGGACCCTGGGGCTTGGAAGGGGGCAGGTAGGAGGGGACACACGGGCATCTTTGCACGCACCGCTGCACCGACAGGCTCCCAGCCCCCGCGCCCCCCCAAGCCCTGCTAGCAGGCCACACACACGTAGGACTGGCTGCCAGCCCCCCATGTGCCACACACTGCACACAGTGTGCAGCCCCCCTTGCACCCCCACTGCATGTGTGCACACAGAGCTGGGTCTGTCTCAAGCACACATACCCCCCTTCCAGCTGTGTTCCCCAGGAGAAAGGGCCGGACACAGCAGGTAATTTATATATAATATATATATTTACTCTTTAAAAATAAACCTTCAGTCCCCACTACCGCCTGTACAAACTACAAAAATAAACCTTTGCTCTTTTTGATATAAATAACTTAGATGGCGTGCTGGGGAGGGGGCTGCCCACCGTGCCCACGCCCGGCACGGGGACAGGGTTCCCAAGGCCACCCCTGCTCAGCGGCAGTGTCGGGGGGCTGGGGGGGCTGGGGCTGGGCACGGCAAACACCGCTGGAGTTAAAGTGCTGGGTAACGGCGTGGACGGTGCCCGGGATGGGGACGGGGATGGGGACGGGGGCTGGCTGCAGGGACAGCCCCGTTGCACGGGGATATGGTGACAAATACGGTTTCCCAGCAAGATGTGCCCGGTGGCACCGTGGGAGCCCACATCAGTGTGCACTGTCCTGTGCGTGCTCAAGCCTGTGCCATCCCCTGTGCAGAGCACAAGTGTGACACGGGGTTGTGATCGTGGGACAGCTCAGGGGCTTGGCACAGCAAGGACCACTCCAAGGATCTCCCCCTTCCAAAACCCTGCCTGTGCATCGGGGAGCAACAGGCTCCCTTTCTCTGCTGTGGCACATCCATGATCTCCAGCCTTCCCATCCTTGCCGCTGGGGAAACTGAGGCACGGACTAGCATGTTGGAAGGGGTGAGCTGCCCATGGAGTAGGGGCATGAACCAGGTCTGTGCCCCCAGATTCCTGCTGCCTCCAGTGGGCAAAGGGTCTGCCCGCTCCCTGCCTGCACCCTGGGCAGCCAGGCGAGGCTGTAGGCTGAGAAATAAATCTTTTAAAATAAGCTTAAAAATATATATCTCTCTATAGATAGTTTCCCTTTGCAATAAATAAAGGTGGGGGTGCCCACCCCAGGCCTTGCCCATGGCATGCCAGGGCATAGCTGGCTCTGGGGCTGCCCCCTTATCAGGACAGGGGGCATCAGGGCACCCTGTTGGGGTACCCCAGCTCATGGCCCGGGATGGGTGGTCCCAGGAGGAGGTGATGGGGAGCAGGCAGTGACCCCACAGAGGGGGAGCTGGCATGGCACCGAATCCACCTTGCCAGCAGCTCCAGAAACAGAGGGGGGAGTTAGTGCTTCCATTTCTGGGGGGCAACAAGCCCAGGGCAGGATAACCCTAAACCCTGGGTGATGAGACACGGCACCAACGGTACAGCCTCAGGTGAGGGACACGTGGGCACAGCGTGGCCTGCACACAGCTTGCATAGAAGTGCCAGCCTGCCCTACCAAGCCCCGGTGCAGGGGGGCCGGTCCTCCTCGGCCAAGACCGCTCCGGCGATTAGCAGCACGACGCGGGCGACCCCGCTCTGCACCCTCCTGTGCCCACCAGGTGCTGGGGAGATGCTCTGCCCAGGAACCAGCAATCTGCAGGGAGAGAGATTCGGGGGGGTCATTGGGTCCCTCCACACCCACCTCACACCCCCATGCTGGCGTACACCAGCCGTGGGTAAGGTGTCCCCAAGCTCACCTAGCGCCGGGCACCTGCCCCGTGGTGTGCCATGTTCTGCATCTCAAAGCTGTCAGGCACAGCGGCGCCGCTGGCACTGGGCTCATCCAGGCAGTCCCGCTCACTGCTGGTGAAGCCTTCAGGGCTGAAGTTGGGGTAGGAGCCAGGCAGTGTGGGGTGCAAGGCCACCGTCACTGATGCGGTGGCCGTGACGGTGGTGTAGCTGCCGGCAGGACCCTGCAGGTGGGTGCTGTACGTGGGCAGAGCTGTGGCGGGGGCTGGCCGAGTGCCTGGCAGGCCGGGCTGCGAGTGCTCTCGGGGCAGTGTGGTGCACGGCTCCCCGAAGGGCAGGGGGGCTGCAGGCTGAGGGCCAGAAGCTTCTTTCTTCCCCTGAACCTCCAGGCTGTCCTTGTAGGGCTTCAGCACCTGGAGGGGGAACGTGAAGCATGAGGGTCCCCAGTCATACTGAGCATCCCTCTGGCGACACCACCAGCCCCCGTCCCCCAGCTCTATCCATGACCCTCTCCCTGGGGATGGAGGGGAGCTGGCAGTGCCACAATGGGCAGAGACACTCACGGTGATGCGGGGGAAGCTGGGGTCCTTGCCAGCCTCCAGTAGGATGTGTGCCGGGGTGGGGGGCACAATGAAGGGTCCTCGTGGGCTGCCCGGCCCCACGCTCTCTGTGTAGTGCTCCGTGTCCGAGGGCTCAGGGAAGGTGGCGGGCCAGGCTGGAGCGCGCCGGACGTACATTCCCCCAGGGCCCAGGCACGGGGGTACTGACTCCAGTGGGGGTAGGCAGGGGCCATTATCCACCAGGGATGCCTGGGGAGAGAAGAAAGGTCAGAGGAGCCAGGGACAGAGGAGTATGGAGAAGTAGGGAGTATGGGTTGATGTGAGGATGGAGATGGGGGTGATACCAGGTGAAGCAGGGATGGGATCAAATGCGTCAGGGAGGGATGGGGGAAGTTGAGTGTGGGATGAGGCCAGAACAGGGTCAGGTAGGTATGGGGCAAATAGGATATGGGTCAGAAAAAGGATGAGGTAAAGGAAGGATGGTACCAGGCAAGGGATGGACTGAGGTGGGTTCGAGATGAGGCTGGGACTGGACAAGGCAAAGTTGAATAAAGGGTGAAAGGTGGACAGGGAGAGGGGCAATGGAGGATGGAGAGAGGTGGGTACAGGGTTGGGGAGGACCAGGGAGAGGTGGGATGAAGGGGTCTTGTACCTCAGGGGGTGGCCCGATGACAGAGAGCAGGACGGGCAGCAGCACCAGCCCATTGAGCAGCCCCAGCAGCGTCAGGATGGTCAGCACCGCAAAGAAATACCTGATGGGGCCATTGGCACATGGGGTAAGCAAGCACAGCCATCATGAACCGTGTCCTATCCCAAACATGGCTTCCCATGCCACACACCCTGTCCCCGCCATGGCTCCCCAGCCTCCAGACAAGATGGAATGGGAGTCCCCAGCAAGACATCCTCCCCAGCTGCCCCACATCCCCACCGTCAGACAGGGGGGCTGCCCCACCCACCAGCCCCCACTGCCAAAGCTTTTGTAGGGCAGCAAGTGGCTGGTTTACCCTTCTTCAGTGCTCACCTCATGATGAAGTCAAACTCAGAACCAGCCAGCATGAGGACACCCAGGAGGGTGGAGACAGCACCATCCATCACAGGGGCAAAAGTGTGCTCCAGTGCTGCAGCCGAGCGCACGTTCCTGCTCCCCGCAGCTGTCAGGAAGCCCTGAGTGGGATGGAAATGTCATGCAGGGCTGTCCCCGTGTGCCTCCCATGATGGGCCATCCATCGGCACATGGCCAAGGGGATGAGGGTGCCAGGGATTGGGAACTGGGATCTGCCTGTGCTCACCAGGGCCACATGGACAGTAAACTCCACACCGATGCCCACCGAGGCGATGAGGATGACCACGGGGATGGCACTCAGCTTGATGCCCATCAGCCCCATGATGCCAAACAATTCCACAGTCATCATGGCCAGGATGGAGACCTGGAGGGTGGTGGGGTCAGTGAGGAATGGCTTTGACTGGCTGTCCCCTCTCCCAGGCAAGCCTGATCCTACTCCATATAGGGCAGCCTCACCTCACTGACCCTTTTCCCTCTATTTGAGGTGTCCTTCTGTCTCATTTTCTGGGGGTAGCCCTCACCCTGCTCTGCATGGATGTCATCGAACCCCTGCCCACTACACACATTCCCTTCATAACGGATTCCCTGATTCCTCCATATGGATCCCCCACCAACTGCCACCTCCATATGGGTGTTCCCCTCACACTCTTCTACCTGGATGTATCCAGGGCCCCCTGTTCCCTTCATCAATGATGTAACTGATCCCTCCATACAGGAATCCCCCACCCACTGCCACCCCTACATGGGTATCCCTTCCCCCCAGGGTGCCCCTGGCCACTCCATCACCCAATTCCCATGAAGCAGGTACCCAGGGCCACTCAGCAGGACGGGAGAAAGGCTGGATGGCCCCGACCCCACCCATCAGGACCATCCCCACACATCAGGGTGCGTACTCACGATGATGCCGGCGGTCCAGGGGTTGAGCAGCAGCAGGGCGCAGACGAGGAAGGTGCAGGCCAGCAGGATGCTGATGGCCAGCAGGAACCAGTGCCGCAGGCCGATGTACTGCTCCCAGAAGAGGAAGGGGTAGCCACTGGGGTAGCTCAGCACGCCGTGGCGCTGGGCGGCCTCCCGGCAGATGGCCCGTACGCTCTCAATCGCCTCCACGAAGTCGGATGTGCGACGCAGCCCGCTCAGGTAGAAAGGGAACTGGGCGAACTCCAGCGGCTGGGCTGCTGGGACTGGTGAGGAGATCACGGGCAGTATGAGGGTACAGGCAATATGGGTATACAGGCAACATGAGAGCACCACAGTCACACCAGCCTGAGTGCAGCCTGATGCCTGGCTGGGTACCACAAGTCTGGGGAGTGTGTAGGGAACAGACTGGGGTCAAAGAGGAGGGCATTTCTCTGCCTGCAGGATTTTTGTGTGTTAGCAGCTTACTCTTCGCAGTGAGATGCTCAGGGGCTGCAGCAGGGGTGTGTCGCTAAGGACACAGGGAATGTATGGTGGGATTCTCAGGGTGTGGGGTGCAGGAGAACGAAGGTGAAGCATGGGGAAGTGAGGCAGTTTACATGATGGGGTATGGGATGTGGGGGGGTTTCCCTTCAGGGCAAAAAGGTGTGGGGAGTGGAGTACTCTGCAGGAGGATGCCAGGGGCAGGGGGGACCTGGGGAGCCCACCATGCTCACTCACTTCGCAGATTCTCGCCCGTGGTGTCGTACTTGTCATGAATCCACTCGGGAGGTGGGGGGTAGAAGTTGGCCTGGGAGGCGGCAAAGCCCAGGGGGTCGTTGCTGGCCCACACCGTCAGGCAGATGTAGAAGGTGTCGGGGGGGATGATGCCGTTCTCGTCCACCAGCCGCCGTGTGGTCAGCTACGGGAGAGACCAGGAGCGGGCATGAGCTGGGCAGCTGGGGCAGAGTCATCCCCAGCCCAGTCAGCCCAGCCCTGTCACTACTCACCTGATTGAAGTTGAAGGGCTCCTTCTTGTTGCCAGTCTGGATGAGGAGCTTGTAGGCCAGTGCCCCGTCCTCGGAGCCATTGCGGTAGCTGTCATGGGTGATGCGCCCGGCCTGCCAGTCCCTGTCAAAGGTGGCCTGGAGCCCTGGGGATGCAGCATGGGGGGTGAGTATCCCTGGGGACACACCACCCTGCACACCACCCCGTGTGACCCAGGGAGTGTGATGCCAGAGGGATGGGCACACAGAAACCCCAGGGCTCAACTTCCAGTGCTGGGCACCTTGGGACCACTCTCCCCAGGGTACTGCACACAAGGGAAGGCATTCCCAGGCCAGTGGGGAGCATGCAGGCTGGGGAGAGGACTGTCAGGCAGGGGACGTCATGGAGAAGAGGCATGTCCCTCACCTCGCAGCCAGTCCTGGAAGTAATGGAGCCACATTTTGGGCAGGTCGCGGTTGCCCTCCCGCACCACATACTTGACGGTGCTGAAGGCCTGGTGCAGGCTCAGCAGGGCAGCCTGGGCACCCGGGTAGTGGAAGCCACCCTTGGTGACGATGAACATGTTGTAGAAGGAGAAGTACTTGAACTGGGCCGAGATGAAGGCGTGTGCCTTGGTGTCCCGTGGCACAATGTCCGTCAGGTAGAGGCCATCATGCACCATGGTGGTGCCGTAGAGGCTCAGCCCCAGCAGCGCCAGGAACAGCACCACCACTACTGCCTGTGGGGACAGCAGGGAGGTCAGGCAGGATCCTGTGCCACCCACCTGCCTTGAGAGGCACCACCAGGGCTGCTCCCACCTCACCTTGGTCCGGGTGCGCAGGAGGAGAGGGGCGTACTTCTCCCGGGCGAAGTCGGCGAGGCTCCAGCGGCAGAAAGGCAGGGGGACACACTCCCGCCCGCCCTTGGCCTCATCCAGCTGGGACAGCAGATCCCGGGTGGAGCTGGATGGGGCGAAGACCTGCGAGCCCAAGGGGTCGGTGTGCGGCAGGAGGACGGCAGGTGAGGTGCACACCTGGGAGGTGGGTGGCAGGACAGTGACGATGTGGTGGCCTGAGGGGTCACACCGGGTGAAGGCTTGCACGGTGGTGGTGATCTGGGTGCTGGTGGCCACGCCAGGGTGCCCATAAGGAGACGGGTGGCAAGCATGGTTGTCGTTGGCATCAGCAAGCTCTTGAGGCTGGATCTGAATGACCCGCGAGGAGCAAGGGCTGCGTGGAGAGAGTGAAGGAGCAGAGAGAGGAGGAGGAGATGTTTAGTCACCCCAGTGACACAGAGAACACTGGGGTCAGACCCATCCCAGCCAGACCGGTGCAGGTACCTATAGAAGCAGCAGAGGATGTCGAGCCGGCGTTTCTCCCGGCGGTGCAGGTCCAGGCTCAGGATAGCAGGGAAAACAAAGAGCACCATGGCGAAGTTGAACACCACAACCACTGCAGCCTGCAGGTATTGAGGGACACACATCAGAGCAGAGTCTGGCCACTCCTTCCCATCCCCTGGAAAGGGACCGTGGCCCTACCTGGAGGGAGAAGGCACGCAGGGCGGGGATGGGCACCAGGGCTGCCATGAAGAAGGCGATCATGTTGCTGACAGAGGTGAGAGCCACACTGGTCCCCGTGCGCTTCAGGCACTCACCCGTCCGCTCCTGCAGGGACAGAGAAGGGGTGGTGAGAGCAACCATGGGAAGGCAGGAGGAAGCCAAGAAGCCCCCGGACAGCGCTCAGTGCTCACCTTGAAGGGGATGTGCTGGCTCGTCTCAGTAAAGGCGTGAGCCAACAGGAACATGTCATCCACCCCAATGCCAAGGGCCAGGAAGGGCAGGACCTGCCACAGAGCAGTTGGCGTCAGTAGAGGGACATGGCCACCACTTGAGAGGGAGTGGGAGCGCTCCTTGGGTCCTGCCCACCTCACAGTACCCAGCTCTTACCCCAGCACATACCTGGGTGGTGGCTGCATTGAAGGAGATGCCCAGCAGTGAGCAAAGCCCCAGGCCAGAGGCGACGGAGAGAGCCACAAGCAGGACCCCAGCCAGGCCCACAGCCCCTTGGGACTTGGAGCAGTCCCACCGCAGCATGGTGACACAGGCGTAGGCCAGCTGGAAGAGCACAGTGGGTTAGCAGGGACAGGGGGACGATGGAGGGAGGGCGGAGGACTGAGAGAAGGGGCACACGCACCATGAGGAGGTAGCCCCCAGCCACCCGGATGACGCTGACGTCAGAAAAGGACTTCATGATGTCGTTGAGCGTGGTGGTGGAGAAAGCGTGGACGCTCTGTGTGGCGTTGGGAGGGATGGAGTCCTGTGCCAGCTGCCAGAGGTGCACCCCGTTAGAGGAGTCAGGACTCCCCTGCTCTACAGTACACCCGCCCCAGAGCCATTCATGGTGTCAGCATCACCACTGACAGTCCCTAGGGACCCACTGGACCACAGGAGAGTAGTGCCAGGACCCGTGGCCACGTGAAAACCTGGGCACAGAGGGACGCCATGCACAGGCTCATCCCTGCCCAGCCCCATGTGGGGGCTGTTCCCGGTGCTCACCTCCACAAATTTCCTCTGCCAGGCCTCCAGGATGGCTCCCGCCTTCTCCTCGCTCCAGCTGATGTCATGGATCTCGTAATCATCCTTGAAGTGCTCATAGAGCTGCCGGGGGCTCATGAGGAGGAACATGGTCTGCAGGGCCTCGGCACTGGGGGACAGGCATGCACCTTGCTGGGACCGGCTGCAGCGCCCCAGGATGCAGGAATGGGTCCATCCCCCACCCCACAGCACCCATCCCCACCACAGACACCCAGGAGAGGACCCAGGCATCCTGCCCCCCTGCCCTGCCTTGCTCCGAAGTGCTGCCTTGCTCACTGGCCCCACACACTCACCAACCTCCCAGACAGCCCCACAGCCCCTCCTGCAGCCAGGGCAGGTGTCCTGCCCTGTGCCTGGGGATGCCCACACCACAGCAGCTCTCACCGTAGCAGCTTGCCCTGGGAGTCTTTGGTCGTGCCGCCTAAAATCAGCTCCTGCTGCCAGCGCATGAACTTCCTGGAGAAGCCGTGGCAGCCCCCCGAGAGTTCAGCCGGGATGTCAGGGCTCTGCAGGTGGAGAGGAGGTGTCAGGATTGTGGGGCAGGCAGGAGAGCAGTAAGCCCTCACACCCAACGCTGGTCCTCATGGACTGTGACCCACCTGCTGGCTCTGCTTGTTAGGGGCACTGGGGGGACATTGGGGGTCCCGGGGGTCCAGGCAGGGCCGTTCCATGTAAGCCTGTCCCACCTCTGCCTTGTCTAGCAGCTCTTTGAAGCCTTCCAAGGATGTGAACTGCCCCAGCTCCTCCATCAGCTGCAGAGGGTCCAGGTTGCTCCACTGGATGTCTGGGCGGCCCCTGGGCAGACAGCAGCACTGGGGTCATGGGGGATGCCAAAACCACATGCAGTACCGCCACCACCGCTGCCAACCCATCCCGTGGGTGCTGAGGGTGCCCTCAAAGGCAGGATGCGAGGATGCAGACAGCAGTGTCAGTCCCTAGCACATCCCTTACCCCCTCCTGGGGCTGCCCGCAGCATCCCCCGTGCCCTGTGCGCCGCAGCGGGCCATGCCCCGAGTCAAGTAGCGTGCCTGATCCTGTTAGTCCGGGACAAAGCGGGGGGAGCCGGCCCTGCTGCCTGGCCCCGCTTTGTGTGAGCAGTCAGGCCGATTACTGCCCGTGGGCTAACATCTTGATAGAGGGGAGCAGGCAGGCAATAGCTCCCAGTATCCCTTACAGCCCTTCCTGCCATTTTCCCCCAAGCTGGAGAGTTTGGGGCTCAGCAGAGGTCCTGGGGGCCCAGCACAGTGCTGGGGGCTGGGCATGGAGTAGGTTCTTGGAGGTCCAGCAGGACCCCACGGGACTTGGGTACCCAGGAAAAGGATTTTTCCCACTGCCTGCAGATGCTCTGCTCCCTCCACCCCAGCCTGGGGAGCTGGGGGCCAGCTTCCAGCCTCACTCGGCTTCTTTTTTAAGACAGAAAGGACACACAAAAAAGCCAATAACCCAGCCCAGTGCTCCAAAGAGGGGAAGAAAAAGCCCCGAGCAAGTGTGGGCTCTGGGGAGAAACACAGCCTAATAATTCATGAAGGCTGGCTGGGCCAGAGCCGGCCGCTCGAGATTCCCACATACCAACCGGAGCTGCTGCTGCTTCCAAAGAGAGCCCCTTTTATCTGCTTTCGCTTGCTTCACTGAGCCAGGGCAAATCCTTTTGTCTTTCCATAGATTGCTGCTCTTTGTTCTCCCAGCTCCCGCCCCGCTCACCCCTCGGCGTTAAAAAGGGGGACGAGTCCCCATGGGCTGGCCGGCACTCAGCCGGGGTGCCCGCCCGGGCACCCGTTCACCCAGCTGCGAGGAGAGACGAGTTCCACCGCTGCTCCGGTGCCACCCTGCCTGCCACGTACCCCAGCCCCAGGATGCTGCCGACCCCGGCAGGCAATGCCACCAAGCATCCCGTTTGGCACAGCCACGCCAGCCCCACTTGCTCCTGCTCCCGGCAGTTGCCCAGCCTGGGATGGAGAAAACCTGAGGTGTTGAGGGGGCAAAACCAGCCCCCTAGTCCTGGCTGGGGATGCTGCGGCCCCTTCCCCCTCCTCCCGTCCGAAGCAGCCTGAATAAGGCCACTATTTCATCTATTTGGCAAGGGGCAGCTTTCAGAGCAGCATTAGCATGAGAAAGCACGGGGCTGCGTTTGCTGACAATGCACAAGCCGCCCCAGCTCTCCCGGACAAACACACGCGTAAACAGAAGGAATGTGGGGGAGGCTCCCCCGGCCCAGCCCGGGGTCCCCAGCCCCACCACCGCGGTGCGAGGAGCTGGCTGGGAGTCACTCGCCACCCAGCCCAGGGACTCTGCGCCCTCCACGCCCCTGGACACAGCTCAAGAGTGTGGGTGCCCCCTCACAATCGGGGCACCCACAAAGCGCTGCCGGGGCGGGGGAGCAGCCTCAGGGACTGCCTGCAGCACAGCCGCTGTCCCCGCGCCCCCATCCCTGGCTGGTGGGAGAGCACGGCACGGCAGGGATGGGCAGCTCCTGCCTGCGGGCTGCAGCCCCTCCGCAGCGGTGCAGCCCTGCCTGTGCCACCGAGGCCAGGCAAGGGAGGACAGGGACCCGTCCCCAGGGTGTTGACCCAGCAGGACAACAATGGTGGTGGGACCAACCATAGGGCTGAGCAGAACAAGCTGCAGCAGCACCGAGGCACCTTGGAGCAGGCAGCGCCAAGCTGCAAAGGGAGGTCAAGCACAGCCCCTAGGCAGCATCCCCCAGCTGCTGCTCCCACCCATGGCCCCCCACACGCCAGGACAGTCCCACACACACACTCACGGGAGATAGGCTGAGCCTCCCTGCAGCTTGGAGCCTTCCCAGAAGCAGTCCAGTGGTGTCAGGATCACACAGGGGAACAGCTTCTCTATCATCTGTAGGAGGAGATGTGAGGGGGTCAGCAGGGATGGATCAGACCCGCCAGTCTCACCCGCCAGTCTCGCCCAGCCTTGCTGGGCTTCCCAAACCTGGGCCTTCCCACATCCAGCCAGCAGTGCCTTCACAGCACCTGGGGCTGACGAGCCCTGTCCCCCCCACAGCCCGTCCACTGCCATTCTTCAATGGACTGATCCCGTGGGTCAACAGCCACTCGCTGGGGGCTCCAGGGGGCCATCCATGACCAGCACTTACCCTCTCGATCATGCCATTCTCAATGATGGGGACACCCGACTTGTAGCAGATCTTGTTCAAATCCCACGATCTGGAAAGGCAGGAGGAGGAGCTGAGAATGGGCATATCCCACAGGGGCGATGACAAGGGGTAGAGGGATGTGCAGGGCACGGCGGGGGTCCCCGTCCCCCATCTGGAGCCAGACTCACTTTCCGTACAGTGAGACTTGAACCTTGCTGGCGGCCAGGGCCGCCTCGAGGTGGAGCTGCAGGGCCTCCTGCGTCAGGATGTTATCCCCATCCCTCTTCGGGGTCTGGATCAACATCTGGGAGGTGTAGACGGACTCCTCGCCCAACTTCTCCTTGGTGTAGCGCAGCTCCTGGCTCACCCGGCTGCCCGCTGTGGAGGGGACCATGATGTGCCCTGTCAGTGCAAGGCCAGGCAGAGCCCCCATCCCACCAATTTGTCCTGCCCCTCGGGATGCCCAGTGAATGGGATGGGCAGAATCAAGGCCATGCAGCATCAGATGGTGCCACATTAACTCACAGGGGCTTCTTGGTGTGGGGTTCCCCAATTGCTGCATCCTCTGGGTGCTCACACCCAAGAGATCCAAACAGGGACCACTGAGGACACACTGGACCAGGCATCCCCCTTCCCACCAGCACAGTACCCAGCCCCAGAACAGCTTGTTGGATTTGCTTTCTCCAGAAAAAACTCGCAGACAGACGGTTGGTGAAGCAGAGCAGACCCAACCTGTCCACTCCCACCTGTGCACTGTGGTGGGTGCTGCCAAAACCAGCCCACGACATAGGAAGTGAACCCAACCTAGCCCAGCTCCTCCATGGCACCCCAAGGCAGGCAGAGAACGAGTGTAGGGAGAGGCAGGCACCCCAAAGTCCCTGCAGTTGTAGGCTGCCCCAGGAGAGGTTTGGGGACAGGGGAGGGAGGTGGTGCTGGGGACATCACTCTTCCCTGGCAAGGCTCTGGGATGAGTCCCCCTTCGGCAGCAGGAAAGCTCCGAGCACAGCAGGGCCAAGGTTTCCGGCTGAAGCCGCCGACTTCATTTGTGGCTGCCTCGGCGTGGAAGAGGAATCCCCTCCCAGCCAACGTGGCTGGGGCTGGGACCAAACCCTGCACGGCCTTTCGCGTGGCTGAGCACCATCCCAGGGACAGCTGTCCCCATCCCCTCCGAATGTGGGGCTCCCATCCCTCCTGGCATAGCAAAGGGGAAACAACACAGCCCGGAGGAGGGTGGGAAGCGGATCCTGAGACCCCTCCCAAGTGCAGCACTTGGCTGCCCTGCTCCCAGCCCCCTGCCCAGGGTGGGAGGGATGCTGCCCTGGCACATCTGGGGTGTAGCCCCCATCCCAGTGCCACCCACTGGGGTACCCCAGGTTGCCCAGTGTGGGATACATCCCAAGGCAGTGCTGCTGGCAGGGGCAAGGCCAGCTCCTGCCCAGCCCCAGGAAAGCGGGGGGAGGTCACGATTCATCTGTACCAGGACGCTCCCTCAGCAAGAGGCGGGGGCCCCGGCGGGCCTGGCCCCCCGCCAGCACCGAGGAGGCCAGAGCGAGACCGCAAATAAGGAGCAGAATCTTCCCTTTTAATGACTTATTATATGGGTTGGTGTTTTGGTTTGTTGTTGTTTTTNCCTTATTGTTGGGTGTGGTTTTTTGTTTTTTTTTTGTTTTTTTTTTTTTTTTCCCCCCTGCTTTTTGGGAACGGGGAGGGCAAAGCATCTTTATTGTTCCTGGCTGGGCCAGGGAGCAGCTGGTGTCCATCAGATGCCAGTTGGGATGGAGGTTGTGCCAGGGACAGGGAGGGGGGGACATGGCCGCGGCTTTTGTGTGTGTGTCAGAGGGGATAGCAGCACCCAGGGC